>CM022946.1:104362436-104653687 GCA_012931725.1 Litsea cubeba
AAAGGGCCCCTGTAAGGAAGAAGAAACATTTTTTTTCTTATACATTTATTTTGAGTTGCGTGCTTCATAACATGTTAAATAAATTTTTTTTTTGTTGCGATTTTATACAGGTAGGTAACTATCGAGATGGAGTTACTTTTTGGCAGTTAACCAAGATGACCAAGATGGAGTTGAAGACTTTTTGGCAATTAAACAGATGACCAAGATGGAGTTACTTGTTTTGAATTATTTTGTAATTAATTTGACACGACACACCGTGTATGGATGTTTTGTAGTTATGCTAAAACTATTAACTTTGAAGTGTTTATTGTTGAATGATGAATATTTTGAAGGGTTGTGAACATGGATGATAGAATGTTGACTTGTTGGATATTTGATTTGAATGATATTCTGCGTCTTTGTGGTATAAGTTTTGATAATGGGTATATCTAGATACAAATATTTGAAACTTTGTAAGCAGGTGCGAAATGATAATTTGGGTGGCACAAATATTTTGATTGTGTTTTTTTTTTTTTTTTTTTTTGTGACAAAAAGAGTATGTCACCCTTGTGTGCCAACCTGGTAATATTATTGGTGACATGCATTTGGTTGTCATGATAAATATTTTTAGTGACAATTCTTGTCACAGAAGATCTCTTTTCTATGACACCCGCATTGTTGTCACCATTGCTTTCGGTGACACCCTACTATGTCATGAAAATCTTTCTTCCGTGACACCATATTTTTGTCACTGTTGACATCATTCCGTGACAAGTGCACAAACTTTGTCACCCTTGACTTTTAGTGTCATGGATATAATGACACCCTATCCCGTGTCACCAATGATAATAGGTGACAAAAAATGAGCCTCGGCGACATTTTTTCATGTCACCAAATATGTTTTTTCTTGTAGTGTGTACCCATATGGGTTGTCCGTCTGGTGTTGGGTAAGGAACCAGCTCTTTGGACGCTTAGATTGTGTTTATCACCTTGAAGGAAGTAGTGATCTTTCTCTTTGGTGATTTTGATGTTTGTCCACATGTCACCATGTTGACGGAGGCAGACCCATAGTTTTTGTCAAAGGTGATGACTCCGTTTTTTCCACATCTCGTTTATTTTCTCTCTCACAATGAAGCATTGATTGAGAGGATGCGAGATCATCTGGTGGTATGGACAGTACCGAGGATCATTGGTTTTGCCAACATCACTCAGTCTTTTGGGTTCAGGCAAAGTGAGCTCACCGTTTGCCACAAGAGCCCCGAAGATTTCATCAACATCTTCATCAAACGGGTATTTCTTCTCTACTCGTTCTCTGAAGGCATCTGAGAGTTCAGGTCTGTTACCAGCAGCTTTGTTTACAGCTTTCTTTGGTGGCTGAGGAGCTAACTTGGTCTGCACATTGAGGACCTCTTTCTTCTTTGGTTTAGAGGTTGCAATGGCGGTTGGCACTTTTCTAGATGATTTCTGACTGTTGAGGTCTTTAATCACCATTTCAGCTTCCATGGAAGCTTCTAGGAGTTCTCCCAGGTTCTTTGATTTGTTGCCGATGATCATGGAGCGGATTCTAGCTCTCATGTTGTTTCGACAGATGTCGACTAGCGATGCTTGTGGAAATCCAACAGAGCATTTGTATGCCATTGCTTTCCACTTGTGAATGAAGTCATATGTTGACTCATTCTCCCCCTGTTTTAGGCTGTACAGCTGAGCCATAGTAGCGGGATGATCCTCACCTTTGAAGTGAGTCAGGAAGCGTGTCTCTAGCATGGCCTAGTTTTGGATGGAGTCCTCCGGCAGAGTGCTGTACCAATCGAAGGCCGTACCTTTTAGGGTACTTGCAAAGAGGCGGATCTTGAGTGCATCTTGATCCGCGATAGCTCCTATCAAGATCTTGAAGTGGATGACGTGCTGTCTGGCTGATCCTTTCCCCGCATATGTTTGGAGAGTAGGATGCTTGAATTTTGCAGGGAACGGGACCGAGTCCATCCATAAGGGATATGGTGGCTTGATCCCATGCTCCTTGAGTATATCCTCTTCTTTTGCTTTGGCGAGGATACTGTCTACGTCCTTTTTGGTAAGGGCGCGTGACTCATTTTCTTCTTCATTTACCTCATCGTCTTGATGATTCGGAGGAGGTTCATTGTTTGCCTGATTTTGAAAGGCGAGGAGAAGGTTTCCATCAGAGTTTCAATCCTCTGTTGGCCTTGTTCTAACTGCTGGATGCAGGTGATTGCATCATCTTGAGGTGGATTGCGGGGTGGTGGCTCAGAATTTGTAGCCAAGACATTCATCCTTCGTGATTCGAATGAAGAAACTATCCTGGTGACTGAGCTGGGGCTCATTCTTTTTGAAGAAGAGCTTGAGGAAGGATCACTCTGCCGTCCTTTGCTTGAAGGAGCAGGGGATTCTTTTGAATGTCTTCTTGTGCTGGAGACGCTGCGGGTCATCGGACGTCGGACATGGATTTTGGATGCTGACTTTTGGCGTCTTCTGGTTTTTCCAACCATATAGACGGCAGCAACCTAGTTGGGTCTTTCTTTTTCGACCCATTTGGGAGAGACTTGACGTGTAGGAGGTTGGGTCCTTTGCTTCTCTAGTCTCTTTTGCCGATAGGACGCGCGGCGGCGTATACGACAAGCAATTTGAGCTTCGGTCAGCTTTGGCTGGGCTTTGACGATGAAGGATGTGCTCCCTCGGGCGCAGTAGCCGAGCCTGTCTTCTTTGCAGCTGGGCAAGGATAGGATGCGAACCCTGTCCTTCGCCTGTTGCAGCGAAGCTTTGAATTTTTGGAGTTCGGCCCCAATAGAGATAAAGGGTCGAACTATAGGTTTGGAGGCCTTAGCAGGTGCTTGGAGAGGCCTTGTGATGCATGATCTGATTTTGGGCTTGTAGGAACAAGCCAGCTCATGCTGGTTTGACTTGGGAGTCAGGTTGGAGATGGGTCTCTCCTCTTTCATGTAAGTAAGAAGGTAGAACTGGTTCTCCTTGAGTGGGGCCAGGAATGCTGGCTTAGTGGATGTTTGGGACCTTCTTTGTTTTGGTGAAGGTCTTGGGGACCAAGTCTTGGGATAGACCTGGTCGTTTGCTGGTCGAGGCTTCATGGGGCTGCCACGGGCTTCGGGCCTTCTGGTGCTCGCCTTTGGTGTCACGGTAGTGACACGTTGAGAGGCGAGTTTCTGCTTCTTGGAATGAGCAGCTTGTTCCTCGGGAAGTGGGAATGGTCCCAGCGTCCCAAAGACAATAGTCCGGGGAGTCGAGGTCGACCCGGAGCTCAGAGAGTTGCCGAGGGAGTTGATGCTTCGGCAGCTGATGGGGCGCTTGTAGGTGCGCGTAGTTTGCTTCTGTTGAAGCATGAGTTGGTGCTTGCTCTCATCGAAAGTAATGGTAAGTGATGCTGCCATTATTAGTCTTTTTTTTCAAAAATTTCTGAAACAAGACCACATCCATTAGTAATCACAAGAATATAATGATCATAAATGGGAAGTTCTATGGTTTTGTCTTTTCAAATCGCTCGAGGGAGATGACCCAAGCCATATGAAGAAGGCAAAATGCCATAGAGGGTACAATTGTTCTGATCGCAGGTATGGTAAGCCCAGAATGAGCGTCCCAGTGACTGCTAGAAGCAATTGTGAACTTAAATTCGACTTATCTAGAAGCAGAGCTTGCTCGAGGTAAGAAGAATATAAAGTTGGAGTTACAAATGTGCCGGTCGCAATACAGTAGACCCTGAAAGGGCATACTAGTACCGCTAGACACAAATATTTTGAGACCGCATCCATGAGATGAGATTCTTCGTTTTGAAAGGTCAAGATTGGATTCATCAAGTATTCCGATCTGAACACGGGCTCAGCGATTTCCGCGAGCGCCAGTGCTCAGAAAGAAATGAACCATAATTTCTAGGATCTAAATCCAAAAATGACGAGGTTTTTTTTTTTTGAAAGGCAATATCGGGTTCATCAAAGAGAGCAAAAGGCACTCCAATCTGAACACGGGCTCAGCGATTTCCGCGAGGGCCAGTGCTCAGAAAGGAGAAGACCAAGATTTCTCCAATCTAAACCCAAAATGAAGGAAGTTTTTTTTCTTTGAAGATTTTTTTTTCAAGATTTTTTTAAAAAAATCTTTTTTTTTATTTATTTTTTTTTAAGATTTTTTTTTTGAAATTTTTTTATTTTTTTTTATTTTAAATTTTTTATTTTTAAAAATTTTATTTTTGAAAAAATTTATTTAAAAGACGAGAAAGTACACATAGGCCTCCTAACCCGGTCTTATGAAATCTCGATTGATAGAATTGCCCGCAGGTAAGGGTAGGATTACTTAAGGAACCCGTTTGGAGGACCCTTGCCTAGAACAGTCAAGCTGTCTCCACACTCTGAACAAGGCTTTTCTTGAATCAACCATGATCAAAGAACGCAGTTAGTTTAACCTTAGTGGTCTATGTCTCTTTTATATATATATATATATATTTTAGATTTTTAATGAACTCATCGAAGAGAAACGATGGCCCAAAACCTTAGTCGAATAGGCTCAACATTTCTGCAAGCACGATGAATGATAGGAAAGGATCAAGGTTTCTCAATTTTGAATCCAAACTGAGAAATCTAATTTTTTATTTTTTATTTTTTTACTTTTTTTAGATCTTTAATGAACTCATCGAAGAGAAACGATGGCCCAAAACCTTAGTCGAACAGGCTCAACATTTCTGTAAGCACGATGAACGATAGGAAAGGATCAAGGTTTCTCAATTTTGAATCCAAACTGAGAAATCTAATTTTTTTTTAGAACTTTAATGAACTCATCGAAGAGAAACGATGGCCCAAAACCTTAGTCGAAGAGGCTCAACATTTCTGCAAGCACGATGAACGATAAGAAAGGATCAAGGTTTCTCAATTTTGAATCCAAAAATGAAAAATCTGATTTTTTTTTTATTTTTTATTTTAGATCTTTAATGAACTCATCGAAGAGAAACGATGGCCCAAAACCTTAGTCGAACAGGCTCAACATTTCTGCAAGCGCGATGAACGATAGGAAAGGATCAAGGTTTCTCAATTTTGAATCCAAAATGAAAAATCTGATTTTTTTATTTATTTATTTTTTGAAAAGAGAAAGTGTGGAAATAAATTCAAAGAATTAGAAATTTTCCAAAAAATCTCATCTAATTTTTTTTAGATGCGGAATCTAACATAGGCCACCAATTAGAAAGTAACCAAGGAATCGTGAAAAGAAATATAAGCATAAAGCAAAATATATGATATGCAAATATTTTATTTCTAGCATCGTGTTCTCAGATAAACGTGTCCCACCGGGCGTGCCAGCTTGATGGACCGCGCTCTTGCCTGGTTCTACCGAGGTCGGCGGACGTGGGAGTCCGTTGGGTCCGACCCTTTCGTAACCGGGAGGCAAAGGCGTGCATCAACATTTTTTTGTGTGGGTGTGCCAGATTTTCTATTTTACTTGGAATTGAAAGTGGTGATCTGGAGATCAACCTTCGCAAGTAAAAAGGAAATCAACTACTTGAAAGAAACTGCGATTCAGATCTGAACATCACTAGGGGAAGACGTTCATGGCTGATTTGTAACAAAACAGGTTTTAAAAAATCTGATCTGGGCAGCATAAATCAGCCATAGTGATCGCCTAATAACTCCTTGAATTCATGACCAACAAGTGTATAATTAAAGGAGATTCAAGAAGACTATTACCTTGATGATGTGGACTTCAAATCTCTGAAAAAATAGATCCAAAGAGCCGAACTCAGACTTGCAATTACCAAACAACTTGCTGGAATTTTCTGCAGTAGAATTGCTTTCAATCTTCTTCTCTATTTCACTTCCAATTCTGATTGGCTAAGATGGTGGGATCTTAATCTAGATTTCTAGATGGGATTTGAGAACCTTTTTCTATGGAAAAAATCTCAGACCTTGAACTCTCTTCAATGAAGAAGAAAGAGGGGTTGGACGTGTGGGATAGGGGCCTCTTAGTGTTATGGACGTCCAAGGGGATGTTTCCTCTTTTTATAGAAATCTATGGAATAGCTTTCCTTAAAAACTATCTCTTCTAATTCTCATAGATGTCCTAAAAGGAAAGTATAATCTAAAGATTTATTTCCTTTTAGAAACACTCCAATTAGAAAAGGAAACTAAGGAACATCCCACAAACTTTGGCAATTAGTAATCCTAGTTGCACAACACTTACTAATTTAAGTTTCTAATTCAAAAAGGAAACTATACTATAGGAATACTAATCCAAAGAGAAGTCCAACCTTCCAAGTAGAGAGACCTACTCAAAGTTGGAAACCTTACCTATGGAATTCCCATTATGGACGTCCCACATAGTAATACACACCATGGCCCACAAATAATTCATCTAGAATTAAGTTCATGTATGCCATCAAAAGCCTATTTGAATTTAAACTCAAAATTATTTTTCCACTTATAATTCAACCATATGTCATCTAAACTTTTTAGAAAACCATGCCAATCTTGGAAAGTGACTAGAGAAGGGACTAAAAGACATATTTGCCCTTGGCTCCCAAAATGACCAAAATGTCCATGCTAAACCCATAGCAACATTAAGACTATTTTAACCTTAACTCATTCCACTAAAGAGTTATGGTTGAACTCCAGGGACAAATATATAATATAATAAGCTCGTTAGAAAATGACAGCTGTCTTCGACCTACTAAGTAAAATGACCTAAATGTCCCTCTATGTAACATCCATAATCAAGTCAGGTTATCAGATGTACTATCAACCTTCTTGATTACATCTAAACCTTAGAACTTCATGTCCTTAACTTAATCATCATCCGGAAATCATTCTCTTAGTCCAGGGAGCGACCCATAAGTTCAATATCCATATGGAACATCCATATACTAAGATCTTAGATTTTGATGATTAATCGGATAATTCTAAGGGGACGATCATTCCATCATGAGATGGCATAGATTCTTTATTACATCTGCACGTCCCAACTGATCAAGTCCGAGTACCCAAAACACAGAGTTGTTGACCCTATGAAAAGAATCTCTCCCATAGTGAATTAAAGCACAAGAACTTGACTTCGTCAGTTCATCCACAAATGCTCAAGATTAAGAGCACTGGTCACTCGGTAGCATGAGGTGGCTTGATCTCTCTCAGTGATAGTACTATTTTAGACATCACACCTACCATGGTCCTGTTCAATGCATTGCATATGCACTAATGAGATAAATCCGGGAAAGTCCTCCCATGACTTAGGTAAGTCACCCTGAATAGAGGAGAGTCTCTCACTATAACTTATACCAAGATGAAGTGCCCAACTCTATCTCTCAGTTATGAACAAATATATTGTTTCCAGTGTCCATGAATTAGACCTATCTGTGTGTAGACACTACACACCTAATTCATTTACTAGAAACAATGGGCCTTACACAACCATACATTTATACATGTTTTAAAGAGAAAAGAGTCATTCCATTAAATAACCAGTAAATATCCAATAACAAAAAGATGAGAGTGCAGCTAGTGGGCTTTAGGACATACACCAATCCCAACAAACTTCCACTTGCACTAAAGATCACTACTTCCTAACCTAACACCCATAGACTCAACATGAGAAGTAAAGACTTTCTCAGTAAGAGTCTCAGTGAACGGGTCAGCTAAGTTATTCGCTGAAGCAATATGCTCCACCACTATTTCTCCATCCTGAATGAATTCCCAGATCAAGTGGTACTTTCTCTGATTGTGCTTGCCTTTCTTGTGATTCCTGGGCTCTTTGCACTGTGCTACAGCACCAGTGTTGTCGCAGTACATGACAATCGGTTTTTGTACTGTAGGAACAACTCCCAATTCCAATAGGAATTTTCTGAGCCATACTGCTTCCTTCGTAGCTTCCGATGCCGCCACATACTCTGCTTCCATGGTAGAATCAGCAGTACAGGATTGCTTGACACTTCTCCATGATATAGCCCCTCCTGACAGAGTAAAGACGTATCCTGAAGTAGACTTTCTGGCATCACTATCAGATTGGAAATCAGAGTCTGTATACGCCAAAGGCGTTAGATCATTTGCTCGAAAGGTTAGCATATAATCTTTCGTTCTCCGAAGATACTTGAAAATATGCTTAACAGCTGTCCAATGCATGGGTCCAGGGTTTGATTGATATCTGCTAACCATGCCAATGGCAAAAGCAAATATCTGGTCTAGTACATAACATAGCATACATGAGGCTTCCAACAGCGGATGCATATGGAACTCTCTTCATGCTGTCTATCTCTTCAGATGTCTTTGGACATTGATCTCGAGACAGTGGTACTCCATGTCTAAAAGGTAACAAGCCCTTCTTGGAGGCCTGCATGTTAAACTTGACCAATATCTTCTCAATATATGAAGATTGGGATAAGGGTAACATCTTATTCTTGCGATCACGCAAAAGCTTGATCCCTAAGATATAGCTTGCCTCACCCATATCCCTCATCTGAAATTGAGAGGATAACCAAACCTTTGTGGATGATAATATACCTACATCATTTCCGATGAGCAATATGTCATCTACATACAGAACTAAAAATGAAACTGCTTTTCCACTTCCTTTCGTATACACACATGGTTCATCAATGTTTTGATCAAAGCCAAAAGATTTGACTGCCTGATTAAACTTGATGTTCCATGCTCTAGATGCTTGCTTAAGTCCATAAATGGACTTCTTAAGTTTACAAACCATGTTATCTTGGCCACTAGCAATGAAACCCTCTGGTTGCATCATATAGATGCATTCGTCAAGACTTCCATTAAGAAAAGCTGTCTTGACATCCATTTGCCATATCTGGTAGTCATAATGACATGCGATGGCCAAGAGAATCCTTATGGACTTAAGCATAGCCATTGGTGAAAACGTTTCCTCATAATTGATACCCTCTTTCTGAGTATATCCTTTCGCCACCTGTCTTGCTTTGAAGGTTTCCACCTTCCCATCCACTCCTCTCTTCCTCTTGTAGATCCGCTTGCACCCTATGGATTTAATCCCTTCAGGTGCATCTACAAGTTCCCAGACTTGGTTGGAATACAAAGAATCCATTTTAGATTTCATCGCTTGCTGCCACATGTCAGCATCTATATCCGTTACTGCTTCATCATAACTAGTAGGATCCTCAACCAGATCTTCAGAGTCTGTCTTAAAAGACACTCCTAGATATCTTTCTGGCTGTCTAGAAATTCTCCCACTACGACAAGGCTCCGGAGTGTTTAAAGGAATATCTTATTCATCTACTGTCTCAGGATCTGGTACAGATGTTATAGGAGATCCCGAAAGAATCTCCTTAAGGGTTTCTTTACAACTAAGCTCTTGGTGCATCATACAATCATCCTCTAAGTACCTAGCATGAGTGCTGATAACCACTTTTTGCTCCTTTGGATGATAAAAGATGCCACCTCTCGTTCCCTTAGGATACGCAATGAAGTAGCACATTTCCGATCTGGGTTCCAACTTGGTAGCTTTATCATTCAGTACATAGGCTGGACAACCCCAAATGTGGATATGTCTTAAACTGGGTTTTCGACCTGTCCACATTTCTTGCGGTGTCCTAGGCACTGATCTTGAAGGTACCAAATTTAAAATGTATGCTGCTGCTTCTAGGGCATATCCCCAAAAAGATATAGGTAGGGTTGCATGACTCATCATGGACCTTACCATATCAAGAAGGGTACGGTTTCTTCTTTCCACTACACCATTTTGCTGGGGTGTACCCGGTGCAGACAACTGAGACACAATCCCATGTTGTGTGAGGTACTCTTTGAACTCACCCAGGAGGTACTCGCCACCTCGATCAGATCGAAGGGCTTTGATATGTTTCCCTAGTTGTAACTCCGCCTTAGCCTTGAATTGCTTGAATTTATCAAACGCCTCAGACTTGCGTCGCATTAAGTACACATATCCATACCTAGAGTAATCATCAGTGAAGGTGATGTAATACTCATACCCTCCTCGAGCCGGTTTATTCATAGGACCACACACATCAGTGTGAATCAATTCTAATAACTCCTTTGACCTTAGTCCCTTTCCAGAGAATGACCTTTTGGTCATCTTTTCCTTGAGACAAGATTCGCACTGAGGAAAAGGTTCGAAATCTAATGAGCTCAGAGGCCCATCTTCTACCAACCTCTGAATCCGTTTTAGGTTAATGTGACCCAAACGTAAGTGCCAAAGATATGTGTCATTGATTGAAGATACCTTTCTTTTAAGGGAAGTTGAGTTTTCTTGTTGTACATTATGCAGTGTGGGAGCAATAGGATATATATTAAAGAAGTAGTCATGCATTCTACCGGAACATATAATATTTCCATCTCTATTGATATCAACACCAGAATGGAAAGAAACTGAATAATTAAATTCAATGAGTCTGGAAACTGAAATTAAATTCTTCCTCATGTCCGGAACATAGAAAACATTATTTAAAACTAATATCCTATCACATGGAAAATGTAAGGAAACAACTCCTACTGCAACTGCCCAAACTTTAGCTCCAGCTCCAACTCTAAAAGCAAACTCTCCTTCCTCAATCTTCTGCATTATCTGAAACCCCTGCAATGAATTGCAGATATGATTAGTGGCTCCTGAGTCTACTATCCATGAATCAGTAGAATCAACTACCAGACAAGTTTCAATGTAGTATGAAAAAGATGTACCTTTCTTAACTGAGGCTAGCAACTTGGGACAATCTTTCTTCCAATGACCTTTGAGGCCACATTTGAAGCATTTCCCTTTGGGCTTTCCATCTGTACCCTTGTCCTTCTTCTTACCAGTATTGTCTTTTTTCTGTCCTTTTCCCTTATTCTGCTTCTTCTTGAACTTCTTCCCTTTCGGGTTTAGTTTAGAGGAAGACTGGAAAAAGTGAGCTTGGGCTTTGGGCTTCATGATAGTCTCCGCTGCCAGGAGTTCTTTCATTAACTCAGATAGAGTCATGTCCATCTTGTTCATATTGAAATTGAGCTTGAACTGATTGAAAGAGTCTGGCAGAGTTTCGAGAATCATATCAGTTTGACTCTCTGCATCAATCTCAGCCCCTAGAATCTCAGCAACATTGAAACAATCCATCAGCTTGAGCATATGCTCTCTGACAGGTGTTCCCTTGGCCATCCTAGTTTTCATGATAGTCCTTATAGCAGCTTGCCTAGCTGGCCTGCTTTTGTCTGCAAACATCTCAGATAAGGACATCATGATTTCATAGGCTGTGTCTATTTGCTCGTGCTGTGTTTGCAACACGTTGGACATGGAAGCAAGCATGTAGCATTTAGCCATGCTATTCGCTTTCTTCCATTTCCTCTCAGCCTCTAACTGGTCATCAGTAGAATTAGCATCAATATCAGGACAGGTTTCCGTCAAGACATACTTGTACTCCTCAGCAGTGAGTACTATGTCAAGATTTCTCTTCCAATCTACGTAATTATTGTTCTCACGAAGAATGCACATCAACAGACTAAAAGAATCTCTACCCATCTCTCTCTGGATATGAAACGGTTTATAATTAGACAGGCAGTATATATGTAATATGCATATGGTGCTTGTTATAAAAGGAAAAACAAAGCAAAAAACTTTTTACATTATTTAACCCTAATCATAATATATCAATGTTTCAACCTCCTCATAGACCCTCCATCGAAGGGATGGCCGAGCCTACAGTCACATTGAAATAAGGTATACTTATTTGGATTATCACTATCTGGATACACATATCCAGTGGTAGTCCAATCACTGATTGGTTTGGCCTCATATGACAAATAACTCTAACTCCTAGGGAGAGGTCATTACCGTCTTATGTCAAGTGTTTTACCATTTCTTATGAAATTTCCCAGAATGTCTATGATTTAAGTCCTCCGAAGGGAAGTGACTTTTTTCCATTCTAGAAGTGAACTTTAGTAAAGTGCTCCACCGAAGGGATGGCCGCTCCCACAAACACTTCATTGACATTCTATAGAGGTGATCTTTAGTAAAGAACTCTGCCGAAGGGATGGCCGCTCCTACTAACACCTCATTACGAATATTCACATTAGTTCACCCATTAACCCATCAAAGCGGTCTTTAGTAAAGAACTCCACTGAAGGGGTGGCCGCTCCTACTAACACCTTAATGAGATAACATGAATCGAAAATGGAAGGCCGTGGGGTCTTTCCAAAAAGCCCTCTCCCACTTGATTATTTATCACTAGGGTTTATACTATTTGACCTTTACATTGTTTACTCAAAAGCTATTTTAAATCTAGCAAACTTGGTTAATTAAATTCATGACTCAATGACTTAAGTCAACTTAAAAATAAATAACCTTTGCTTTAAAACATTTGAGAAAATCCCTTTAAAGAATCAAAAACCAAACTTGGGTTATGGGAACCCATAGGTAGCATCTAATTAGATTTTAGTTTAGCCACAAGGGGAACAAGATAAACTAAACCCCATCCAATTTTAAACCTTAGACAAAATGGAAGGTGCTGGTCTAAGTTCCGTTTAAAACAATTAGCCAAACTAAAAACAATCCAATATAAAATGATGCCAATTTTAGAACCTAATGGTGGCCATGTTTCTAGGTGACAATTATAGCAATTATATAAAGCATTCATCCATGCATTCCATATATAAGAGCAAATAAAAGTATGCAATCCTTGATGGCTCCTTGCTCTTCGGACTTCTAATCCTTATCGAACTAGGACGTCAAGAATAGATCTCATCTTGCACCAAGAAGTCTTGTCTCCTCCACCACTAAGGAATCTGGTTACTTGCAACCTATTTTGCTTGAAACTTTCTTCTTCTTGCTTGCTCCAAGAAATTAAATTTATACAAGCAAACCCATAAAAAACAAAGCCCCAAATTACATTGGAGATGCCTATGCCTTTTAAGAAAGCTTACATCAAGACTAGTTGGAATAAAAGTAAAGAAAGAATTACAACTTCCTATGATTGCTAAACGCGCAATCATACACTTTCCAACTAATGAAAAAACATCCAAATCCACATAATAATCATGCGAACCATCAAGGATGCAATATAGAGCTGCAAACAAAGAGGTTAGTGCATGCAAAACACTATGTACATCATTAAACAAATCTGGAAAATAAATTCCAGCATTGTTAATGAAACTTGCACACAACATGCATCTTAATATAACTTTAGTAGGGTGGCACCATGCCCATAATCAATCTAGGATTAATTAAACACAACATGGGATCATGATTTCACATGGAGTGGCTCTGATACCACTGAAAGAAACTGCGGTTCAGATCTGAACATCACTAGGGGAAGACGTTCATGGCTGATTTGTAACAAAACAGGTTTTAAAAAATCTGATTTGCGCAGCATAAATCAGCCATAGTGATCGTGTAATAACTCCACGAATTCATGACCAACAAGTGTATAATTAAAGGAGATTCAAGAAGACTATTACCTTGATGATGTGTAGACTTCAAATCTCTGAAAAAATAGATCCAAAGAGCCGAACTCAGACTTGTAATTACCAAACAACTTGCTGGAATTTTCTGCAGTAGAATTGCTTTCAATCTTCTTCTCTATTTCACTTCCAAATCTGATTGGCTAAGATGGTGGGATCTTAATCTAGATTTCTAGATGGGATTTGAGAACCTTTTTCTATGGAAAAAATCTCAGACCTTGAACTCTCTTCAATGAAGAAGAAAGAGGGGTTGGACGTGTGGGATAGGGGCCTCTTAGTGTTATGGACGTCCAAGGGGATGTTTCCTCTTTTTATAGAAATCTATGGAATAGTTTTCCTTAAAAACTATCTCTTCTAATTCTCATAGATGTCCTAAAAGGAAAGTATAATCTAAAGATTTATTTCCTTTTAGAAACACTCCAATTAGAAAAGGAAACTAAGGAACATCCCACAAACTTTGGCAATTAGTAATCCTAGTTGCACAACACTTACTAATTTAAGTTTCTAATTCAAAAAGGAAACTATACTATAGGAATACTAATCCAAAGAGAAGTCCAACCTTCCAAGTAGAGAGACCTACTCAAAGTTGGAAACCTTACCTATGGAATTCCCATTATGGACGTCCCACATAGTAATACACACCATGGCCCACAAATAATTCATCTAGAATTAAGTTCATGTATGCCATCAAAAGCCTATTTGAATTTAAACTCAAAATTATTTTTCCACTAAAATAATTCAACCATATGTCATCTAAACTTTTTAGGAAACCATGCCAATCTTGGAAAGTGACTAGAGAAGGGACCAAAAGACATATTTGCCCTGGCTCCCAAAATGACCAAAATGTCCATGCTAAACCCATAGCAACATTAAGACTATTTTAACCTTAACTCATTCCACTAAAGAGTTATGGTTGAACTCCAGGGACAAATATATAATATAATAAGCTCGTTAGAAAATGACATTTGTATTCGACCTATTAAGTAAAATGACCTAAATGTCCCTTTATGTAACATCCATAATCAAGTCAGGTTATCAGATGTACTATCAACCTTCTTGATTACATCTAAACCTTAGAACTTCATATTCTTAACTTAATCATCATCCGGATATCATTCTCTTGGTCCAGGGAGCGAGCCACAAGTTCAATATCCATATGGAACATCCATATACTAAGATCTTAGATTTTGATGATTAATCTGATAATTCTAAGGGGACGATCATTCCATCATGAGATGGCATAGATTCTTTATTGCATCTGCACGTCCCAACTGATCAAGTCTGAGTACCCAAAACACAGAGCTGTTGACCCTATGAAAAGAGTCTCACCCATAGTGAATTAAAGCACAAGAACTTGACTTCGTCAGTTCATCCATAAATGCTCAAGATTAAGAGCATTGGTCACTCAGTAGCATGAGGTGGCTTGATCTCTCTCAGTGATAGTACTATTTTAGAGATCACACCTACCATGGTCCTGTTCAATGCATTGCATATGCACAAATGAGATAAATCCGGGAAAGTCCTCCTATGACTTAGGTGAGTCACTCTGAATACAGGAGAGTCTCTCACTATAACTTATACCAAGATGAAGTGCCCAACTCTATCTCTCAATTATGAACAAATATGTTGTTTCCAGTGTCCAAGAATTAGACCTATCTGTGTGTAGACACTACACACCTAATTCATTTACTAGAAACAATGGGCCTTACACAACCATACATATATACATGTTTTAAAGAGAAAAGAGTCATTCCATAAAATAACCAGTAAATATCCAGTAACAAAAGATGAGAGTGCAGCTATTGGGCTTTAGGGCATACACCAATTCCAACACTTCTTTCAAGTTTTCCATTGCACATATATTTAAGAAAAGAGATATTTTCTTGATTTACCGTGAAAGGCGATTTTTTTGGCATTTATAGCCAATTTTTGGCGTTTATAGCCAATTTACAATTCTTATCAATAATGAAAGACAAGAGTTTTGATTTTTGTCTCTTTAAAAAAAATACAAACTACAATGAAAAGCAAGAGAAGGAGGATCTAACTTCTCAGGAGATTGTGGGGGACCCGTTCAGATTGGCAGTCGTAAGCCATATGTGGACTTCGCCATCATCCATGCAGATGAGAACAGAGTATGCTATTCATTCGCTTGGCTTGGCTATAACCTCAAGTTTTTAGAGGACAAAGACCAAAAGGAGGTCCTATGTCCAATAAAAAGCCGAGTAGACGGGCTGAAAAAGCCACGTCTAAGCCATTTGGAGGCAGAAGGAGAAGACAAAGACTTTGGGGGGGGGGGGTACCCCCCAAGGGACTTTTGTCACCTTGTAACGGTGGTCGGTGTAGAACTTCCGCAGAGTTTTCTTTCTTTCCTTCTCTGAATTTCTGTGCTTTGTCTGTGTCTCTCTTTTTTTCTCTCTGTCACTTTCTTCTTGGAGAGCTCTCCTATTTATATGCTTTTAGGTAGCCATTTAGGAGGATTTATGAGCCTTAATTGTCATAAAGCTACATAAAGGGAGGAGTTACAAGATTCAATTCTTTATTTTGTAACTCCTTTTTCTTGGCTTCTGATTGGCCGGAGGATATTGAGGGCATTTAATCGCCTTTAATCGCCATGATGGGAGGAGTTCATTGGGTTAAATGCCATGAATCTCTTGACTTATAACTCCCGGATGCTTGCTTTTGATTGGGCCGTCCAAAGAAATGGATTAATGACTGTAATAAAGCTAGTCAATTAATCGAATTAAGTGGTCGCCGAGCAGTTGAAGAGTCGCGGGCCGTGCCGCGTCTTTTGGGATTCTTCTGGCGATGATCATCGATGGATCTTCATGTAGATCGACATCGGATGACCATGTAACTTCGAGTGTTGGTTGCCAATAGCGGGTCGGTGCCATCTGTCCTGTCGATTTCTCGATCGGTCGGGTAGAAAGCACACTTTTTTTTGGTTGACCAGTTGGCGATCAATGTTGATTTCGATACTCTTAATGATTAACCCGTATTTTTGACAGATGTCAAAGGATTTGGTGTCTCAAAAGTATGAATATTGGAAAATACCAGAGGCCGGATGCTTCGAATCGCAAAAAAAGGGCAAAAAATGGGGTTTCCGGGGCTCACCGGGCGATCCCGGGCCCTAGGGTCGCCGGCGACCTGGGGGGTTTCCCCCCTTTTTGTCCCGTTTTGTGTCCGTTTTTGCTGTTTTTTTATTATTTTTTCTTCTATATTTTTCCTTGACATTTTTTATCATTTATTGGCCTGATTTCCCTGTAGGAAACCTGATGAGAATCCTTGCATTTTATTTTGCAAAGTTTCCAATTTTTTGAGAAAGCCGAAGACTTTGTTGCGCATAGCTGCCGATTTTCCGTCAGAAGCTGAAACTGGGTCAAACGATGTCGGAATGGCCTGAAATTTGGGGTGAAGCATGCTGAGCAATAAATAAGCCCAACCATAGGCTTTTTTTTTAGTTTTGAAGCCGTTTGGGGTCCTATCACCAGTAGACTTGCTTTTGTTGAGATGAAGATGTCGCGGTTTGATGTGCGGTCAACCGATGTCCGATTGACTTGAAATTTGACAGGGAAGCTATTGGAGTCATTTTAAGATGATCCATAGGCTCTGTCTTGGAAACCATGGTCTCAGGGAGCTTCGCCGCCGAGAGGCCTGATTTGGCTTCCGAGCGTCAAACTATGGTCAAATGTTTGTCAAAATGACCTGAAATTTGACGTGTAGCCCTTTGTAAGCATTTTGAAGCCGTCCATGTGCTCTATCTGATGAGTGATGGCCTCGGTGGTTCTCGCCGCCGAGAGGCATGATTTAGCTGTTCGAGGGTTGATGTAGGGTCAAACGTTGTCGGTTTGACTCGGAACTTGACGTGGAGCCTTTTGGATGTATTTTGAGATCATCCGTCGGCTTTGATCGAAGATTTGGTGTCTCTGATGCTTTCGCCGCCTGGAGCTCCTTCTCAGCTGCCGGAGAAGCGAAGTTAGGCCAAATGATTTTGAAATGGCCCGAAACTTCTTGTGTACTCCTCTTTTGGCTGTCTTGAAGGATCTTACAGTTATTGTTTGATTATGACAAGATTTGATTTTTTGGAAGTAGCATTGCCTATTTATGGCAGGTTGCGACTTCATATATCTCTTTGGATCTTGAAGAGGCAAAGTGACATTTTTGGTGTCAACACTATGCAGGCACCCAGCCGGTGGAAGCCTGGACAGTGGTACATGTACTACGAATAAAAGATGTGGGCTGAAAATACCCTATTCATGGGAAGCCCAAACCGAATCAAAAAAGCAGCAGCCTGCAGTTCGGTACACAAGTAGGAGTAAAGAGCTGGCACCAAAGCAAGCTGCTCTCCAAACGCCATCTGACAAGCCGAAAAAATACAATGCGGCCTGATGTGCGTTCCATCTCCTCCAGCAAAAATAGCCTCACCAAGCCAATAAGTGAGGTAAACAGCGAGATCTCTCCGCACAGAAATCTCTTAGCTCTTCTTGCATAGCCAAGATCTTCTTCGAACTTGGATCCTGAGCCCTGGCTTCCTAGGTCACACTATCAGAAGAATCCCTGCTATCAAAAAAGTTGGGGAACGAAGAGCTAGAACTCTTCCAACTGCTGGATCTAACTTTCAAACCCTCATTCTCCTACAAAAAATCATAGAAGGCGACGAGCTGAAAGTATAGAAGCCTGAACTCCTCAGACTGCCCCTCAAGGACGCTGTCAATCGGCATAAACTCCTCATAGAGTTTGCCAAGGATGGGCAATCCAGTAATGGCGCTCAGCTCCTTCAAAGAGAAACCAATCTCACCATTCGTCACAACGAAGGTATTGGTTTGTGGGAGGAATGATTCCAGGATAGCCATGAAGGCCTCGTCGGAAAAGATCACGGTCTCCCTAAAGGCGCGGACCGCATCAAAAATCCCGTCTTCCTTCAAAACGGCGCCACCAATCAGCAGGACGCGATCAGTCCACGACTTCCACTCGGAGTCAGCATTGAAACAGCCACGAAGTCGAAAAGGCTTTATCCAATTGCTACTGTCACCGCCGAAAATACCAAGGCCCACCGGTCTCAAATCGACCGATGGATAATCAGAGCCCTGGTAGCCGCTGGATGGCATCAACAGGTCCATGTCAACAGGCGACCTCTCCGTATATCCAGGAGAACCGCCAACAAAAACCCCGGTCTTGATTACATTTGTCCTTCTTACCCAGCTTGGAGGATCTTCCCTCTTAGAGCACGTGGGGGCAAGGCTCATGATCGAGACAGTGCGATCAAACGTCGACCGGGTAGCAACAGTCTTCTTCTCACCATCTGCTGTGAAAGAAAACTGAAAACATCTCCTCTGGTATGTCATGTCATCAGGGACGGCATCACCAAAGAAGAAGGTAGGCTTGGGTAAAACACCCTAATCTCCCATCACCCATGGACGACTGCTTACCATGATCTTATAAAATTCCTCTCCCTTGAGAGCGATCAGTCGCTGCCTCATCTCATCTCTGTTGAGGGAGTCGCACTCTTTCAGGTTTCTCTCAACATACTGGACCTTCTCAAAGGCCTGCTAAACGGCCGGATTAGAAGATCTAGCAGATCGATGAGGTACGCTTGTAGCAGGCTCTTTACCCTTGTTCGTTCTAGAGGAACCACCTGCAAAGGATGGAAAAGAAAAAGATCAAACATCAAAATGAAAGAATCTCGCTAAAAAAAATCTGGCAAAATTTTGACATGATGTCGGGGCAATTCCGAAGAACATGAACTATCCCGAAAGAAATAGAAAGCTTGAAGATGGGCTCGACATTGCTGCGAGCTCCGAAACTCCAAACTTTCGAAACCTCAAAGTCTCCTCAAAATTAGGAACGGCTCAACATCGCTGCGAGCTCCAAATTCCCAAATTTGCGAAAACTTTCAGGTATGCTATCACATCATGCTACAATTCAATTTACAAAAATATACATGCATGAACATCTTGGTTTGCGAAAAAAAATGCATTATCATGATGAGCAAAAAAAAAAAAAAACTTTCTCAAAAAAAAGGGGGAGAAAAAAAAGAACAAAATAAATAGAAAACTTTCTCAAAAAAAAAAAGGGAGAGAGAAAGAAAAGAAAAAAGGGACTGGCCCACAGGCCGTGGCCCACATGCCACGTGGCCGTACGGCCAGATCCGTACGGATCTGTCCGTACGGCCCACAAAAGGAACAAAAAAAAACATGCAAAAAAAAATAAAAAGAAAAAAAAAACGTGTGAAAAAAAAGAAGCAAACACGTGGAAAAAAAGAAGAAGAAGAAAAGAAAAGAAAGAAACAAAAAAAAGAAAGAACCTTTTTTTTCTACAATGGGGTTTTCTTGAAAAAGGGAACTTACTTGAAGCCATTGATTGGGAAGAAGAAGAAAAGTCTTGAAGATCTTGAAGAAGAAGAACTCTTGGTCTTGAAGCCCTCTTGGGATTGTTGCGAAAGAAAGTAATAAGAGCAAGAGATCCAACCTCCTCCTTGCTTTTATAGAAGAAAGCAAACCAAAGAAGGAAAGAAGAAAGAGGTAAGTGTTACTAATTAGTAACCTTACCAAAAGAAAGAGATTAGAAAGATTCTTTCCCAAAAGAAAGATATCTTGAGGGATTCTCTCCCAAAAAGAAATCAATGAGAGATTTTCTCCCAAAAGATAGGATCAATGAAGGATTCTTTCCCAAAAGAAAGATATCTTGAGATATTCTCTCCCAAAATAAAGGGAACATGAGAGATTCTCTCCAAGTAAAGATATTCTTAGATATTCTCTATCCAAAGGAGATATTTTTGGATATTCTTTACAAAAATGACACCATATGAGATATAAGCCATTTCAAAAGCTTAAGGTCCCATGGTTAGCCCATAGGAGCCAGGTTTGACCACCTAGGCACTTAAAAAAGAAAAAAAAATTTGGGCTTTTAGTCAGAGAGAAATCCCTCTTACCAAGAGCATACAAAAATGGTTCCATGCCTCTTTTGAGTTGATTCGACCATACAAAAGAGAATTCCAAGCCCCATGAGCTTCCAAAAATCAAACCATCCAGCCTCATCTACCAAATTGAGCCAAAATCTTGAAATTGACATTCCGCAAAAAAACCAAAAACCAAAACCTGATCCCCTAACTTGCCACATACAGCCTCTAGGTCACAAGATCAAAACCAAAATTGATCCCCCAACATTCCACATACAGCTTGTTGGGTCACACGGTCAAAACCAAACCCGACCCCCTAACCTGCCACATACAGCCTGTTAGGTCACAAGGTCAAAACCCAAATCCACATCCCTGATGTCATCTTCAAAACTTTGCCTCGAGATGGTACGTGATCCCTTTCACTACCATAAAATTCCCCTAGAAGCTCAAAAGGCTACAAATACCAAAAAGAAAGACTGCTCAAAGACTCTTTGTCCAGTCACAGGCTCTCCTTCAAAAATCTCTTCGACACACATCGACTACAAAAGTTAAGCAACTCGTCGCTGTACCTCGAGGGGGCATTTGTTGACACCAAAAATGTCACTTTGCCTCTTCAAGATCCAAAGAGCTACATGAAGTCGCAACCTGCCATAAATAGGCAATGCTACTTCCAAAAAATCAAATCTTGTCAGAATCAAACAAAAACTGCAAGATCATTCAAGACAACCAAAAGAGGAGTACACAAGAAGTTTCAGGCCATTTCAAAATCATTTGGCCTAACTTTGCTTCTCCGGCAGCTGAAAAGGAGCTCCTGGCGGCGAAAACATCGTAGACACCAAATCTTCGATCGAAGCCGATGGATGGTCTCAAAATACATCCAAAAGGCTCCACGTCAAGTTCCGAGTCAAACCGACAACGTTTGACCCTACATCAACCCTCGAACAGCTAAATCAAGCCTCTCGGCGGCAAGAACCACCAAGGCCATCACTCATCAGATAGAGCACATGGACGGCTTCAAAATGCTTACAAAGGGCTACACGTCAAATTTCAGGTCATTTCGACAACATTTGACCATACTTTGACGCTCGGAAGCCAAATCAAGCCTCTCGGCGGCGAAGCTCCCGGGGACTATGGTTTCCAAGACAGAGCCTATATATCATCTTAAAATGACTCCAATAGGTTCCCTGTCAAATTTCAAGTCAATCGGACATCGGTTGACCGCACATCAAACCGCGACATCTTCATCGCGACAAAAGCAACTCTACTGGTGATAGGGCCCCAAACGGCTTCAAAACTCAAACAAAGGCCTATGGTTGGTCTTATTTATTGCTCAGCAGGCTTCACCCAAAATTTCAGGTCATTCCGACATCGTTTGACCCAGTTTCAGCTTCTGACGGAAAATCGGCAACTCTGCGCAACAAAGTCTTCGGCTTTCTCAGAAAATTGGAAACTTTGCAAAATAAAACGCAAGAAGTCTTGTCAGGTTTTCTACAGGGAAATCAGGTCAATAAATGATCAAAATATCAAGGAAAAATACAGGAGAAAAAATAATCGAAAAACAGCAAAAACGGACACAAAACGGGACAGAAGGGGGAAAACCCCCCCAGGGTCGCAGACCCCGGCGACCCTGGGGCCCGGGATCGCCCGGTGAGCCCCGAAAACCCCGTTTTTCGCCGTTTTTTCACGATTCGAAGCGTCCGGCCTCTAGTATTTTTCAATATTCATACTCTTGAGACACCAAATCCTCTGACATCCGTCAAAAACACGGATTAATCATCAAGAGTATCGAGATCAACATTGATCGCCAACTCGTCAACCAAAAAAAAGTGTGCTTTCTACCCGACCGATCAAGAAATTGACAGGAAAGATGGCACCGACCCACTGTTGGCAACCAACTCCTGAAGTTACATGGTCATCCGATGTCGATCTACATAAAGATCCATCAATGATCATCACCAGAAGAATCCCAAACGACGCGGCGCGGCCCGCGACTCTTCAACTGCTCAGCGACCACTTAATGCGATTAACTGACTAGCTTTATTACAGTCATTAATCCATTTCTTTGGATGGACCAATCAGAAGCAAGCATCTGGGAGTTACAAGTCAAGATATTCATGGCATTTAACCCATGAAACTCCTCCCATCATGGCGATTAAAGATGATTAAATGCCCTTAATCTCCTCCGGCCAATCAGAAGCCAAGAAAAAGGAGTTACAAAATAAAGAATTCAATCTTGTAACTCCTCCCTTTATGTAGCTTTATGACAATTAAGGCTCATAAACCCTCCTAAATGGCTACCTTAAAACCTATAAATAGGAGAGCTCTCCAAAGAATTCCAGATCGGAAAAAACACAGAGATCATCGAAAAAACAAGACAGATCCCAGATCAGAAAAAAGCACAGAAATCTAGAGAAAGAAAGAGAGAAAACTCTGCGGAAGTTCTACACCGACCACCGCTACAAGGTGACAAAAGTCCCTTGGGGGTACCCCCCCAAGGTCCTTGCCTTCTCCTTCTGCCTCCAATGGCTTAGACGTGGCTTTTCAGCCCGTCTACTTAGTTTTTTATTAGACATAGGACCTCCTTTTGTCTTTGTCCTCTAAAAACCTGAGGTTATAGCCAAGCCAAGTGAATCAATAGCATCCTCTGTTCTCATCTGCATGGATGATGGCGAAGTCCACATATGGCTTGCGACCGTCAATCTGAACGGGTCTCCCACAATCTCCTGAGAAGTTAGATCCTCCTTTTCTTGTTTTTCATTGTAGTTTGTATTTTTTTTAAAGAGACAAAAATCACAACTCTTGTCTTTCATTATTGATAAGAATTGTAAATCGGCTATAGACGCCAAAATCGGCTATAAACGCCAAAAATCGGCTATAAACGCCAAAATCGGCTATAAATGCAAAAAAAAATCGCCTTTCACGGCAAATCAAGAAAATGTCTCTTTTCTTAAATATATGTGCAATGGAAAACTTGAAAGAAGTTGATTTTCTTTTTACTTGCGAAGGTTGATCTCCGGTTGACCACTTGCAATTCCAAGTAAAATAGAAAATCTCGCACACCCACACAAAAAAAAATGTTGATGCACGCCTTTGCCCCCCGGTTACGAAAGGGTCGGACCCAACGGACTCCCACGTCCGCCGACCTCGGTAGAACCAGGCAGAAGCGCGGTCCATCAATGTGTATTCTGTATCTCTGCATTTTTTTGCTTTTATGTGCTACTTTTCTGCACTTCTGTGCTTGCACTGCTTTTTTCTGGATTTCTGTGCTGCTTTTCTGCACTTCTATGCTTGCACTGCTTTTTTCTGCATTTCTGTGTTGCTTTTCTGCACTTCTGTGCTTGCACTACTTTGTCTTTCAAAGACTGCTATTAGCCGAGATGAGCCCAGAATTTCGAGGATCTCGGCTGTGCGATCCTGAGTCCGGGATCGATCTCGGGGGGTGTATGAACCCAGAGTTTTAGGAGCGACAGGGTGTATGAACCCTAACTCAGTCCATGGGCATGTGAACCGAAAGTTTAGGGAAGACTGGATGTGTGAATCCGAAGTCAGTCCCAGGGTGCATGAACCCAGAGTTTTAGGAGCGACGGGTGTATGAACCCTAAGTCAGTCCACGAGCGCGTGAACCTAGAGTTTAGGGAAGACTGGATGTGTGAATCCGAAGTCAGTCCCAGGGTGTATGAACCCAGGGTTTTAGGAGCGACTGAGTGTATGAACCCTAAGTCAGTCCATGGGCGCGTGAACCCAAAGTTTAAGGAAGACTGGATGTGTGAATCCGAAGTCAGTCCCAGGGTGTATGAACCCGAAGCTGCCGAACTCAGATAAGATGGCACAGATTGATGACAGGGTGAATGCTGCTTTTATTGATCATGAGACTCTCATTACATCTTAGAAAAAGAACTTCTTCAAGTGGGATGCATTTCATGGTCTCGGCAACTGCCTGCCTTCCAAGTCTTCGAGTTTGTAAGAAGATCGCCCTGCAACCGAAACCACCCTGAACGGGCCGTGCCAGTTCGGGGCTAGCTTGCCTTCGTTTGGATCTCTGTCAGCCGGCAGGGTCTTCTTTAGGATAAGTTCTCCTACTGAGAAACTCTTTTCCTTAACTTTTTCATTGTATCCTCTGGCTAGCCGTTGCTGATAGTCGGCCAGTCATATGGCCGCTGCTTCTCAGCACTCGTCGGCTAGGTCTAGCTCCATTGCCAGGTTCATCTCGTTTCGGCCTTGGTCGACAAGCTCTGTTCTCAGGGTAGGGAGGCCAATTTCCAATGGAATGACCGCCTCTATCCCATAGGCCAGAGAGAAAGGTGTCGCCGAGGTAGAACGCCTCGGGGTTGTCCTATATGCCCATAATACACTGGGGAGCTCCTCTACCCATCTTCCTTTTGCTCTGTCCAATCGCTTCTTCATGCCGTCAAGTAGTACTTTGTTAGAAATTTCGGCCTGACCATTGCTTTGCGGGTACGCCAGGGTGGAGTAGTGGTTCCTGATGCCATGCTTTTGACAAAAGTCTCTGAAGAAGTTGGAGTCGAACTGAGTCCCATTGTCCGAGATCAAGGTCCTGGGGATGCCGAATCTCGTTATGATGTTCTTCCATATGAAATTCTTGGAGTCCCTTTCAGTAATGGAGAACAGTGGTTTAGCTTCTACCCACTTCGTAAAGTAATATGTGGCAACTATCAGCAATCTTTTGTTCCCTGGAGCCCGGTGGAGAGGTCCCACAATGTCCAGCCCCCATTGGGCGAAGGGCCATGGACTAGAGAGGGGGCTCAGGTCCTGTGCTGTCTGATGAAGAGAATGGGAGAACTTCTGGCATTTTTCACATTTCCTGGCGTATACCTGTGCATCCTTCTGCATATACGGCCACCAGTAACCTTGGCTTATAGCTCGGTAGGCCAGCGACCGTCCTCCGATGTGACTTCTGCAGATTCCTTCGTGGATCTCATACAAAAAGTCGTCAACCTTGCTTGGATGGACGCATTGGAGGTAGGGACCTGTGAAGGATTTTCTGTAGAGCTTGCCTTCAGGGGATAGCCAGAATCGAGCTGCCTTGAGTCTGATCCAGTGAGCTTCATTCTTGTCTTTGGGGAGCTGGTCGTCCTTGAGGTAAGAAATAATCCGGTCCATCTAGCTTGGGCCGAGATCGAGGCACAGAACCTGCCGAGACGGATGGAGCTCTAAGCTTGATCTCGGTATCGACCCAACCTCAACGGTTCTTTTCTTTCCAGCTTCGACAGCGGAGGCCAGGTTTGCAAGCGCATCAGCGTACGTGTTAGTATCTTTAGAGATCTTTCTGACCTCGGCTGTCTGGAAATGAGCAAGCAGTTTCTTCACGAGAGCTAAGTAGGCCGCCATCCTACCGTCCCAGGCTTGGTAGTCTCCAGTGAGCTGGCTAGTTACCAATTGTGAATCGCTGAAGACCACCAATTACCGGGCTCCGAGGATTCAGGCACTGTTCAGCCCTGCTATCAGAGCTTCGTACTCAGCTTCGTTGTCCGTTGCTTTGAAGTCCAAGGTCAAGGCTTGTTCTATGACCAGTCCTTCTGGCGATTGGAGAACTATGCCCGCGCCAGCTCTCTTGGAGGTAGACGAGCCGTCGACGAAGACTCTCCATGCCGAGACAGGGACTTGGCTCTGAGAAACTTGGTCGACCTCGGTGACTTCATTCTCATGCCCTATGCCCCCCAGTTTGGTGTCGGGCTGGGTCGAAGCCGAGCTCAGAGAAACGAACTCAACAATGAAGTCTGCCAGAATCTGGGCTTTGATCGCAGTCCTGGGACGGTACTGGATGTTATACTGCCCCAATTCGATCGCCCACTTTGAGATTCTCCCTGAAAAGTCAGTTTTCTTGACGATGGATCGGAGTGGATGCTCCGTAATAACCACAATGGTATGGGATTGGAAATAGTGAGAGAGCTTGCGGGAGGCACTGACGAGTGCCAGCGCAAGCTTCTCAAGCAAAAGGTATCTGGTCTCGGCATCAAGGAGGATCTTGCTCGTGTAGTAGATTGGTTTTTGTATTTCATCGTCCTCTCTGACGAGGACGGAGCTCACTGCATGATCCGAGACCGCCAGATACAGATACAATGTCTCCCCCTGAGTTGGGGTAGAGAGCAAAGGTGGTGAAGATAGGAAAGTTTTGAGTGCTTGCAATGCTTGGTCGCACTCAGGGGTCCATTGAAATTTTAAGTTTTTCTTTAGAAGCTTAAAGAAAGGCCAGCACTTATCTGATGATCTGCTGATGAAGCGGTTGAGTGCTGCGGCCATGCCAGTTAGCTTTTGGACCTCCTTGGTAGTAGTCGGGCTTTGGATTCCCAAGATCGCTGTGATCTGGTCCGGGTTGGCCTCTATCCCCCTCCGCGTTAATAAACTTCCGAGGAATTTGCCAGACGCGATGCCGAAAGCGCATTTGGAGACGTTCAACTTGAGCTTGAGTTCTCAGAGGATGCTGAAGACTTAGGCCAGGTCCGCCAGATGGTCGCTAGATTGCTTGGATTTGACAACCATGTTTTCAATGTAGACTTCGACGGTTTTGCCGAGCTGAGCCTGGAACATCTTTGGGACGAGACGCTGATAGGTTGCCCCCGCGTTTTTCAGTCCAAAGCGCATCACCTTATAACAATAAGTGATGCGGGGGGTTATGAATGCAGTCTTCTCCTCGTCCAGCTCAAACATCGGAATCTGGTGGTAGCCTCAGTAAGCGTCGAGGAAGCTCATCCTATCATGGCCAGCAGTGGCGTCGATCATCTGATCAATCTTTGGAAGAGGGAGGTTGTCCTTCAGGCAAGCTCTGTTGAGGTCGGTGAAATCTACGCATACCCTCCACTTGCCAATTTTCTTCTTGACCACCACCGTATTGGCCAGCTAGACCGGGTACTGGACCTCCCTGATTGCGCCTGCCTCTAGCAACCTGTCGACCTCCTCGACCACGGCTTCTGTCTGCTGAAACCCTGTCCTGCGGGACGTCTGCACCACTGGCTTGTGGCTGGGATCTACATTCAGCTTGTGGCACATAACCTCAGGGTCGATCCCAGGCATTTCGCTCGGGGTCCAGGCGAAGACGTCTCTATTCTGCATTAAGAATCTTGAGAGCTCGGTCCTCTCGGGGTCGGGAAGCTGGTTGACAATCAAGAAGAATCTGTCTGGGTCGAGTGGATCAATCCTGACTTCGGATAGATCTTCAATGCTTTTCTTCTCGGGATCTCGGCCGATTTCGTCCAGCTCCCTTTCGAGCTCTGCCATGTGCACTCGCTCTGGTTCCTTTTCCCCAGGGACTACGGCCATCATACATTGCCTAGCCAGCTGCTGATCTCCGTCCACTGTAATCACTTCCATCTTGCCTTCCTTGTCCTCAAGCATGAACTTCAGCATCTGGTGGAAAGTGGAGGGGACCGCTTCCATTCTGTGGAGCCACGTCCTGCCCATAATGGCATTGTAGGGGGAAGGGGCATCCACTACTAGGAAGTCGGTCATCACAGAGGCTCCACCCACCCTGGTCTCCAGAGTGATTCTTCCCTTGGGGTAGACCGGTTTGGCGCTGAACCCTATCAGAGGCGTACGAGCTTCCTTCAAATCAGCCTCCGAGGGCCCCATCTTCTTGAAGCATCCATAGTAGAGGATTTCAGATGAGCTACCGGAGTCGATTAGGATTCTTTTCACTGTGAAGTCTCGCAGCTTCATCGTTAGGAGCAGGGGATCGTTATGGGGAAGCTGCACTCCCTCGAGGTCCTTATCTGAAAACGAGATAGCTGGGCGCTCGCGCAGTGCTCTATTGGCCGCTGGTCCGAGCTCGGCCCTCATCACCTCCTTCCCATGCGAGGCCTGCCTGGCCTCGACACGAGCCTGGGCGCTGCCTCTAGCTAAGGGAGAAGGCACTGAGGGTGCCAGATGGATGACATTGATGATCTTTTCAGATTCGTCGCTGTCTTGGTCCTTGTCAGCGCTCTGATGAGCCTGGACGCTGCCAGCATCTCCTATCTTGACGAATTCCTCCAGGTGGCCTTCCTTGGCAAGCTTCTCCAGGTGAAACTTCAGGGTCCTGCACTCCTCGACTTTATGCCCATTTTGTTTGTGGTAGGCGCAAAACCTGTTCTAGTCACGGGAGGAGGGATCACTCTGCATGGGCTGAGGCCAGCTAAAGAATGGCCTGTGCTTATCTTGTTCATGATCTGATGGATCGGCTCCCTGAAAATGGTATTCACAGCTTGATAGGTGTCGCGACCCCGGACCGAGAAACTAGGGGAAGGATCCGAGTCCGGGAGTCGGGACGTAAGTGGTGGAGTGATGCCGCGCCACGTGCATCTCTTTGGCTAAAACGCACACGGAATTAAAAGAACATTTATCCGTGCACGTGATTTCCCACAGGGTTCCGCGGTGAGGATTATCTTTACACCTCATCTCACATGCAACCATATCAAACACATTCTCATAATTGCGGAAGCGTGTAGTAAACCATATTAATACCATTCAAATCCATAAACAAGGCTGATTTATGGTTAACATGATAAGATATCAGGATGAGCAATGATCAAGCATGTTTTTCCCCAAAAGTAAAGTTAAGTATAATTACAAAGTATCAGTTAATTAAAGCCCCCCCCAAATAACGGTCAACAAAGACCGTACAATCAATGAATCCTAAAACAAAGATATAATAAGTTCCCAAGTGTATCGTTCTCAAGACAAGGCCGAATGTCTACATGACATCATCGGCTTGCCACTCAATCACTCGTTGCGGTGCACCGACCGCCTCCTCTGGCTCCTCCTCAACGGCAAAGAGCTCGGGACCTGAGTACCAAAATAAATGGATCAGACACGACGGTCTGGCAGGTGGGTGAAAAGACATGATAATAATAAAACAATGATGCTATGCAAGAGTTAAGAAAACTTATGGATAAATAATGAACTTTTGTAAAAGATGATATATCATTTCAAAAGAAGTACATTTGCAATAAATCATGTGAAGTAACAAGGATTTGGAAACTATCAAGATGGCAACCCCACAAGCTAGATCCTCCCTTCACCGAAGTGAAGAGAGCGCATACCCTAACAGGATCATTGACCTCAGTCACACGAGGTGAGGAGGAACAACGATAAACAGGATCATTGACCTCAGTCACACGAGGTGAGGAGGAACAACGATAAATATTATAATATACATATATATATACTCTGCGGGACCACGGTAGCGAACCGGGTAAAACTCTGCACATTCCAGACTGCAGCTGACTATCAGGAGGGGAAGGAACCCCAAGTCGGTAGATCAAACCGACGAGGTCGTCCAAGCTCAGTGGTGCCGACTCATAGGTCAAATACGATAAATCAAATCATATGTGCGGTAAGAAGCGGGGTGCCAAAATGCACAAAATACACATTCATCTCAAGTCGCCATATACAAGTTAGCAAAAGCTAAACACATCACTTTTAGTACTCTTGTAACAGTCTAGTCATATCAAGTTGGTTTGAAATCCCAAAATAAGAGTTCGGTTGAAAATTAAATACAAATAGTTTTCCATACCTTTACAGGCCAACAATGGGGTTTCTAGAATTGAAACAGTGCGAATAGGGTCCCGTATGTCGGTTATGATGAAATTTTGGTACTCTTTGAGAGTTAGAGACATTCCAGGTCCGTATACACATTGGTCAATCTAGAAAACCTCATGGAGTTTCCATGATGAGGTTCCTGGCCTCCAAACAATACCTCCACACTACAGCCCTTCACAATATACCCCAATCTTTCATGGGTTTGAATGCGTCATTATAGATTCAATGTCTTCAAATAAGAAGATAAGGGATAGAGCTGAATTGGACTTGAGTATGGCTTAGAATGAATCTGGAAATTAGTCTCACAATTCTCCCATTTTGCAGTTTATCTCACTTCAGTCCGATCGATCGGACTCCTTGGCCGATCGATCGGTCCTGAATTTGCTTCCAGTTATTTACAGTCCGATCGATCGCACCTGATGGACGATCGATCGGTCCTGAGAACCCTCTCAGTTATTTACAGTCCGATCGATCGGACCTGATGGGCGATCGATCGGTCCTGAGAACCCTCTCAGTTATTTACAGTCCGATCGATCGGACCTGATGGGCGATCGATCGGTCCTGTAGCGAGTCTCAACCTATTTGGTTGAATTCTTCTCTTGTCCAACTCCAATCCATTTCCTTTCTTTCCCCTTCTTCCATACATATCTTCACAATTAATTGGGCTATTCCTTGCCTCATCATCTCATCAAATCATCATTCAAAATCAATAAGACTAAACCATCAACTATGGTAAATCATTTAAACCATTAACCATGATAAGTCATTAAAACCATTAATGAAGACAAATCAAGAATTTTGCAGAAACATGATAAAACACATGAGAATCATTTCATCCACTTGCCTTGGGTCCAATTGCAATTCAATTGAGCTCTAATCACCTCTTAATTCCACAATCAAACACCTATACACAAAACCCCCAAATCCAAACCCTAAAATATCAAAATCCAATTAAAACAAAACGGAATCTTCCAATAATTGAAATAGAGCTACCCTAGGGCTAAACAAACAAGATTATAAAACTTTTAAGAAAATCACTTACAAGGAAGTTCCTCAAAAAGCAAGGTGTTGTCCAAAGCAAGTTTTGGAGTGGGCGGTTTTCTTCAAAATTGGTGTCAAGACGAAGGCCTTGAGATGAGGAAGAAGATTGTAGCCTCTAATCTTCCACTAGCACTAGTTTAGTGGGGGATTGAAGATGAAGAGGCAAGAAAAGGTAAGGGAAAACCCTTAGGGCTGGGATTTCTCTTCTTCTCTAGGGTTTTTGCCAGAAATGGGAAAAAGAAGAAGAAGCTTTCTATATATAGTAAGTGGGAGTGGGGCCCACAACTTAAAGAACTTCTCAGGCTCAAAACAAGGTTTTCGGGGCTTCAAACGAATTCGGCGAAGAAGACAAAGTTGATCGGCAAAATTTCTAGTTTCCAAAAATTATATATTTTGCACATTTTGGTGACATTGAAATCGGTGTCCAGATTTTGGGTAAAAAGACCATTTTGCCCTCAATTAGTGAAAAATCAGGTTTAAGGTCCTCAAATGAAAACGATGTCAACATGAAAGTTGTAGGGATTAACAAGATAAGTTCAATGGGTTAAAAAACGATTCTTGGAAATCATCGGTAAACCCCCAATCTCACACAATTCGTAACAAGAACCCCCAAAGGGTCCTACAAATAGAAAAGCTCTCCAAATTCCCCAAAGCTATTATAAAAGCTATTCTAATCCCCAACTAATCCAAAACCACTAAACACACTTAAAACTAAAACACCACTTAATCAACTCTAAACGAGGTCTCTCGGGTCGGGGTCTTACATCCTCCACCCCTTAGGACATTTGGTCCTCCAAATGGAAATTAAAACTCACCTCCGGTAGAAGATGTGGGTACTTCTTCTGAACCTGATCCCGTAATTCCCAAGTTGCTTCTTCCGGTCCGTGATTCTCCCAAAGTACCTTGACCCACTGAATAGTCCGAGTTCTCAATTCTTGTTCTTTGGTGTCGATGATCTGCTTAGGCTTCTCAACATAGGTCGCATCTTCTCGAATTTCTAATGGCTCATAACGGAGTATGTGTAGCCTGTCGGGAACGTACTTCTTCAACATAGACACATGGAAAACATTGTGTACGCCGGAAAGTTCGGGTGGTAAGGCTAACCGGTAAGCCACATCACCAATCCTACTCACAATGTCATACGGTCCAATGTATCTCCTAGACAATTTGCCCTTCTGTCCAAACCTCAAAGTTCCACGAGTAGGTGACACTTTCAAGAAAACCTTATCTCCTTCTTTGAACTGTAAATCCCTTCTGTGAGAGTCTGCATAACTCTTCTGTCTACTCTGAGCCACTTTCAGACGTTCTTGGATCAACTTTACCTTGTCACTTGTCTCACTAACAATGGTCGGTCCATGGAAACTGCGAGTACCAACTTCTTCCCAACAAACAGGTGTTCTACACCTTCTGCCATACAAAGCCTCAAAAGGTGCCATACCGATACTCGAGTGAAAACTGTTGTTGTAAGCGAACTCACACAACGGTAAGGCTTCATCCCATTGAGTCTTGAAATCTAACACACAAGCTCGAAGCATATCCTCAAGTGTCTGAATTGTCCTTTCTGACTGACCATCAGTCTGTGGGTGATAGGCTGTGCTGAACTGTAACTTTGTACCCATAGACTCATGTAATGTCTTCCAAAATCTTGAGACAAATCTACTGTCTCTATCTGATGTGATGGAAACTGGCTGTCCATGACGACTGACAATTTCTGTGACAAACAACTGTGCCAAAGGTAACATATGCATTTTCTTCCCAGTCCTCATCGGTAGGAAATGAGCTGACTTGGTGAGACGGTCCACAATGACCCAAATAGCATCATTGCCCTTACTAGTCTTCGGTAAACCCGATATGAAGTCCATGGTAATATGCTCCCATTTCCATTCCGGAATCTCTAATGGTCGTAGTAATCCTGGAGGTTTCTGATGTTCAGCCTTGATCAATTGACATGTCATACAACGAGAGACGAAAGCTGCTATCTCTCTCTTCATGTTATTCCACCAAAATCTGCCCTTTAAATTCTGGTACATCTTCGTACTGCCCGGATGTATGGAATACTTGGTATTGTGAGCCTCAGACATGATATCATTCCTCAAGTCCTCCAAGTTAGGCACACACAGACGGTCACGGTAATACAAAACTCCATCTACAACACGAAAATCCGGACGATCTGCTAAGTGCTCAGAAATCTTAGCCAATTCTGGGTCTTGTAACTGACTCTCTTTGATCTTCTGAATGAATGAAGGCTCTGACACTGACATGTTTGCTAACATGACACCCTCTCTTAGTGGATGAAAATCTACACCCAACTCTTCTAACTGCTGTACCACATAAGTTCCACGAAGACTGGCCATGCTCACTGACTTTCTGCTCAAGGCATCTGCGACTACATTCGCTTTCCCCGGGTGATACTTGATTGGAAAATCATAGTCTTTAATATATTCCATCCATCTCCTCTGCCTCATGTTCAACTCCTTCTGAGAAAACAAGTACTGTAGGCTACGGTGATCGGAGTGAACCTCAAACTTCTCTCCATAGAGGTAGTGTCTCCACATCTTCAAAGCTAAAACAACTGCGGCTAACTCGAGATCATGTGTTGCATAGTTCTTCTCATGATCTTTCAACTGCCGGGATCCATATGCAACTACCTTCCCATCTTGCATTAACACGCATCCAAGTCCAACATTGGAAGCATCGGTAAAAATGGTAAAACCGCCGCTCCCAGATGGCAAAGTAAGGACTGGAGCTGTAGTCAATCTCTTCTTCAGCTCTTGGAAACTAGCCTCACACTTGTCTGTCCAAACATATGGTGCATTCTTCCTTGTCAGCTTCGTCAAAGGTGACGCAATCGACGAAAATCCTTGCACAAACCTCCGATAATACCCTGCCAATCCAAGAAAACTCCTGATTTCTGATGCATTCTTCGGTCTATCCCAATTCATGACTGCCTCAATCTTGGACGGGTCCACTGATAATCCTTCCTTGGAGATGATATGACCCAAAAATGTGACTTGGTCCAACCAAAATTCACACTTACTAAGCTTTGCAAACAACTGATTCTCCCTCAATAGCTGGAGTGCTATCCTCAAATGTTCTTCGTGTTCTCCTTTGGTCTTGGAATATACCAAAATATCATCAATAAACACCACCGTAAACTGATCCAAATACTCCGCAAATATCTTGTTCATCAATGCCATGAAAACTGCCGGTGCATTAGTCAAACCAAATGGCATCACTAGAAATTCATAGTGTCCATATCTTGTCCGAAATGCTGTTTTTGGTACATCTGAGTCTCTAACTCTCAACTGATGGTAACCTGACCTCAAATCAATCTTCGAAAAGTAAGCAGCTCCTTGCAACTGATCAAACAGTTCATCTATCCTTGGCAATGGATATTTGTTTTTGATGGTCACTTGGTTCAATCTTCTAAAGTCAATACACATTCTCATAGAACCATCCTTCTTCTTTACAAACAAAACTGGTGCTCCCCATGGTGACACACTAGGTCTCACAAAACCTTTGTTCAAAAGTTCTTGCAATTGCATCTTCAACTCTCCCAATTCTGTCGGAGCCATTCTGTAAGGTGCGATAGATATCGGAGCGGTCCCCGGTAACAACTCAATAGTGAAGTCTATCTCTCTAATGGGTGGCAATCCTGGTATCTCCTCCGGGAAAACATCCGGAAACTCACAAACAATTGGGATCTCCTCCACCCCTTGGGACCGTTTATCCTCCGTGATAAACGCCATATAACCCTCACAACCACTTTTTAGAAGCCTACCAGCCTTCAACGCTGAAATAAACCCTGCACCAGAATTACTCCTCTCTCCCTGAAACAACACCCCTGCTTGGGTCTCCTCTAACTTAAAAGTTAGGGTCTTATGGAAACAATCCATAGTAGCATGGTATCCTGCTAACCAATCCATCCCTAGGATGACATCAAAATCCTGCATCTCCAATAAAATGAGATCTGCCGGTAATACTACTTCTCCTATCATGACTGGACAACTAGGGTAAAAAGTTCTACAAACAACTTCCTTACCTAAAGGGGTAGTCACAGTCAAAATGAAACTCAACTCACTAGCATGCATATCAATCAACATAGCAAATTTTGGAGATAGGAATGAGTGAGTAGAGCCAGGATCAAACAAAAACTTAGCATCAAAACCACAAACGAGAAGTGTACCTTCCACTACATTGCCTTCAGCCTCCGCATCAGCTCTATTGACAGCATAGAGTTGTGCCCTTTGTGGTGGCCTGTTCTGCCCTTGCTGTTGCCTGCCTTGTGGTGCATTCCTATTCTGATTCTGAGGACGCTGATTCTGATTTTGATTCTGCCCTTGCTGACGGGCCGGTTGTTGTTGTTGCAGTGGCCTAAACTGTTGCTGAGGTGCCTGTTGTTGTAGTGGCCTTGCTTGATTCTGAACTACCAATGCATTCTGAGGTGGTGCCTGACGCTGTACTCCTTGTTGCTGTCTATTTTGTCTATCTGGCCTTGGGCAATCCCTCATTTGGTGGTCCAATGAACCACATCTAAAACATGCTCCCGTGATAGAACGACATTGGGCATTCCCATGATGTTTCCCACAATGGATACAAGCACCCGGATTTTGCACATTTTGCTCTTGTCTTGGCCTCTTATTCTGATTGTTCCTTTGTTGATAGTTCTGCTGTTGGCCTTGACCCTTTCCTTGGTTCTTGGTGATCTTGTTGTGGAAGTTCTCAAATTTGTATGCTCTCTTGACAGCTTCTTCAAAGGTAATGGGTGGTACAACCCCGGTAGCATCCCTCTCAATAATCGGGTGAAGTCCCTCAAGGAACTTGGTTATCTTCTTCTCCTCTATGTCTACCAACTCCGGTGCATACCTTGACAGTCTCTCAAATTTGGTGAGGTATTCGAGGACTGAAATATTTCCTTGCACAAGTTGCTGAAATTCTACTGCTTTTTGCTTCTTGACATGTGTAGGTACATATTTCTCTCCAAACTGTCTCTTGAAGCTAGCCCAAGCTTCTGCATCAGTCATTGTCCTGTATTCTGCCCTGACGGTCTTCCACCAAATATCTGCTAAACCCACAAACATAGAGGCTGCAAGTTGCACACGTTCTAGACCGGTACATATGAATATCTCAAATATGTTTTCGGTGTGTTCAAGCCAATCATCTGCTGCCATTGGATCCTCAGTCCCCAAAAATTCTTTCGGTCCTCTCTTCCTGAACCGCTCATACAGCACATTAGGATCATTCCCTCTAATGTTTACCGGACCAGGTGGTGCAACTGGGATTGGTTCCGGTCTCCTCTCCAATATTCCCAACAACTGTGCCTGCATTTGAGCTATCTCCCTAGCATGATCCTCATCTTTCTTAAGCATTTGTTCTTGCAATCTGGTCTGTGTCTCATGACCTTGTGCTTGGAGTCTAGCCTGATTTTCATTTGCTTGACGTTGTTGGTCTAGCATAGCCTGCATCATCTGCTGAAATTGATTCTGCATATTGTTGTCCTGAGGTTCCTCTACACTAAGCCCTGCACTCTCACTGTTACTGGCAATGTGATTACTGTTTGCTGCTCTTTTGCGAGGTGGCATAACTGTCACGCCCCGAAACCGGGACCTGCAGCGAACCGATCTCGGGGTGCGAAATTTTGGAATAATTTGAAACTTTTTGTATAGTTCCCAAGATCCGCGTGAATGAGGATAATCACATCCCAACATAATCAGAGTGTATTTTTCGCGGAAGCTAACCAAGGTGTTACGACTCGGAATCCGTGGCCATCGGGTTCCGTGTCGTACGCAACCAATGTCATAAAGCCATCATAAACAGACTGGCATAAATCATAAATCACAACACACTGAGCTGGTAGTAACAAATCTATTATTCCCCATATTCGAATTACAATTAACAAGTGTCTTAATTACAAACCCAAAAGAAAAAGGCTGATAAAGCCATACAACAATATCCAACTAAACAGAAATACTACCCCAAAGTTAGATACGAACTCCGGTGCCAAACTTGACATCTAAGTGATATCAACGGACAGCCTCTCACGTCAGACCAGCGGTCCCACCGCCTCCTCTGATCAAACACCTACAAACCGAAAAGAGAAGAACTGGCACCAAACAAAAAGGGGTCAGACACGACGGTCTGGCAAGCAAATAAACAAATAATATGAACAAAAGAACATATATAAAACCAGACGAAATCATCGAAAAACCGAATAACGAGTCTAAACAATAATGGCAATAAAGCATGCTAAACGATCGAAAGACCGAACATAAATGTCAAAACGAGTAAAAGAACAATGTCAGATGTACGAATATCTCGAAAGATTAAAAGCCTGCATCAAACGTTTAATCGTCGGAAATACATTTCAAATCCTGAATAATAGCGACAATATAATAAGGATCGATATCGTAAACATTAAACGAATCTGAGCATAAAAAGTATAACCAACGGAAATCATAAACTAAAGCAATATACAGATAAAACACAGGCAACCACAAATAGCTAAATCCTCCTATTACCGAAGTAATAAGAGCAAACAAAGCGTAGCCACTAAACGTGGTACCAAACAAAGGATCAGAACCGTAGCCATAAAAAATGGGACCGGCAAATCAAAAGTATCCGAACCGTAGCCATACAAATGGGACCGGCAGATAATTACCGTTGCCATGGTCGGTACAAACAGAATCCAAGCTGCAGCTGGCAAACAAAGTAAAGACCCCAAGCCGGATGATCAGTCCGACAAGGTGACCTAAGCCTAGTGGTGCCTTTAGTTTTCAAAACTCGAACGGATACAAATCTAACAGAGTACTAATCCCTTTGGCTCAGGGGCTCGCACCACATAGCTCTGGCCCCGTCTTGCCTCGGGGTTTGTTTTCAAAATACTAATCTTAACAAATAATGGTTTCATCGAAGAAATCCCGAATGTGACAAACATACTCCAAATCTCTTTTCAAATCGAATCGGAGAAAACATACGAATAACTCGGGTAAACCGTTCAAATACGCATCAAGGTGATTTGTATAAAATCATACGGTCAATCCTTTCGAACGTGGAAAGCCACATGATTTTATAACAAATCATCGATGCTATTTGAATTAGTTCACCAAAGAATGCAAATACGAAATACAAATACAAATACATGATCTGACTTGAAATGGAATGGATAGTGGAGAATGACCTAATGACCTACCAAGGAACCATCTCAATGCACATTTAACCTTTAAACATTAATTAATAAAAAGTGCGTTTGATGCCAATGAAAATCCATAATATTTAAATGATAAAGTGCGCATCAAGACCCGAACGGTTCCCAGGTAATTTCACATGCACTCATTCTCACATCATTCCCATTTCACAAATTTCCGAGCATCACAAACAAATCCCAAATCTCATTAAAACAGGCCCATAGTTGACCTTAAACCGAGTCCAAAACAGTCCCAAATGACAGTCCAAAACTACTCTTAAATGGCCCACAAAACGAGTTCTCAAAACAGCCAAAAACTGATCTTAAGATGGCCCATAAAACTGATTTTTAAACATCCAAAGACTGAACCTTAACCAAGCCCATGAAACAGGTTTAAAAACAGTCCAAAACAAATCCTTTAATGGACAAGAACAAGTTCTTAAAACAAACCCAAGACTAAACCTGAACCAGGCCCACAAACAGAATTTAAAACAACCCAAACTGAACCTTAATCAAGCCCCCAAAACTGATTCTTAAGACAGCCCAAAACCAAACTCTGAAAGGCCCAATAAACAGTTTTCAAAACCACCCAAAACTGGCCTTGAACAGGCCCACAAAACAGTCGCAAAACAGCCCACAACTGAACTTAAAAATGACCCAAAACTGATTTGAATCAGGCCCACAAACTGATTTTTCCCAAAACTGATTTGAATCAGGCCCACAAACTGATTTTTAAACAGCCCAAAAACTGATTTTTAAATAACCCAAAACTAAACTTGAAACAGGCCCAAAGACAAGCCCAAAAAGTCCCAAAGAACAGGCCCAAAACTGGTCCATAAACGGACCCAAACCCAGCCCAGACTGAGCTGGGCTCGCTCGAGCGGACCCAGGCCCGCTCGAGCGGACCCAGACAGAAGCTGGGTCGCTCGAGCGACCCAGTGGGTCGCTCGAGCGGACCCAGACAGTGCCTGGTCCGCTCGAGCGACCCAGTGGGTCGCTCGAGCGGACTGGGCCTGCCCAGTCCGGCCCGAGTGCAGACAACTTCCTTTTTTTTGCATTTTTTTTCTGATTTTCTTGATCCTTTTCCATTTCCAATCTTCCATACAAGTTTCCTAGATCCTTTGGGCCCTTCCTTGACCTTCCAAACTCATCAATCACCATTCACAACCATTCTAATTAGCCCAAACACAATACTTTTCAAAGCAAAGTTTTTTCCCTTTCATTGAACCCCATACTTAACATAAAAAGGACTAATTTTTTTACAAGATGAACAAAGTGAAAGCCAAACTCCCAACTCATTGTACAATAGCAAACTAAGTGGGAATCAACATAACATTACTCCATTCATTCACAATAAATCCATAATCAATAAAGGATTAAAACAACATGAGGAAAACCATGGAACCAAACAAAAAACCTACAAACATCATATTAATGGAAAATTCACTTGCCTTGGTCAAGAGAAGATGAAGACACTCTATGGAAGTCCTCTAATGGCCTCAAGCTTCCAAAATCATAAAACCCCCAAATAGCTCATGGAAAACCCTAGAAAACAAATCCATTTCCGAAATTCCATGAAAACCCATAACAAATGGGATTAAAACACTCCAAATGAGAAGGAAAACAAAGATTTAAAGAAATGAAAACCATTGCTAACCTTGAGAAGTCCTAACAAAGAAGAGAGGCTTGGATGAGGGGTCTTCTCTAGCTCAATCATCTCAAAAATGGTGTCTAGGGGAAGCTAGGAAGATGGGGAAGAAGAAGAGGAGCTCAAATCTCCATTTAGCATCAAGGGAGAAGGGATACATGATGAGAGAGAAAGGGGGCTGGGAGAAACCCTATCTCCTCCCTTTGTTGCAGGAAATGAGAGAATGGGAGAAGAGAAGAGAGATCCATGGGGTTTTATAGAACAAATGGGCTGGGCCCCATGGGCCCCAAGCTTACCAAAGCTAAAACTAAGGTTTGCGGGTCCCGAATGAAAACGACGAAGAAGACAAAAACGATCGGCGAAATATCTAGTTTCCGAAAAGTATAATTTCCCCAATTTCTGGAATTTTCGAAATTCATGGACAGATTTAGGGTGAAAAGTCAGTTTTGCCCTTTTTCCTCGAAAAACGCGATTTTTGAGCATCAAATCAAAATGGTTAAAATATGAAAGTTGTTAAACTTCGTAAAATAAGTCGAAATACCCCAAACCCAGAATTTTTAGGAACCCGAAGTAATTTCCCATAAAAATACAAATCCTAAGGACCGGGTCAAACTAAAGTCAACGGTCTTCAAAATCTCCAAGGCAAGGAAAAATCCGGTCAAACTCAAATACGCGGTCAAACTAAATCAAATGTCGCTTAAAAAGTTAAACCACGATTAAAACAATGCTAAACAAAAGAACTGGGGTCGGGATCTTACATCCTCCCCCCCTTAGAATCCATTTGGTCCTCCAAATGGCTTAAACCCAATCGAAATCGAAAACCCAAAAAGACAAACGAAAACACTGACACCCTATGCTAGACCTTGGTGACTGAGAGACAACCTCTGACCAAACCTGACGTTGAGATGCACGGTCTACCACATTCTGATTCGGTTGAAGGCTTCACACTATTCTACACATCTGCTTGAAAACATACTTTTCTGCCCAAACTAGAATTCAACAATTCTCCGAAGTACCCTTGATGTCACATGTCGTTCCTGCACTGAATCATTTCTTTTACTCACCTTGTCAGTCACTGTTGGTTCAAGAAACTGTGAGTTCTATCTCTTTCTATCACTTGGAATTCTGTGCCTTAAGTCCTACAAAACTGTACACGGTGCTCCTGATGCTTGCCTCTTCAGATTTCATTCTTCAAGTCTTCTACCACTGACATGAAAAACCGACCTTGAAAATCAAACCTGATATCAATTCCCGAAGAACTGAAACTTTCAATCCCTGTCTTGAATGATGTTGGTTCTCTCGCAGATCCAACTTTGTCCTCAACCGAACTAGTACACATCCCGACATCCATCAAACCTTCACTTCATACACCTCCAAATTCCAACTATACTAATACAACTCCTTCCATTCAATGCCAAACAACCCTTTAAATTTTAAACATAATTACCAAAATAATTACTTAGCTAAATTTTATCATTTCAAATCATAGTAAAAATTGAACTTCCAAATCATCGAATAAAGCTCAAAAGATGAGGTTTTCCAAAGTTTTGAACATGACACAACATTATTCATTTTCGAAATTCATGTTTTCATGACTCAACAAATCCTTGAAATACTCAACAGCCTCAAATTAGGATTTTCAAAAATAAATCAATTCATGTAATATGACCATACATTAAATTTTGTTAAAATCCATTTCCAGCCAAACACATACAAAGTTTTGAAATGTAAGTGTCAACATTTAAGAAAACTAAACAAGAGCGAAATTCTAAGGTCATTATAAGATAATATCTTATGAAGATTAAACAAAAATTCGAAACACAAATCCTTACGAAAACGAACTCATGTGACTTATGAAAAGAGTATAATAATATAATTTATTTCAAAATAGGCCTTAAAGAAGAAACCTAAATCCATTTTTTTTTTAAACACTACAAGGATAAATCATAGATATTAATTGAAAAATTATAACAACGATGAAAACATCACGAAAATCATTCTTAAATAAGAAATGGTCATCCAAATTACTGAGGTACTCCCTTGCATCTGCACATTGCCCAATCCAATACCTTAAAAGTCGGTGAAATCCACAAAGTTTCTTCTACCGCCAAAGATTATCTTGACCCCAACGAACCATCCACTTGGTATTCCTGCTGAACCAACTACACTGGCTACACTGCAAGTCACCAAAATTCCCAACCAAAGCCATAACCATGCTCGTCGAATCCGGGGAAATCCCTGAGTTTCTTGCACCACTCCAAATCTTACTAACTAAGGTCACTTCTCCCTGCATAAAAATTGCCAACTAATGTGCCTTCTACGGTCCTTCATCTTGGAAAGTTAGTCTGAGTTCACCCAATAATCTATATTTACTCACCTTGGTACGCCGCATGACGATCTCCAACTAGCTGAAAGGGGGTCTTCGAATAATGCTCAAGTCCAACTCTGGCGGGCAAACGCACATGTCTTCTCTCATAACCACGACGGAGATGCTGAAGGCTGAAAGTCTGCCGATGTTCTCCGAAAACAACATACTAAGTCCAAGAGGTTCTCAGTCTCCGACACAAATACAGACAAAAGACACTAGACAAGAGTATGGAGATTTTAAATTCTCCACCACTAAGGAGGAAATTTGGCCGTCCAAATCTCCTAACAACACGAACTAAAAGAAAAGACAAGCAAAATCTCCCGAACTGAAAGAAAAGCCGACTCAAATCCAACGAAACAAAGACACGGGAAAACAAATCGACACAATCTAACGAGTCCTCACCACACGTCTTAATGTCTCTAGAGTATTTTATTTCCTAGAAACTAACCAGCTCTGATACCAAACCTGTCACGCCCCGAAACCGGGACCTGCAGCGAACCGATCTCGGGGTGCGAAATTTTGGAATAATTTGAAACTTTTTGTATAGTTCCCAAGATCCGCGTGAATGAGGATAATCACATCCCAACATAATCAGAGTGTATTTTTCGCGGAAGCTAACCAAGGTGTTACGACTCGGAATCCGTGGCCATCGGGTTCCGTGTCGTACGCAACCAATGTCATAAAGCCATCATAAACAGACTGGCATAAATCATAAATCACAACACACTGAGCTGGTAGTAACAAATCTATTATTCCCCATATTCGAATTACAATTAACAAGTGTCTTAATTACAAACCCAAAAGAAAAAGGCTGATAAAGCCATACAACAATATCCAACTAAACAGAAATACTACCCCAAAGTTAGATACGAACTCCGGTGCCAAACTTGACATCTAAGTGATATCAACGGACAGCCTCTCACGTCAGACCAGCGGTCCCACCGCCTCCTCTGATCAAACACCTACAAACCGAAAAGAGAAGAACTGGCACCAAACAAAAAGGGGTCAGACACGACGGTCTGGCAAGCAAATAAACAAATAATATGAACAAAAGAACATATATAAAACCAGACGAAATCATCGAAAAACCGAATAACGAGTCTAAACAATAATGGCAATAAAGCATGCTAAACGATCGAAAGACCGAACATAAATGTCAAAACGAGTAAAAGAACAATGTCAGATGTACGAATATCTCGAAAGATTAAAAGCCTGCATCAAACGTTTAATCGTCGGAAATACATTTCAAATCCTGAATAATAGCGACAATATAATAAGGATCGATATCGTAAACATTAAACGAATCTGAGCATAAAAAGTATAACCAACGGAAATCATAAACTAAAGCAATATACAGATAAAACACAGGCAACCACAAATAGCTAAATCCTCCTATTACCGAAGTAATAAGAGCAAACAAAGCGTAGCCACTAAACGTGGTACCAAACAAAGGATCAGAACCGTAGCCATAAAAAAATGGGACCGGCAAATCAAAAGTATCCGAACCGTAGCCATACAAATGGGACCGGCAGATAATTACCGTTGCCATGGTCGGTACAAACAGAATCCAAGCTGCAGCTGGCAAACAAAGTAAAGACCCCAAGCCGGATGATCAGTCCGACAAGGTGACCTAAGCCTAGTGGTGCCTTTAGTTTTCAAAACTCGAACGGATACAAATCTAACAGAGTACTAATCCCTTTGGCTCAGGGGCTCGCACCACATAGCTCTGGCCCCGTCTTGCCTCGGGGTTTGTTTTCAAAATACTAATCTTAACAAATAATGGTTTCATCGAAGAAATCCCGAATGTGACAAACATACTCCAAATCTCTTTTCAAATCGAATCGGAGAAAACATACGAATAACTCGGGTAAACCGTTCAAATACGCATCAAGGTGATTTGTATAAAATCATACGGTCAATCCTTTCGAACGTGGAAAGCCACATGATTTTATAACAAATCATCGATGCTATTTGAATTAGTTCACCAAAGAATGCAAATACGAAATACAAATACAAATACATGATCTGACTTGAAATGGAATGGATAGTGGAGAATGACCTAATGACCTACCAAGGAACCATCTCAATGCACATTTAACCTTTAAACATTAATTAATAAAAAGTGCGTTTGATGCCAATGAAAATCCATAATATTTAAATGATAAAGTGCGCATCAAGACCCGAACGGTTCCCAGGTAATTTCACATGCACTCATTCTCACATCATTCCCATTTCACAAATTTCCGAGCATCACAAACAAATCCCAAATCTCATTAAAACAGGCCCATAGTTGACCTTAAACCGAGTCCAAAACAGTCCCAAATGACAGTCCAAAACTACTCTTAAATGGCCCACAAAACGAGTTCTCAAAACAGCCAAAAACTGATCTTAAGATGGCCCATAAAACTGATTTTTAAACATCCAAAGACTGAACCTTAACCAAGCCCATGAAACAGGTTTAAAAACAGTCCAAAACAAATCCTTTAATGGACAAGAACAAGTTCTTAAAACAAACCCAAGACTAAACCTGAACCAGGCCCACAAACAGAATTTAAAACAACCCAAACTGAACCTTAATCAAGCCCCCAAAACTGATTCTTAAGACAGCCCAAAACCAAACTCTGAAAGGCCCAATAAACAGTTTTCAAAACCACCCAAAACTGGCCTTGAACAGGCCCACAAAACAGTCGCAAAACAGCCCACAACTGAACTTAAAAATGACCCAAAACTGATTTGAATCAGGCCCACAAACTGATTTTTCCCAAAACTGATTTGAATCAGGCCCACAAACTGATTTTTAAACAGCCCAAAAACTGATTTTTAAATAACCCAAAACTAAACTTGAAACAGGCCCAAAGACAAGCCCAAAAAGTCCCAAAGAACAGGCCCAAAACTGGTCCATAAACGGACCCAAACCCAGCCCAGACTGAGCTGGGCTCGCTCGAGCGGACCCAGGCCCGCTCGAGCGGACCCAGACAGAAGCTGGGTCGCTCGAGCGACCCAGTGGGTCGCTCGAGCGGACCCAGACAGTGCCTGGTCCGCTCGAGCGACCCAGTGGGTCGCTCGAGCGGACTGGGCCTGCCCAGTCCGGCCCGAGTGCAGACAACTTCCTTTTTTTGCATTTTTTTTCTGATTTTCTTGATCCTTTTCCATTTCCAATCTTCCATACAAGTTTCCTAGATCCTTTGGGCCCTTCCTTGACCTTCCAAACTCATCAATCACCATTCACAACCATTCTAATTAGCCCAAACACAATACTTTTCAAAGCAAAGTTTTTCCCTTTCATTGAACCCCATACTTAACATAAAAAGGACTAATTTTTTTACAAGATGAACAAAGTGAAAGCCAAACTCCCAACTCATTGTACAATAGCAAACTAAGTGGGAATCAACATAACATTACTCCATTCATTCACAATAAATCCATAATCAATAAAGGATTAAAACAACATGAGGAAAACCATGGAACCAAACAAAAAACCTACAAACATCATATTAATGGAAAATTCACTTGCCTTGGTCAAGAGAAGATGAAGACACTCTATGGAAGTCCTCTAATGGCCTCAAGCTTCCAAAATCATAAAACCCCCAAATAGCTCATGGAAAACCCTAGAAAACAAATCCATTTCCGAAATTCCATGAAAACCCATAACAAATGGGATTAAAACACTCCAAATGAGAAGGAAAACAAAGATTTAAAGAAATGAAAACCATTGCTAACCTTGAGAAGTCCTAACAAAGAAGAGAGGCTTGGATGAGGGGTCTTCTCTAGCTCAATCATCTCAAAAATGGTGTCTAGGGGAAGCTAGGAAGATGGGGAAGAAGAAGAGGAGCTCAAATCTCCATTTAGCATCAAGGGAGAAGGGATACATGATGAGAGAGAAAGGGGGCTGGGAGAAACCCTATCTCCTCCCTTTGTTGCAGGAAATGAGAGAATGGGAGAAGAGAAGAGAGATCCATGGGGTTTATAGAACAAATGGGCTGGGCCCCATGGGCCCCAAGCTTACCAAAGCTAAAACTAAGGTTTGCGGGTCCCGAATGAAAACGACGAAGAAGACAAAAACGATCGGCGAAATATCTAGTTTCCGAAAAGTATAATTTCCCCAATTTCTGGAATTTTCGAAATTCATGGACAGATTTAGGGTGAAAAGTCAGTTTTGCCCTTTTTCCTCGAAAAACGCGATTTTTGAGCATCAAATCAAAATGGTTAAAATATGAAAGTTGTTAAACTTCGTAAAATAAGTCGAAATACCCCAAACCCAGAATTTTTAGGAACCCGAAGTAATTTCCCATAAAAATACAAATCCTAAGGACCGGGTCAAACTAAAGTCAACGGTCTTCAAAATCTCCAAGGCAAGGAAAAATCCGGTCAAACTCAAATACGCGGTCAAACTAAATCAAATGTCGCTTAAAAAGTTAAACCACGATTAAAACAATGCTAAACAAAAGAACTGGGGTCGGGATCTTACAATAACGCTGCAAAACAAATTGTTAGCACATATAAATCAAGTACAGGGTGGTCACACATTGCTCACACGATTCTATCTAACGAATCCTCGCCACGTACTTAAGATTTCTAGTTTCTTTTAATTGCCTGAAACATGTCCCGCTCTGATACCAGACCTGTCGCGACCCCGGACCGAGAAACTAGGGGAAGGATCCGAGTCCGGGAGTCGGGACGTAAGTGGTGGAGTGATGCCGCGCCACGTGCATCTCTTTGGCTAAAACGCACACGGAATTAAAAGAACATTTATCCGTGCACGTGATTTCCCACAGGGTTCCGCGGTGAGGATTATCTTTACACCTCATCTCACATGCAACCATATCAAACACATTCTCATAATTGCGGAAGCGTGTAGTAAACCATATTAATACCATTCAAATCCATAAACAAGGCTGATTTATGGTTAACATGATAAGATATCAGGATGAGCAATGATCAAGCATGTTTTTCCCCAAAAGTAAAGTTAAGTATAATTACAAAGTATCAGTTAATTAAAGCCCCCCCCAAATAACGGTCAACAAAGACCGTACAATCAATGAATCCTAAAACAAAGATATAATAAGTTCCCAAGTGTATCGTTCTCAAGACAAGGCCGAATGTCTACATGACATCATCGGCTTGCCACTCAATCACTCGTTGCGGTGCACCGACCGCCTCCTCTGGCTCCTCCTCAACGGCAAAGAGCTCGGGACCTGAGTACCAAAATAAATGGATCAGACACGACGGTCTGGCAGGTGGGTGAAAAGACATGATAATAATAAAACAATGATGCTATGCAAGAGTTAAGAAAACTTATGGATAAATAATGAACTTTTGTAAAAGATGATATATCATTTCAAAAGAAGTACATTTGCAATAAATCATGTGAAGTAACAAGGATTTGGAAACTATCAAGATGGCAACCCCACAAGCTAGATCCTCCCTTCACCGAAGTGAAGAGAGCGCATACCCTAACAGGATCATTGACCTCAGTCACACGAGGTGAGGAGGAACAACGATAAACAGGATCATTGACCTCAGTCACACGAGGTGCGGAGGAACAACGATAAATATTATAATATACATATATATATACTCTGCGGGACCACGGTAGCGAACCGGGTAAAACTCTGCACATTCCAGACTGTCAGGAGGGGAAGGAACCCCAAGTCGGTAGATCAAACCGACGAGGTCGTCCAAGCTCAGTGGTGCCGACTCATAGGTCAAATACGATAAATCAAATCATATGTGCGGTAAGAAGCGGGGTGCCAAAATGCACAAAATACACATTCATCTCAAGTCGCCATATACAAGTTAGCAAAAGCTAAACACATCACTTTTAGTACTCTTGTAACAGTCTAGTCATATCAAGTTGGTTTGAAATCCCAAAATAAGAGTTCGGTTGAAAATTAAATACAAATAGTTTTCCATACCTTTACAGGCCAACAATGGGGTTTCTAGAATTGAAACAGTGCGAATAGGGTCCTGTATGTCGGTTATGATGAAATTTTGGTACTCTTTGAGAGTTAGGGACATTCCAGGTCCGTATACACATTGGTCAATCTAGAAAACCTCATGGAGTTTCCATGATGAGGTTCCTGGCCTCCAAACAATACCTCCACACACTACAGCCCTTCACAATATACCCCAATCTTTCATGGGTTTGAATGCGTCATTATAGATTCAATGTCTTCAAATAAGAAGATAAGGGATAGAGCTGAATTGGACTTGAGTATGGCTTAGAATGAATCTGGAAATTAGTCTCACAATTCTCCCATTTTGCAGTTTATCTCACTTCAGTCCGATCGATCGGACTCCTTGGCCGATCGATCGGTCCTGAATTTGCTTCCAGTTATTTACAGTCCGATCGATCGGACCTGATGGACGATCGATCGGTCCTGAGAACCCTCTCAGTTATTTACAGTCCGATCGATCGGACCTGATGGGCGATCGATCGGTCCTGAGAACCCTCTCAGTTATTTACAGTCCGATCGATCGGACCTGATGGGCGATCGATCGGTCCTGTAGCGAGTCTCAACCTATTTGGTTGAATTCTTCTCTTGTCCAACTCCAATCCATTTCCTTTCTTTCCCCTTCTTCCATACATATCTTCACAATTAATTGGGCTATTCCTTGCCTCATCATCTCATCAAATCATCATTCAAAATCAATAAGACTAAACCATTAACCATGATAAGTCATTAAAACCATTAATGAAGACAAATCAAGAATTTTGCAGAAACATGATAAAACACATGAGAATCATTTCATCCACTTGCCTTGGGTCCAATTGCAATTCAATTGAGCTCTAATCACCTCTTAATTCCACAATCAAACACCTATACACAAAACCCCCAAATCCAAACCCTAAAATATCAAAATCCAATTAAAACAAAACGGAATCTTCCAATAATTGAAATAGAGCTACCCTAGGGCTAAACAAACAAGATTATAAAACTTTTAAGAAAATCACTTACAAGGAAGTTCCTCAAAAAGCAAGGTGTTGTCCAAAGCAAGTTTTGGAGTGGGCGGTTTTCTTCAAAATTGGTGTCAAGACGAAGGCCTTGAGATGAGGAAGAAGATTGTAGCCTCTAATCTTCCATTAGCACTAGTTTAGTGGGGGATTGAAGATGAAGAGGCAAGAAAAGGTAAGGGAAAACCCTTAGGGCTGGGATTTCTCTTCTTCTCTAGGGTTTTTGCCAGAAATGGGAAAAAGAAGAAGAAGCTTTCTATATATAGTAAGTGGGAGTGGGGCCCACAACTTAAAGAACTTCTCGGGCTCAAAACAAGGTTTTCGGGGCTTCAAACGAATTCGGCGAAGAAGACAAAGTTGATCGGCAAAATTTCTAGTTTCCAAAAAGTATATATTTTGCACATTTTGGTGACATTGAAATCGGTGTCCAGATTTTGGGTAAAAAGACCATTTTGCCCTCAATTAGTGAAAAATCAGGTTTAAGGTCCTCAAATGAAAACGATGTCAACATGAAAGTTGTAGGGATTAACAAGATAAGTTCAATGGGTTAAAACACGATTCTTGGAAATCATCGGTAAACCCCCAATCTCACACAATTCGTAACAAGAACCCCCAAAGGGTCCCACAAATAGAAAAGCTCTCCAAATTCCCCAAAGCTATTATAAAAGCTATTCTAATCCCCAACTAATCCAAAACCACTAAACACACTTAAAACTAAAACACCACTTAATCAACTCTAAACGAGGTCTCTCGGGTCGGGGTCTTACAATAGGCATCGGGAGGAGGCCTGGGCTTCCTGCTGCCCCCAGACCTGGACGATGTAGCTTTTGCCGAGGTCAAGACCCAGGCTTGTTTCGCCTCTTCTTTCCGGAAGGGCTTCTTATCCTTCATTTGGGGCTGGTTGCCCTTATCCTTGTGTCCCGCGCCGTGGCTTTCCCGGGCCCGAATATCATCTTCCTCCCGGGCGCTTTAACCTGGAGATCAAGGCTGGCACGGAGGTTGCGGGGTCTCCGGCCAGGTCTTTCCTAAGCTCGTTCCCTGGTAACAGAGCATTCTGGAAGGCGAAAACTGATACTTCGTCCTTGGAGTGTAAATCTCCCAGAACTGTTTGGCGAACTGGGTGATGCTCTCGCCCTGCTTCATCTTCAGGGCCAGTATATCAGCATCGGTCTTGGGGACGACCCTGTAGGCCTGAAACTTCTTCAAAAAGGAGAGTTGGAGCTGTCTCCAACTTGAGATAGATTTCTCTGGGAGGGTGCAGAACCACTTTAGGGGGAGGTCGCTCAGACTGGAGGAGAAGATTTTGCAGTTGAGGTGCCCCTCGTCCCCCCAAATGGACATCCTCTGAGAGAAATGTCGGAGATGAGCGGCAGGATCTGAGACTCCGTCGTAGAGGACGAATCGCGGAATGGAAAACTTCTTGGGCAGGGGAGTCTCCTTTATGTCCCGTGTAAAGGGGGAGACCCCCAAATCGGCGGGGCCGCAAATATCTTGCTGGTCTCGGGCAAGACCAGCCATCTCCAAGTTATGCTGAAGGGCCAGCTTAATACGCCTGTCAAGCTGCTCCTGCTCGTCATCCTTCTCTGGCGACAGTGCTTCTGACTTCCGCTTCGAGTGGCCTCGACTGTGATGGCTGCGAGCTCGGCCGTCTCGGCCATGATGGCTTCGACTGTTGCTCGAGCCTTCGTCGTGGGCCCGACCACGCTTTTCGTCCAGATAGGCTCTCAAATCCTCGTGGGAGGACTGGGCTGCCTTGCTCTGGGCGGCTCTCTTCTCGCCTTGGTGCCCGGAGGGCTGCCTCAACGAGGTAGCTCCTGCTGCTCTCAGTTGCTGCTGGAGCTGGCAGATTAACTTCTCCTGCTCCTGGATAAGGGTGTTTTGAGTTGCGACATCTCCTCTATCATCGGTGTGTCGTGGACGGTGTAACCTGTCGACTGCTACGGCTTTGTCCTTCTGGGGACGCTCATGTCGCCGCTCGTCCCATCGGGGAGGCATGACTTCCTCGCCCGGGGACGAATCCTCAGCTTGCTCTGGGAATGGGACTTTGACGAAGAGGCGCGAGTCTGGGCGCTCCTCGCTTGCAGACGCGCCAAGCCCTGCCCCGGATCGCCTTCGAGGAGGGGCGTCTGCCAATGGGCCCAGTAGCTGAATCATCGCTCTTGAAGACTCTCCACCTTTCTTAGCTTTTGGAGGCATGGTATTTGGGAAGATTGGGCTAATACTTTCCCACAGACGGCGCCAATTGTAAGTGCAAAAATAATGACTCACAAGATTAGGGGGTGCCTGATAGGACTTATCCAAACGTAAAATGAAGATCGGCTGCCTCAAAGCCTAAAAGGGGAAGAACAAACGGTCAGAGGACCCTGGCCTGAGTGGCACAAGGCTCTCCGATGCCTAAGTTAGTGTATGAACTGAATTAAGGAAGGAGATCAGGAAGAAGAGAGGCAGAGTAACAGCTCTAGTATGCGTGTATTGCGTACCTGTGTTATGGAATGTTGTCCTATTTATAGAGGACTCTACCTGATATGTTTGAGTGGGTCCCTTGATTTCATAGGGAAGCTCTCATTAGCTCACAAAGTAATAAATGCGGGTCCATCACAGCCCACGAAGCATTTATTGCCAGTCCGATCAGCCCACATTGCATTAAATGCATGTCATGTTGGGAACGATCATGTTGGAAGCCTTTGGCGGTAGAGGTCCCATCGGATCCATCCTCGGGCTTTGCCCTAATTTGGCTACAGCCGCTGGATGCCGCCCTGTCAGCGATCTGGCAAAGATTGTGGACGGCTGGGATGTTGCATCTGTCCCACTGGCTCGTGCCCCCATTCTGCCACATGTCCAATGACGTGGCGGGCGTGGGGCGTGAGAAGGGTTCTTCTCCTTTTCGGCTTCCGTCCTGGCTCCTTCGGCCGCGGTCAAGCTCTCAGCCGAGGTCGATCCTTGGTAGCCGAGCTCGGCTCTAGCAGCCGAAGTCAGTCTAGTTTCGGCTGAGGCCTTTATCCCGGCGGCCAAGGCGTGTCTGGATGGCACGTGAGCGTGCTAATTAACATCTTATAGCCGAGATCAACATAATCTTGATGCCTTGAGAATCTCCCCACACAAAAGTGTCTAGTCATATGAATTCAACATCTGAGACATCCATCAAACAATAGATATAACTAAGAAATACAAGAAATGGATTTCTAATCATCATCATAACCATCCATTACAAAAAAATAATGACTAGAAAGCACAAAAGATGGATTTGAGAGTTCTAGTATGGAATCTACAAATATAACTAAGAACACAACCATACATTGAACCAATTGACATTTGCATAGAGAGGATCAATTAAAACCAAGATCTAACATGTAAAATGTCCAATCTAGCAAATGTACTATGAGAATCATGAAACATTATCACTTATGCAATGAAAAGATGCACAAGACTATGAATAGAAAGTAAATCTATTTCATGATCCAAAAGACATACAAATCAATTTGCTTAAAAAAGAAAGTAACTAGAAGAGCAAAGAATCAAATTGTTTGTAACAACATTCATTTCCATTTCTATGATGATAAAACCAAATGCATAAGAAAATGAGAACATGGAACACGCTTTGATGTTTATAACTAAAAATGTTTTAAAGCATTTCCAATCAATCAATCTTCAAATCATAAACAAAATCCAACAATGAACAAAGTGAGTATGAATTTGAAGAAAACACATTATCAATCATCAATTTGTATTCTAAACAATGTAACTACAAAGATTCATACAAATTGATTTAAAACATGACTTGATATCAATTGGAAAATATACTCAAATGGAAAGCATAACTCTAATGTTCTAACCAATTGAACCTCAAGTATAACAAGGAATTGAATTTCATATAAAAAAATCTAACTTAGAAAGCATATAATGAAAATCAGTTTTGATAATCACATCTCATCAATGAGACACAATCATTTTTCAACTTGCATTTTTTAAAAAGATATAACTTATTTGAAACACATACAAGTTGATTTTTCAAAAAAATAATTTTCCATATGAAAGTATAACTTAGAAATCCATGAAAAATCCAAATTGTTTCAAATCATTTGTTTTTCAAAACAAATCTTACTAAGACATTCAAACAAATGATTTTGCAACATCAATCAATTATGAAAAACCTAGCTATGAAAGCATTTGAAATCATAATCAATTGAACATGTATAGAAATGCAATACAAGATATAACTATGTGAGAGTAAAAAGCAAATCTATCATGTTGAAATTATAATCAAATGATTTTGAAAACCATGAATTGTAACTAGGAAAGTTCATGAAGACAAAATCAATTGATCACAAATAAACATTGCATTTAAAGAAATGTAACTAATGAAAGAACATAAATGCAAATGAACATGACCAACAAAAAGAGTTAACTATAAAGGAGTAGGTTGGTCAAAGAAGTTCAAAGCCTTAAGGTTTGTCTAAGTATCTAACTTTAGGAATCCACTTAAGGTCTTGAGAGGGATGGTCTTTGGGGTCTATCTTAAATGTACCACCAACTATAGGAGATTTGACATGATAAATTTTCAATTTAGACTTATCACCATAATATTTAGATTTGACTAAATTTGGCTTAGGTTGGTGATTAGTCTTTTGAGGTTGGTGACTTTTCTTCTTAGGGGATTGAGTCATTTTTCTTTTCTTCTTATTTTCTCCCTTTACTTGACTTTTGAATTTTAAATTTAACTTTGTAACTTTCTTCAAAAGTTCTTTCATTTGTTTTAAGGGAGTTAGGTTGAAAAGCTTTTTGTTGATAGATTCTTCTATACTTGGTTTCACTTATTTAACCTTTTTAGAATCTATCCTAGGAGACTCCTTTTTAATTTGTTCGACTTGTTTAGTCTTTTTAGAGTATTCCTTGGTTTTTAGTGTCTTATCACTACTAGAAAACAGGGCATTAGCAGCTACCAATAGCGGTCACTAAAAGTGACATGGCGGTCGCTAATACTCTTTAGCGACCGCTCCGCGACCGCCATGCAACGGCCGCAATAAGTTCGTCGCAAAAGGATATTAGCGACAGCCATGGCGGTCGCTAATACTCAATTCATAATTTTTTTAAAAACAAATTTAATACCTTTAGCGACCACCAATAATACTTTTAGCAACCGCCAATGGCGGCCGCTAATAGTATTAATTTTTTCAAAAAAAAAAAAAACCATGAACCCCATATATACTGTTTTAATTTCACAACATAATCCCACTCTACTTCATGGTATTTAAAAAGAAAAAAGAAAAATTGTGTGAAACTTTTTCAAAGTAAAAGATTGATTTCAGTCTCCAGGTGGCAAAATTGTGGTGACTCATCCACCATAAATACTATATAGGAATCATTAAGCGAATAGTTTCAACATGGAGTAGACATGGCACTGCTATATTCAGGTCCACCATTTTCACCGTCCTCTGCAAATATACCACTACCATTCATCTCCTTCAATTTAGAACCTGAACATGGTTTCCTGAATATATAAAGAAATTTTCAAAAACAAGTTATGACATCTTAAGAGGAATTATGACAGAGTTCCATTTACAACATTCTAATGCAAGAGGTTTAAAAATAATAAGTTGAAATCAGAAGTATAGAGTCAATAAGAAATAAGCTACTAGTAACGAAAACAAGAAGACCCACCTGCATCTCACTATGATCATCACAATAAGCTACTTTGCCATTTTCTTGCAATAACTTTTGTACTTCATGAGTTCATGGGAACATAACCTTCATACAAAGAACATAATTGTTTAAGCTGGAAAATGAAACATAATCAATTGTAAGGAAACTCAAATTAATGTTCACAAATAATGCACTCAGAAATGGAACTTCTTGACCTGATTTAGGAGGCAATACTAGAATAAGAAACTAAATTAATGCTAGGAACTAGAAATTTATGACAGTCAAGTCGGTAATTAAATTACAATCATTACCACTCCAATGAACCAGTCAACGCAGCCTTCACATGTTGAATTAAAACTTCTAGTTTCAAATGCTCATAACGAACCTCGTATACTGCAAACATTTTCTTGTTATTTACCCAATTAACATTTCAATTATATTATCATTCCAAACATCATTTACCCAAAAGATTACAACTTTTGAGTCATGTAAGTATTAAAAAAAATTTCTTTTTCACATTTGCATTTCCCACTTTTCTAAAATTGTAATTATGCCCAATCACCATTTGATTTCCACCTCAATTTCCTCATCCATACCCATGAATTGGGGCATATCCACGAATTGGGAGATTTTTCAAACACCATGTAAGCATTCAATCAAAAAGCAATAAGAGTGCAAATCTAACAGAAGAAAGAAAGGAAAAAAAGGGGAGGGGCAAGTTTGTTTTTTGTTGCCTGGATGAGATGAGAGAAGGGGCATGCACTCATATGAACAAGTTTGAGGTAATAACTGCTGGAGTCATTTGCTAAAAACTGAGTCAGTTTGGGAGTCAGTTTCTTTCCTTTCATATATTTCATTTCCAATTTAAAAATAGATGACATGGGAGGTATCATCTAAAAACTGAGGAAATGATGCATCTTCTGGAGTTACCTGCTTATATTTCTTCTAGATTTGCTTGGTTACTATGTTCTGCTTATATTTCTTTTAGATTCGCTTGGTTACTATGTTCTTGGATTTATCATTTCTTGAGGAAATGATGCATCTCATATTTCCAATCTGAACAACTGTTCATCCATGATGTGCTGATATTGTTGTTGACTTCTACTTTAGACCATGCTTATAGATGGAAAATGAATTATTGGTTCAAGTCATGTCACCAATTGAAAATGTAAAATGAATTAAAATAAAATAGTCATAAACTAAGAAAAGATGTTCACCATCTAGTCATGAACTTTTTCGAAGCCCAGCTTTGAACAACTTTGCAAAATGCCTACACAGTAAAGTCATGATGTGATTGAATTATATGACAATCTTTCAAGAAAACAGAATGAACAAGCATAATAGTCACTGCAAAACAACCAAAAATGGTCAAAACTCATAAGGGCATGCAACATCTAACAAAGTTGAAAGTATTTATCTTTCAAATTTGAGGCCCACGAGATACTATCATATGACAGGGAGACTGAACTGAAATGGTACATACAGCTGGGTTTTTTAACAAAATATAGAACTTAAAGTTGGCAGAAAGAAAATGACAAGGGGATGAAGTAAATGTGCTGAGATGTGCATGCAAAAATTAATGTGTGATAACAAGGATGGGACAGTAACAAGTGTGAGAGAAGTGAGCTCCAGTGAATACCAAAAGCTGCCCTTACACAAAGGATTGAGGTTGTTACAAATGCAGCAAAACTATAAGGAGGGAAGGGCCAATAAAATGTTTGAATGTGGTAGTTAATAATGGCCCATTTGTTGTAGAGTGATGGAGAACTTTACCATAATTGGTAAGGAGCAGGAAACTAGAATGCAGAAAACTAAATTTAGATAGGTGGAAAAAGAGTTCCACCTTGATGATGAACAATGAATCTATATCGAAAGAACAGAATTTAGGCTCTGAACAAACTTATCATATCAGGAAAAAGAAAAGCTCGCAAAGGATTGATGGACCGCGCGTTCATGCTCGGTGCTACCGAGGTCGGCAGACGTGGGAGTCTGTTGGGTACAACCCTTTCGCGCCCGGGGGGGCAAAAGCGGGTATCAACATTTTTTTGTGTGGATGTGCCAGAATTTATATTTTACTTGGAATTGCAAGTGGTGATACGGAGATCGACCTTCGCAAGTAAAAAGGAAATCAACTTCTTTCAAGTTTTCCATTCACATATATTAAAGAAAAGAGACATTTTCCTTGATTTTCTGTGAAAGGTGATTTTTTTGGCATTTATAGCCAATTTTTGGCATTTATAGCCGATTTTGGCATTCATAGCCGATTTTTGGCGTTTACAGCCGATTTTGGCGTTTATAGCCGATTTACAATTCTTATCAATAATGAAAGACAAGAGTTGTGATTTTTATCTTTTTTAGAAAAATACAAACTACAATGAAAAGCAAGAAAATGATGATCTAACTTCTCAGGAGATTGTGGGGGACTCGTTCAGATTGACGGTCGCAAGCCATATGTGGACTTAACCATCATCCATGCAGATAAGAACAGAGGATGCTCTTGATTCGCTTGGATTGGCTATAACCTCAGATTTTTAGAAGACAAAGACCAAGAGGAGGTCCTATGTCCAATAAAAAGCTAAGTAGACGGGCTGAAAAGCCACGTCTAAGCCATTGGAGGCAGAAGGAGAAAGCAAGGACCTTAGCGGTGGCCGGTGCAGAACTTCAACAGAGTTTTCTCTCTTTCTTTCTCTGGATTTTCTGTGCTTTTTTTTTTATCTGGGATCTGTTTGATTTTTCCGATTTGGATTTCTTTGGAGTGTTCTCCTATTTATAGGCTCTTGGTAGCCATTTAGGAGAGTTTATGGGCTTTAATTGTCATTAAGCCGCATAATGGGAGGAGTTACAAGTTTTAATTTATTTACTTTGTAACTCCTTTTTCTTGGCTTCTGATTGGCCGGTGGAGATTGAGTGCATTTAATCGCCATGATAGGAGGAGTTTCATGGGTTAAATGCCATGAATCAATTGACTTGTAACTCCCGGATGCTTGCTTCTGATTGGGTAGTCCAAAGAAATGAATTAATGACTGCAAAAAAACTAGTCAATTAATTGCATTAAGTGGTCGCCGAGCAGTTGAAAAGTCGCGGACCGTGCCGCGTCTTTTTGGATTCTTCTGGCAATGACCATTGATGTATCTTCATGTAGATCGACATCGGATGACCATGTAACTTCAGGTATTGGTTGCCAACAGCGGGTCGGTGCCATCTATCCTGTCGATTTTTCGATCGGTCGGGTAGACAACACACTTTTTTGGTCGACCGGTTGGCGATCAATGTTGATTTTGATACTCTTGATGATTGACCTGTGATTTTGACGGATGTCAAAGGATTTGGCACCTCAAAAGTATGAATTTTGGAAAATCCTAGGAGTCGGAAGCTTCGAAACGCGAAAAAACGACGAAAAATGGGCCTTCCGGGACCAACCCGGCGATTCCGGGCTCCATGGTCGCCGGCGACCATGGGCCAGGGTCGCAGGGGCTGACGACCCTAGGCCAGGGTCGCAGGCCGGGGGAATTTCTCCCCTTTTGTCCCGTTTTGCAGCCGTTTTTTATGTTTTTTTATTCTTTTCTCTTATATATTTTTTCTTGAAATTTTTTATCATTTACTGGCCTGATTTCCCTGTAGAAAACTTGACAAGAATCCTTGCATTTTGGAGTACAAAGTTTCCAATTTTTCGGGAAAGCCGAAGACTTTGTCGCATATAGCTGCCGATTTTCCGTCAGAAACTGAAACTCGGTCAAACGATGTCGGAATGACCTGAAATTTGGGGTGAAGCCTCCTAAGAAATAAATAAGACCAAGCATAGGCTTTTATTTAAGTTTTGAAGCCGTTTGGGGTCCTATTGCCAGTAGACTTGTTTATGTTGCGATGAAGATGTCGCGGCTTGATGTGCGGTCAACCGATGTCCGATTGACTTGAAATTTGATAGGGAACCTATTGGAGTCATTTTAAGATGATCCATAGGCTCTGTCTTGGAAACCATGGTCCCGGAGAGCTTCGCCGCCGAGAGGCCTGATTTGGATTCCGAGCGTCAAAGTATGGTCAAATGTTGTCGAAATGACCTGAAATTTGACGTGTAGCCCTTTGTAAGCATTTTGAAGCCGTCCATGTGCTCTTTCTGATGAGTGATGGCCTCGGTGGTTCTCACCGCCGAGAGGCTTGATTTAGCTGTTCGAGGGTTGATGTAGGGTCAAACGTTGTCGGTTTGACTTGGAACTTGACGTGGAGCCTTTTGGATGTATTTTGATACCATCCACAGGCTATGATCGAGGATTTGGTGTCTCCGATGCTTTCGCCGCTGGGAGCTCCTTTTCAGCTGCCGGAGAAGCGAAGTTAGGCCAAATGATTTTGAAATTGCCCGAAACTTCTTGTATACTCCTCTTTTGACTGTCTTGAAAGATCTTGCAGTTTTTTGTTTGATTCTGATAAGATTTGATTTTTTGGAGGTAGCATTGCCTATTTACGGTAGGTTGCGACTTCATGCAGCTTTTTGGATCTTGAAGAAGCAAAGTGACATTTTTGGTGTCAACAAATGCCCCCTCTAGGTGCAACGACGAGTTGCTTAACTTTTGTAGTCGATGTGCCTCAAAGAAATTTTTTTAAGGAGAGCTTGTGACTTAACCAAGAGTCTTTGAGCAATCTTTCTTTTGGTATTTGTTGCCTTTTGAGCTTCCAGGGGAATTTTATGGTAATGAAAGGGATCACGTACCATCTCGAGGCAAAGTTTTGAAGATGACATCAGGGATGTGGATTTGGGTTTTTGTTTTTAACCTTGTGACCTAGCAAGCTGTATGTGGCAGGTTAAGGGGTCGGGTTTGGTTTTGACCGTGTGACCCAACAAGCTGTATGTGGAATGTTGGGGGGTCGATTTTGATTTTGATCTTGTGACCTAACAAGCTGTATGTGGCAAGTTAAGGGATCAGGTTTTGGTTTTTTGTTTTGGTCTTGTGACCTAACAAGCTGTATGTGGCAAGTTAGGGGACCAGGATTTGGTTTGGATTTTTGTGGAATGTCAATTTCAAGATTTTGGCTCAATTTGATAGATGAGGCTGGATGGTTTGATTTTTGGAAGCTCATGGGGCTTGGAATTCTTTTTTTTTTGTGCGATCCAATCAACTCAAAAGAGGCATGGAACCATTTTTGTATGGTCTTGGTAAGAGGGATTCCTCTTTGACTAAAAGCCCAAGTTTTCTTTAAGTGCCTAGGTGGTCAAACCTGGCTCATATGAGCTAACCCATGGGACCTTAAGCTTTTGAAATGGCTTAGATCTCATATGGTGTTATTTTTGTAAAGAATATCTAAAAATATCTCATTTGGATAGAGAATATGTAAGAATATCTTTACTTGGAGAGAATCTCTCATGTTCCCTTTATTTTGGGAGAGAATATCTCAAGATATCTTTCTTTGGGAGAGAATATTTCAAATCTCCTATCTTTTGGGAGAAAATCTCTCATTGATTTCTTTTTGGGAGAGAATCCCTCAAGATATCTTTCTTTTGGAAAAGAATCCTTCTAATTTCTTTCTTTTGGTAAGGTTACTAATTAGTAACACTTACCTATTTCTTCTTTCCTTCTTTGGTTTGCTCTCTTCTATAAAAGCAAGGAGGAGGTTGGATCTCTTGCTCTTATTGCTTTCTTTTGCAACAATCCCATGAGGGTTTCAAGACCAAGAGTTCTTCTTCAAGATCTTCAAGACTGTCTTCTTCTTCTCCATCAATGGCTTCAAGTAAGTCCCTTTTTTACAAAAAAACTCCATTGTAGGAAATAGGATGATAGAAAAAGTTCTTTCTCTCTTTTTTTTTCTTTTTCACGTGTTTTCCCTTTTCTTTTTTTATCTTTTTTTCACTGTGGGCCAGTCCCTCTTTTTTTTTTTGTTCTTTTCTTTCTCCCCTTTTTTTTTAAGAAAGTTTCTTTTTTTTTTTTTGCTCATCATGATAATGCATTTTTTGGCAAACCAAGATGTTCATGCATGCATTCTTTTGTAAATTTGTAGCATGATGTGATAGCATACCTGAAAGTTTTTGCAAATTTGGGAATTTGGAGCTCGCAGCGATGTTGAGCCCTTCCTGATTTTGCGGAGACTTTGAGGTTTCGAAAGTTTGGAGTTTCGGAGCTCGCAGCAATGTTGAGCCCATCTTCAAGCTTTCTATTTCTTTCGGAGTATTTCCTTTTTCTTTGGAATTGCCTCGGAGTCATGTCAAAATTTCGCCAGATTTTTTTTAAGCGAGACTCTGTCATTTTGATGATTGATCTTTTTCTTTTCCAACCTTTGCAGGTAGTTCCTCCAGAACGAGCAAGGGTAAAGAGCCTGCTACAAGCGTACCTCATCGATATGCTAGATCTTCTAATCCGGCCGTTCAGCAGGCTTGGGAGAAGGTCCAGTATGTTGAGAGAAACCTGGAAGAGTGCGACTCCCTCAACAGAGATGAGATGAGGCAACGACTAATCGCTCTCAAGGGAGAGGAATTTTATAAGATCATGGTAAGCAGTCATCCATGGTTGATTGACGATCAAAGGGTTTTGCCCACGCCTACCTTCTTCTTTGGTGATGCAGTCCTTGACGACGTGACATACCAGAGGAGATGTTTTCAGTTCTCTTACACAGCTGATGGTGAGGAGAGAACTATTGTTACCCGGTCGAAGTTTGATCGCACTGTCTCGATCATGAGCCTTGCCCCCACGTGCTCTAAGAGGGAAGATCCTCCAAGCTGGGTGAAGAGGACAAATGTAATCAAGACCGGGGTTATTGTTGGCGGTTCTCATGGATATGCGGAGAAATTGCCTATTGACATGGACATGTTGATGCCGGCCAGCGGCTACCAGGGCTCTGATTATTCGTTGGTCGATTTGGGACCGGGGGGCCTTGGCATTCTCAGCGGTGAGGGCAGCAATTGGGTGAAGCCTTTTCGACTTCGTGGCCGTTTCAGTGCTGACTCCGAGTGGAAGTCGTGGACTGATCGCGTCCTACTGATTGGTGGCTCCATTTCGAAGGAAGTCGGGATTTTTGATGCGGTCCGCGCCTTTAGGGAGACCGTGATCTTTTTCGACGAGGCCTTCATGGCTATGTTGGAGTCATTCCTTCCACAAACCAATTACTTCATTGTGACGAATGGTGAGATTGGTTTCTCTTTGAAGGAGCTGAGCGCCATTACTGGATTGCCCATCCTTGGCAGACTCTATGAGGAGTTTATGCCGATCGACAGCGTCCTTGAGGAGCAGTCTGAAGAGTTCAGGCTTTTGTACTTTCAGCTCATCGCCTTCTATGATTTCTTGAAGGAGAAGGAGGGCTCAAAAGTAAGATCCAGCAGTTGGAAGAGTTTTAGCTCTTCGTCTCCCAACTTCTTTAAAAGTGGGGAGCCTTCTGATAGCATGACGGGGAAGATAGTGCTAAGGATCCGGGTTCGAAGGAGATTTCGGCTATGCAAGAAGAGTTGAGAGATTTCTTTGCGAGTACAAACGTCATATGTCCTGACATTGCACTGCGGAGAGATCTCGCTATTTACCTCACTTTTTCGCTAGATGAGGCTATTTTTGCTGGAGGAGATGGAACGCACATTAGGCCGCATAGTATTTTTCTGGCTTGTCAGATGGCGTTTGGAAAGCAGCTTGCTTTAGTGCCAGCTATTTACTCCAACTTGTGTACCGAACTGCAGGCTGCTGCTTTTTTTATTTGGCTTGGGCTCCGTATGAATAGGGTATTTTCAGCCCATATCTTTTATTCATGGTTTGTATACCACTGTCTTGGCTTCCACCCATTGGGTACTGCACAGGATGATGATACTCTGATGATTCGACTGGCTAAGGGGAAAGCCATATCCGAATCACTTTTGTTTGCCCGCATGAGGATCCGACGGTTCAGGGACGTCGAGATGGGGCAGTCTTCAGTGAAGCTATCTCCGGAGTTGCCGAAGAAGGCTTTTGACTTTGGTGCCTCCTGTGACTCTACCAGGGCAGGGTCGGGAAGGCATTACTCCTTGATAAATGCAGAGAAGGAGTGGCTTTTTAGCATACGTGTCGGCGCGATGGTGTACCGCAGACATCTTTTCATCAACATCCAGCCGTATGTACCTTCTCACTTTGCTCTATAGTTAGGCTTTTCTCAAGGCGTTGTTGGAGCGCCTTCAAGCATGGTGAAACGCTTTGGAGGTTTACAGGACGGGAGAAACACATGGGCTTTCTATAGTGCTGAAGACACTACTGCCATGATTTCTTATCCGATGTTGTCGACTTCCCGGACTGCCGGCTTCCCGAAGTGGTTCGCGGAGAACTTTTCGGCATATCGGGGGCTTTCCAAGAAGGAGCTTGTGTGAAGCTATCGTCTAGAAAAGGCCTTGGAAAGTCAGATGGCGACCGACGAGAGGAAGTTTGGGCCTTCCTTTCTGGAGAGAAGCACAAGATAGGCTTTCTCGGTGACCAGGGCGTCATTGGTTCTGAAGCTGTTCGAGAAATACCTGATGAGGCTTTAGAGTAGCTAGAACAAGAGGAAGCTGAGCTTGATGCTTGGATACAAGCGGCACAGAGGCGAACTTTCGTGGAGTCTACTGGCAAGAGTAGACCATCAAGTGAGGAGTCAAGTGGGAAACCTGACTCTGACAACAGGGCAGGTTCCTCTAAGAAGCGAGCCCGCAAAAGTAAGAGGAAGATGAGTCATCATAGTAATGAGAGGCCACATGAGGACTCTCCTGACATAGAAGTCCCTCTTACTATCAATGAGGAGGTGCCAGGGAATGCTGACGAGCCTTCAGAAAAGAGAAACCAAGAAAAAGAGACCGTCAGTGAAGGTATGATTCTTTCTCTTTCTCTTTCCATTTCTTTTCATGGGATTTTCCATGTCTTGATTTTCTTTCTCCCCCTGCTGCTCTTTTTTTTTTAGCAGAGGATGGAGACTTGGCGATGCCTGAGGTTCCTACTGATGAGGCGGTGACGGATCTGGTTGCGGCACCAGAAGAAGAACTGAGAGACTCTGGAGTGATTCCAGAATCTCCAATTGGTATGACTTCTTTTGCTTTCTTTTTTTTTTTTTTGTCTGTGACTTGGTTTGCTAACATTTTTCTTTTCAGCTGACTTGCCCCAGGATTCCGATGACTTTGAACCATCGATGGACGCGAATGTTGACGATGCTTCCGATTAGCTCATGGAGGAAGAAAGTGTTCTGCCAGTCGTCGAAGAAGGTATTTTATAGTAATAACCCTGGTAATGATTTTTTAAAACAATATCATATTCATACCTTTTGGTGTTTCTTTGGCAGGTTTTGAAGTGACAGAGGGAGTCCATTGCTTCCTTTAGAACCAGAGCAAGGGATGCCAGAGGTTGATCCGGAGGTAAAGACTCGTAGAACCAGTTCAGACACGGTTGAGGAGATATCTCGTACTGAGATTCCTTCCCCAGCGGCTCTAACAGGAAAGAGTTCTTTTGTTCCTCTTCCAACGGGGCATGACATGAGCAGCCGACCGACGGAGCGGGGCGAATCTTCAGCTGGGCCATCTCTTCCTTTTGCGAAGAAGGTGATGGTGCGGGTTCTGAGCTCTTGGACTGAGACTCTCCTTACTGGACACTTGGATGCCGGATTTGGTATGATCCAGCATGTGCAGGAGATTCTCAGTGATGCCGAAGAGGCTGGTCTGGATGTCACAGGTGCCAGGGCGATCGTTGATAGGATCATTGCATTGGGTGACAAGTGGTTTGAGACCATGGGTTTTGCTGACGACCAGTTCTTCAAGGAGATGTTCCTGGACCCTGCTGATAAGGCTAAGTCTGATCTGAATGAGGCTACACAAAATAGGAAGTAACTAGTCCGAGAGAAGAACTTAGAAGAGCTAGCAATCATTGGGCTGACACGTGACCTTAACATCCTTGATAGGGAGGTCGATGAGGCCAAGAAACGTCTTAAGCATTTAAAGGCACAAGTCGCTGCCAAGTGGGCTGCTATAACATAGGCTCGCGATAGGGAGAGTGCTCAGATTCGCCGGGTTGCAGATGCTGATCGAGTTCTCGAAAGGAAGTTTCAAGAGGACAAACAATGGCAAACTGCTCGGGATAAGCTTCCCGGTGTGAAAGAAGGGTTACAGCCTACCCCATCATCTCATGGTAAGTTCCTGAAGAAGCGTGCCCTGGAAACTCTGAAGGCTGATGCCAAAAGTATGTTTGAGGGGCTGAAATTTTGGCTGGAAATCATTTTTGGTTGAGCTCCTGATTTTTGTAGCAGAAACTATCCTTCTTATCTATTTATTTTGGTACCACATGTATTTTTTTTGGTAGTCTCTTTTTTTGTAGTGCTTGTGAACACTTTTTTTTGGTACCGCATGTATTTTTTGATACTCTCTTTTTTTTGTTTTGTTTTCCATACGCTCACTTAAATCTTTTTGTGATGAAAGTAATTGCTAAATGGGATGCTTTTTTTTTGTTTTTTGTTTTCCATACGCTCACTTAAATCTTTTTGTGATGAAAGCAATTGCTAAATGGGATTTGATCAAAAGTTTTGTCATTTTGTGAAAATCTTTTGTCAAATGATTGTTTTGGCATGGGAGCCAGATTTTTTTTTTTTTGCGGCATGGAAGCCGATTTTGGTATGAGAGCCAGTTTTTGTGGCATTGATAGCCGATTTTGTTTTGTGGCATTGATAGCCGGGTTTTTTGAAAGCCAAGTTTTTGGTTTGTGGCATTGATAGCCGGTTTTGTTTTATGGCATTGATAGCCGTTTGTTTTGTGGCATTGATAGCCAGTTTTGGTTTTCAAAAATGCAAGTATCGACTAAAAGTCGCCTCCCTGCTAAATGGTCTTGCAAGTATCGATGGAATATCGCATCCTTGCTCATTCGGTTGCGAGTATCGATGGAATGTCGCATCCTCACGGATTTGGGTGCAAATATCGATGGAATGTCGCATCCTTGCTTTTCAAAATTTTTGATTTTGTGGGTACTGAATTGATGTCGTTTCCTTACCATTTTTAAAATTTGCGGTTTTCTCGAACCTTTGGGTTGTGGATATCAACTTCAATGTTGCATCTCCACGATTTCTTGGTTTTTTTCGAACCTTTGAAATTTGGGTTGTGGATGTCAACTGAAATGTTGCGTCTCCACGGTTTTTAGGTTTTTGCAAGTATCGACGAAATGTCGCTTCCCAGCGATTCTGGAAGTGTCAAACATGGTTCGCATGCTTCCAATTTGTGCGAGTATCAACTAAGCATCGCTTCCCCGCGGTTTTTGAAAAACCATCTTTTTTTTGTCTAAAGACACGAGGGTCATAAGTTTTGACCTAAAACCATTTAGGCGGTAAAAGGTAGGGTGGACTTGGGTGGAAATCCCTGAGTCCGGATTTTGTTTCAAACCATGAATTTTGGGTTCAAGGTTTGAAAATTTTGGTCAAGTTAGGGAAAGGTTCCTAAACTTGGACTTTTTTTTTTAAACAATGAAACGATGAAAGAAAGCATTGTTTAAATTTCTAGAAATTTCAACATTTGATATAAAAATTCTAAAAAAAGTGGGTTTGCCAAGCGTGTACCTGGAAACTGATTTTGGCCGTACAGGCATTGCTCTTACCCAGTTGGGTAAGTCTTCAAGGGTAGTACCGCTTTAAGAACTTGTCGTTGATGGGCATCATACATTTGTCACCCTCCATGTTTAGGAGTGCGTATGCGCCATTGGAGAAAACCTTGTCGATGACGTAGGGTCCCTCCCATTTTAGCTCAAATTTGCCTTTGGACTTGTGAGCGAAGACCATTGGTCTTTTACAGCAAGAACCAAGTCACCCTTTTTGTAGACGCGTTGCCTGATCTTTTTGCCGAAAGATCTTGCCATGCGTGCTCAGTAAAGTTCAATGCTTTGTCGAGCTTCGAGCCGTCTCTCATCGAGATTGTCCAGCTCATGGAGTCGCAATTTGACATTGCTTTCTTGAGTCATGTCATTTTGCAAGGATACCTTCAAGGAAGAAATTTATACTTCCAAGGGTACGACAGCTTCGCATCCATAGACCAAGGAGAATGGTGTGCTATGGGTTGGTCCTCGAACGGTGGTTTGATAGGCCCACCAAGCTTCAGACAGTTTGTCGCTCCAGTCTCTTTTGTGATTAGAGACCATTTTTTTGAGGATTTTGCAGAGTGTCTTGTTGAAAGCTTCTGCTAATCCGTTTGTTGCCGGATTGTATGGAGTCGAAGGACAGCTTTGGATTTTGTATTTATTGCAGAACCTGTAGAATCGATGATCCCGAAATTGTGGTCCGTTATCATGGACGAATCTTTTGGTACGACAAATGATGTTAGTGCGCAGGAACTGAAGGACTGACGAGGTCTTCATTTCGTTAAGCGCAAATGCTTCTGACCACTTGGAAAAATAATCTGTAGCGGCGAAGATGAAGCGATGACCTTTGCTCGAAGGGGGAGAAATAGGACCTATGATGTCCATACCCCAGGCTTCGAAAGGCCATGAAATCGTTGTAGGATGTATCCATTCTGGAGGCATGTGAATGTAATCTCCATGAACTTGGCATTGTTGGCAGCGCTTAGCAAATTGCATTGCGTCAGCTACCATGGTAGGCCAGTAATAACCTAATGTTTTTATCTGATCATAGAGCTTGGGACCGGCCTGATGAGCTCCACAAAGACAAGCATGAACTTCTTTGAATGTTTCTTCAGCTTCTTGTTGTGACAAGCAGCGTAGAAGTACCCCGTTGAAGGATTTTCTGTAAAGGATTTTTGAAGGAATATCCAAATGAAAGCTTGGGGTTCGCCTTTGGATGCTTACCCATTCTTTTGGATCTTCAGGTAGGATTCCGAACATAGTGTAATCAATGAACGGATCCCTCTAGTCGCCGATTGAAGGTTGAAGGATAGAGATCCGACTTCCCACCACTTGGTGGCACTCAGCAACTGCTTGGTGTGTGTTAAGAGGAGGAAGGATTCTTCTCTCGCACACTGTGATTTGCATGTTTTCCCATTCCTGGATTGCCATAGATGTGGCAAGTCCGGCCAGGGCATCTGCACGTATGTTTTCACCTCTACAAATGTGGGTGATGTGACAGATGTCAAACTTTTGCAGAAGCGATTGTGCCTTGATGTAGTAAGGCAGCAGATCAGGATTCCTGACTTCAAATTTCTGATTCATCTGGTTGACGATCAGTTGAGAGTCTCCAAAGATTTCCAGCATGGTGATAGCAGATTTGATGGCGAGTTCCAATCCTAGGATCAGAGCTTGATATTCAGCTACATTGTTTGTGCATGGTTCCAGTAGCGAGAAAACGTGTGAAATCATGTATTTGTCGATGCTAACAAAGAGGATGCCAACTCCCGAGATCAACTGTCTTTTTTTATTTGTCCTGGTTGCACCGTCAAAGTACATGTCCCAGGAGGCATTTTGTGAGAAAGTCTCCACATTGTAGACTGGTTCGTCTGGGAGATCATCTCTGAGTGGAGAATCTTTAGGCAATGGATGCTCTGCGAGAAAGTCTGCTACAGCTTGCCCTTTGATTGCCTTTTATGGTACATACCAAATATCAAATTGTGACAGAATGATGGACCATTTTGCCAGTCGGGCATTGAGAGAACCTGCTTGTGTGACAAGGACCTTCAAGAGGTTGATCCTCGAGAACAGGTAGACTGTATTGGAAAGCAAGTAGTAACGCAGCTTTTGTACGGCAAACATCATGGCGAGGCATTCTTTTTCAACTGGAGAGTAGCGATGCTCTGCACCTACTAGCATGCGGCTGAGGTAGTATAGAGCAGCTTCTTTTCTTTCATCATTTTCTTGTGTAATTAGAGCGCCCAGAGAGTGATCAAGGGCTCTTGTGTACAAGATGAATGGTTTTCCAGTGGTAGGAGCAGCTAACACTGGAGGTTTGGTTAGGTATGACTTGATATCTTGGAATGCAGCTTCGCAGTCAGCATCCCAGACAAAGTTTACACCTTTTTTCATCAACCGGGAGAATGGACGGCATTTCCCCAAAAGATTGGAGATGAACCGTCTGATGTAGGCCAATCTCCCTTGAAGCCCTTTGAGTTCTCTCAAGGTTCTTGGAGAGGGCATTTCTAGAATGGCTTTGACTTTTATGGGGTCGAGCTCTATTCCAACTTTCCGAACTAGGAATCCGAGGAACTTACCCGACGAGACACCGAAGAAGCACTTCAGAGGATTCATTCGCAGTTTGTGTTTGCGAAACCGGAGGAAGACTTCTCGAAGGTCTTCGAGATGATCTTCTTTTCTTTTGCTTTTGACGGCGAGATCATTAACGTAACATTCGACCGTCTTGTGCTGCATATCTTGGAATCTCTTCATCATAGCCCTTTGATATGTGGGACCAGCGTTTTTCAGACCAAATGGCTTGACAGTGTAGCAATACATGCTAAATGAGGTCCGAAAGGATGTATGTTTATCCTCTTCAGGATGCATCTTTATCTGATTGTAGCCAGAGAAACCATCCGTGAATGTCATTTGCTCGAATCCACAGGTATTGTCAATCATTACCTCTGGTATGGGGAGCGGAAATTCATCTTTAGGGCATGCGCCATTCAGGTCTCTATAGTCAATACAAACCCTGATCTACCCATTTTTCTTTGTCACGGGGACAATGTTGGCCAACCATTCAAGATGTTGTTCCTCACGGATGAAGTCGACGCTTTTGAGTTTTGAACTTCTTGTTCAATTTTATCCATCACATCTGGACGGAATCTTCTTTGGCCTTGCTTGACAGGCTTGATGTCTTCTTGAAGATTGAGTTTGTGGACTACTATTTTGCGGTCTAATCCAGGCATTTCAGCGTAAGACCATGCAAAGCAATCAACGAACTCACGAAGAAAGGCGATATCCTCGGGTAACTCATCATCCATTATATTCTTGCTTATGAATACAGGACGTGGGTTATCTGGTGTTCCCAAGTCTATCTTTTGAACAGGATCTTCTGTTGGAAGGTTCGAAGGTGGTCCTTCCACAATATTTTCGGAGGCTTCCAGCTCAACGAAACCTTCTGGGGTTTCAAGGGCATTTCCAGACCAAGGTTTTGTTCCTTTCCAAGGGTCTTTTTAATCGGCAATTTTCTCAAGGCTTGCTATGAGATCATCCCAATTGCCTGTTGAAACTGGGTCGAAGTAGGGTACTTCTTTTGGAGACGAGGGTTCTTCTGGGTAAGAAGACCACACGTCTGTGCCATCGAACAATTCCTCTTCATTGTCAGAGAAATCGTACCAATTGGATGAGCTTCCTGGATCTTTGTCAGGTGACTCATCGAAGAGATATCCAGGGAGATCGATGTCTTTATGGACTTGAGATGTTGAGGCTTGGTCGGTAAGTCGACTTTTAAGCCTTTGTGTCAACTGTCTCAGAGGAGTGTCGGGAATGTACCCTAACCCGTGTGAAGACTTTTCTACATGGCCGTAAAGTCTCTAATCTTCCAACTGGCTTTTGGTCAAGACGGGCCTCAATGGCGTGAGAATATCGCGTCCTTCTTCTAAACCGACTGGGTTTTGAGCGTCATAGCCCATTTTCTTCATAATAGCTTATGCCACAAGACTATATAAGGATAGTTGAGGCATACCTTCGTTTTGGAAAGGTTCAAGCATGGAGTTTGATGAAGAAGCGTCCGATCTATGAAAGAAAATCGGCTTTTCCTTTGCTGAAGTTGCTGGAACAACGAAGGAAGCTGACGTAGGATCTTCTATGTCAGAAGTTGTCTCCATTGGAGTAAGAGCAAGCTGAACTTGCTGAGTGTCAGCTTGGCTTGACGATGTGTCATCTTCTGGCTCTGAATCCGAATCCGTGTCTTACATGATAGACACGAAAGAGACAACAATTTCGCCCCCAGACTTTTGCTTTGCCTTCTTCACTTTAGTCCTGAAGACAAAAGGCTTCGAAGGTTTGAGGGAGATGATGAAGGGAGTATGAATGCTCTCTTCGGATTTACCGGATGGTTTGTTTTCTTCCGGTGATTGTTGAGGAGCCTTGCCTTTATCTTTCTGAAGATTTTCGGCAAAGGGTGCTGTGTGCTTCTCCTCTTCTTCTTTTTCACCTTCATACATCTGTGAGTCTGCAAAGTGGGCTTCTTTACCTTTGAAGGGTTTTCTATCCGCAAAGACTCGATGTATCATGCCGTCGTCGCTAACAAACTTGATGCATTGATGTAAAGTTGAAGGGACAACACCATTCTCGTGGATCCAGGGGCGTCCGAGAAGGATGTTGTAGCATGAAGGGGTTTTTATTACATACACAGTGACCTCAGAGATAAGATCACCGATCTGCAACTTGAACCTGATTTTGCAGACAGGCCTTAGAGTACTCCCATCGTATCCAAAGATAGATACAAATGTGTGGCTCAGCTTGCTGGGTGGGATGCCCAACTCTTCGAGAGCCGAAGTGGAGATGAGGTTGAGTGCAGAACCTGGGTCGATCTGAACTCTGTGCATAGGCATTTCCTTGATGTACCCTGTGAAGTACAGGGGTCGATTGTGCCTTGTTTCGCCAAGTAGGAGGTCGTCCTTAGTGAAAGCGATGGTTGCACTGGCTGCTTTTTGAACCGAGAGGCATTCGATGCATAATCCTTCAGTTTTCTTCTTTTCTCCCTTTGAGGAAGCTTCTGAGTTTTTGACCCGGTAGTCCATTTCAACTTGGAGGACTTGCGGGGCATGTTTGTCGATATCCTCATTCAGCTTTTGTAATTCTGAAATGAGATTATCACGAGTGCGCGGAGACATTCGCAATAAATCTAGGATGTGTAGACGTGCAGGTATATCCTTGAAGTGTTCAATCAAGTCGTACTTGAAGGCCTCCTTGGGGCCTACGTGTTCATCATTGTTGCCACTAGGGGCGCTTACAACATCTTTTCGCGAAGGATTTACATATGTAAATGAAGATTGGTTATAATTATCGTGGTAGTCCCGGCTAGAGCGGGTGCCTCTACCAACTTCGAGAGCTTCTTGAGAAGGGTCTTCGTTTGGAAGATTGTCTTTAGGATCAAGAGGCTGTCGTTTTTCATTTGCTGAGGATGTATCTGTAGTAGAGTTACCATCTTCAGTGATTGTGTTGCACGGAGCATTTTCCGGGAACAAGTCCTGAACAGCATCCAACACCCTTTCTTCTTCGTTGACCAATTCATCATCCCAAGCATCAATAGCTGGGGATTCTTCAGACAGGAAGGGTGTGAGCTCTGAAGTCATAGTCTCAGGAGAAGAAACCTGAGAGGGTGCCGTCTCAGTGAAAGTCAGGTGAGATGAGGTGGTTCCAGAGGATACATTGCTAGGCGTCGTTGGAGTGTAAGTGATCTCATCAGATGATGCTTCGGAAGAGCTATAATCCCGAATTATCACATTACAGGAAGCTCTGACAGGAGACGTTGCCTGATCGTAGTCAGACTCATCCTCAGATGTAAGAGGATCGTCTATCCAACAATTTTCTCCATTTTCACGAGTTAAGGGAGGATGTACCTGATGGTCTTCAGGGACTTCAGGCTCTGGATTGCGAGGAGGCTCGCAGTCTTGCTCTTGTTCTAGAGCGAGATGCTACAAGATCCTTGCATATTCTTCAAGATCAGGCATGAGAGTTAAATCTTCTACTTCATCAACTCTTTGTGGCTCAACATAGTTGATTTCCACTGGAGAAATGACGGGTGCTGGTTCAACAACATTTTCTTGTACAGCCTCTTGGTCCTCTTCATCATCAGACCAGGATCCTTGTGGCTGTAGGGGGTTATACCAGATTACTGGCATAAGATGAGTTTCAGGAACCCATTCTTCATTGGAGAGATATTCTCGTATTTCCAAGGATTCCTCCCACTCGTCGGTGTAGTTGGATTTGAATCCATCATCGGTGTCGCTGGACTCGTATCCATCAATGGAGAATCCAACTACCGAATTGCAAGAGTATGATGCCCTCTGCGTGGCTTCTTTGAATTAAGGTGGCATGAAATCACTGAGAGTGAAATTTCTTACCCCCTTTGAAGTCTCTGGAAGGGACGTTTTTGTTGCCTCCAGTGAAGCGGTAGAGGAGGCCTCTGCCTTTTCTTGGACTTCTTGTTTTGGCTGGGTCTTCTCTTGTCGTTTGAGTTTGAGGAGATGTTTCCTAGCCTGCCTTCGCTATTGAGCTGTAGGCTTTGTTTTCATGACCTCCCAGTTTTCATCTTCCAGGAGATCGAGATGTACCCATATGGGTTGTCCGTCTGGTGTCGGGTAAGGAACCAGTTCTTCGGACACTTGGTTTGTGTTTATCACCTTGAAGGAAGTAGTGATCTTCTTCTTCAGTGATTTTGATGTTTGTCCACATGTCACCATGTTGACGGAGGCAGACCCATAGTTTTTGTCAAAAGTGATGACTCCGTTTTTCCACATCTCGTTTATTTTCTCTCTCACAACGAAGCATTGATTGAGAGGATGCAAGATCATCTGGTGGTATGGACAGTACCAAGGATCGTTGGTTTTGCCAACATCACCCGGTCTTTTGGGTTCAGGCAAAGTGAGCTTGCCGTTTGCCACGAGAGCCCCGAAGATTTCATCAACATCTTCATCGAATGGCTATTTCTTTTCTACTCGCTCTTTGAAGGCATCAGAGAGTTCGGGTCTCTTACCAGCAGCTTTGTTTTCAGCTTTCTTTGGTGGCTGAGGAGCTGACTTGGTCTGCACATTGAGGACCTCTTTTTTCTTTGGTTTTGAGGTTGCAATGGCGGTTGGCTCTTTTCTGGATGATTTTTTACTATTGAGATCTTTAATCACCGTTTCAGCTTCCATTGAAGTTTCTAGGAGTTCTCCCATGTTCTTTGATTTGTTGTCGATGATCATGGAGCGGATTCTAGCTCTCATGTTGTTTCGGCAAATGTCGACTAGCGACGCTTGTGGCAATACATCAAAGCATTTATATGCCATTGCTTTGCACTTGTGAATGAAGTCATATGTTGACTCATTCTCCCCCTGTTTTAGGCTGCACAGCTGAGCCATAGTAGCGGGATGATCCTCACCTTTGAAGTGAGTCAGGAAGCGTGTCTCTAGCATGGCCTAATTTTGGATGGAGTCCTCCAGCAGAGTGGAGTACCAATCGAAGGCCGTACCTTTTAGGGTACTTGCAGAGAGGCGGATCTTGAATGCATCTTGATCCGCGATAGCTCCCGTCAAGATCTTGAAGTGAATGACATGTTGTCTGGCTTATCCTTTCCCTGTACATGTTTGGAGAGTAGGATGCTTGAATTTTGTAGGGAACGGGGCCGAGTCTATCCATAAGGGATATGGTGGCTTGATCCCATGCTCCTTGAGTATATCCTCTTCTTTTGCTTTGGCGAGGATACTGTCGACGTCCTTTTTGGTAAGGGCGCGTGACTCATTTTCTTCTCCATTTACTTCATCATCCTGATGATTCGGAGGAGGTTCATTATTCGCCTGATTTTGGAAGGCGAGGAGAAGGTTTTCCAATCAGAGTTTCAATCCTGTGCTGGCCATGTTCCAACTGCTGGATGCATGTGAGTGCATCATCTTGAGGTGGATTGCGAGGTGGTGGCTCAGAATTTGTAGCCAGGACGTTCATTCCTCGGGATTTGAACGAAGAGATTGTCTTGGTGACTGAGGTGGGGCTCATTCTTTTTAATGAAGTGCTCGAGGAAAGATCGCCCCGTCGTCCTTGGCTTGAAGGAGCAGGAGATTCTTCTGAATGTCTTTTTGTCCTAGAGACGCTGGGAGTCACCAGACGTCGGACATGGATTTTGGTTTCTGACTTTTGGCGTCTTCTGGTTTTTCCAACCATTTGGACAGCAACAACTTATTCGCGTCTTTCTTTTTCGACCCATTTGTGAGAGACTTGAAGTGTAGGATGTTGAGTCCTCTGCTTCTCTAGTCTCTGATCGCAAGTATGGTGAGCCCAGAATGAGCGTTCCAGTAACTGATAGAAGCAATTGTAATCTAAATTCGACATATCGAGAAGCAGGGCTTACTCGAATTAAGACAAATATAAGGTTGGAGTTACAAATGTACCGGTCGCGAATACAGTAGACCCTGAAAGGGCGTACCAGTATTGCTAGGCACAAATGTTGGAGATCGCATCTATGAGATGGGATTCCTTTTTTTTTTTGAAAGGTCAAGATTGGATTCATCAAAGAGAGAAAATGGTATTCCAATCGGAACACGGGATCAACATTTCTGCGAGCACCAGTGCCCAGAAGGGAAGGAACCACAATTTCTCGAATCTGAATCCAAAATGATGAGTTTTTTTTTTAAGGTCAAGATCGGATTTGTCAAAGAGAACAAATGGTATTCCAATCCGAATATGGGCTCACCATTTCTGCGAGCACCAGCGCCCAGAAGGGAAGAGACCACAATTTCTCAGATCTGAACCCGAAGATGACGGGAGTTTTTTGTTTTTTTATTTTTGAAGATTTTTTTTTAAGATCTTTTCTGAAGATTTTTTTTTTTGAAGATTTTTTTTTAAGAAAAAAGATCTAAAGACGGAATAGTACACATAGGCCTCTTAATCCGGTCTTATGAAACGTCAATTGATAGCATTGCCCCCAGGTAAGGGTAGGATTACTTAATGAACTCGTTTGGAGGACCCTTGCCTGGAACACTCAAGCTGTCTCCACACTCTGGACATGGCTTTTCTTAAATCAATCGTGGTCAAAGAATTCAATTGGTTTAACCTTAGTGGTCTTTTGTCTTATTTTTTTTAGATCCCTAATAGACTCATCGAAGAGAAACGATGGCCCAATCCCCGATCCAAACACGGGCTCAACATTTCTGCGAGCGCCAGTGACCGAAAGGAAAGGGATCAAAGTTTCTCAATTTTTAATCCAAAATGAGAAATCTGATTTTTTTTTGTTTAGATCCCTAACAGATCATCCAAGAGAAACGATGGCCCAATCCCCGATCCATACACGGGCTCAACATTTCTGTGAGCGCCAGTGCCTGAAAGGAAAATGATCAAAGTTTCTCGGTTTTGAATCCAAAATGAGAAATCTATATTTTTTTTAGATCCCTAACAAACTCATCGAAGAGAAATGATGGCCCAATCCCCGATCCAAACACGGGCTCAACATTTCTGCGAGCACCAGTGCCCGAAAGGAAAACGATCAAAGTTTCTCAATTTTGAATCCAAAATGAGGAATCTTTTTTTTTAGATCCCTAACATACTCATCGAAGAGAAACGATGGCCCAATCCCCGATCCAAACATGGGCTCAACATTTCTGCGAGCGCCAATGCCGGAAAGGAAAAGGATCAAAGTTTCTCAATTTTGAATCCAAAATGAGAAATCTGAATTTTTTTCTTTAGATCCCTAACAGACTCATCGAAGAGAAATGATGGCCCAATCTCCGATCCAAACACGGGCTCAACATTTATTCGAGCGCCAGTGCCCGAAAGGAAAAGGATCAATGTTTCTCAATTTTGAATCCAAAATGAGAAATCTGATTTTTTTTGTGAAAAGAGAAATAGTGGAAATAAACTCAAAGAGAGAATTAGAAATTTCCAAAAAGATTCCTTCTCATTTTTTTTAGATGCGAAATCCAACACAGGCCACCAACTAGAAAGTAGCCAAGGAATTTAGAAAAGAAGTATAAGCATAGAGCAAAAATATAATATGTAAATATTTCATTTTTAAGCATCATCTTCTCAAATGAATGAGTCCCACCGGGTGTGCCAGCTTGATGGACACACATTTCGCTCGGCACTACCGAGGTCGGCGGACGTGAGAGTCCGTTTGATCCAACCCCTTCGCTCTCAAAGGGCAAAAGCGAGCATCAACATTTTTTTTGGGTGGGTGTGCCAGATTTTCTATTTTACTTGGAATTGCAAGTGGTGATCCGGAGATCGACCTTCGCAAGTAAAAAGGAAATCAACTTCTTTCGAGTTTTCATTGCACATATATTTAAGAAAAGAGACGTGTTTTTGAAATGCCGTAAGAGGCGATTTCATTTGATTTACCGTGAAAGGCGATTTTTGGCGTTTATAACTGATTTTTGCCGTGAAATACGATGTTTGGGATTTATAGCCGATTTTTGGCATTTATAGTCGATTTACAATTCTTATCAATAATAAAAGACAAGAGTAGTGATTTTTTTTGTCTCTTTAGAAAAATACAAACTACAATGAAAAGCAATACAGGGAGGATCTAACTTCTCAGGAGATTGTGGGGGGCTCGTTCAGATTGACGGTCGCAAGTCGTATGTGGACTTCGCCATCATCCATGCAGATGAGAACAAAGGATGCTCTTGATTCGCTTGGCTTAGCTTCAACCTTAGATTTTTAGAGGACAAAGACCAAGAGGAGGTCATATGTTCAATAAAAAACTAAGTACACAGGCTGAAAAGCCACGTCTAAGCCATTGGAAGCAGAAGGAGAATGCAAGGACTTTGGGGGGGGGGCGCGATGCCCCCAAGGGACTTTTGTCACCTTATAGCGGTGGCCGGTGCAGAACTTCAGCAGAATTTTCTCTCTTTTTTCTTTCTCTTGTATTTCCGGATTCGGAAGATCTGATCGATTTTTCTGGATCTTTTCTTATCTATGCTTGGATTTTTCTGGATCGGATTTATTTGGAATGCTCCCCTATTTATAGGCCTTTGGTAGCCATTTAGGAGAGTTTATGGGCTTTAAGGCCACATAATAGGAGGAGTTCTAAGATTTTTTTTCTTTATTTTGTAACTACTTTTTCTTGGCTTCTGATTCGCCAGAGGATAATTAGGGGCATTTAATCGCCTTTAATCGTCATGATGGGAGGAGTTTCAAGGTTTAAATGTCATGAAACCTTTGGTTTGTAACTCCTTTTGCTTGTTTCTGATTGGGCTGTCCAAAATAATGAATTAATGACTGCAATAACTTGTCATAAAGCTAATCAATTAACTGCATTAAGTGGTCACCTGGGCAGTTGAAGAGTCGCGGGCCGTGCCACGTCTTTTGGAACTCTTCTTGCGACGATCATCGATGGATCTTCATGCTGATTGACATTGGATGATCATGTAACTTCAGACAATGATTGCTAACAGCGGGCCGATGTTATCTGTCATGTCGATTTCTCTATCGATCGGACAAAAAGTGCACTTTCTTGGTTTACCGGTTGGCGATCAATGATGATTTGATGCTCTCGAAGATGGACCCATGATGTTGACGAAAATCGACGGATTTGGTGCCTCGAAAGTCAGATTTTTGGAAAACCACGGGGCCCAAACATCTCGAAACGCGAAAAGGGATGGAAAAACGCTCTTCTGGCGAAAATCTGGAGAACCGGATTTCCATGGTCGCGAGCGACCATGCACCCAGGGTCGCAGGCTGGCGACCCTGGGCCAGGGTTACGGGCTTGCCACCCTGGGGGGATTTTTCCCTTTCGGTCGCCGATTTTCGGCTGTTTCGTGGTTTTTTCTGCTTCTTTCTTCTTCGGTATTTTTTCTGACACTTTTGTACATTTATTGGCTGATTTCCCTATAGAAAACTTGACGAGAATCCTTGTTTTTTAGGGTGCAAAGTTTCCAATAGGGGTGTAAAAGAAAATCCAGAAACCGTCTAACCAAACCTAACTGAACCGTGGTTAATAACCGTGTTTCACAGTTCGGTTATGGATACAATTAATGAAATCCAAAAACCACACGGTTCGGTTCGATAACGGTTTCCATAATAACTCACAGCGGTTAACCAAACCGAACCGTAAAATACGGTTCAGTTAACTGCACACGGTTAACCGTACCGTTATACAAATAAAGGAAAAAAATATGGGGCTGAATTAAAAACCTTTTAACTTATACAAACAAAACAAACCCTAGCGCTCAACTCTCAGGCCCCCTCTTTCTCTTTACTCCTAGCCCCTTTATAGCCCCTCTCTCTCTCTCTCTCTCTCTCTCTCTCTCTCTCTCTCTCTCTCTCTCTCTCTCTCTCTCTCTCTCTCTCTCACTCACTCACCTCATATGAAGAAGAAGAAGACGCCGCCTCCCCCTCTCTCGCTTCTGTCTCTCTCGCCTCATTCGCCAGATCCAAACGAATGAGGTTCCGTGACTTGGAATCGAATGCGATAGCGAATCTTCTTTCTAGATTTGGAATGTAGGAGTTGGATTTTGCTAGGAATTTTTGTTTGATTCTTGTAACGATTGGGGCTGATTTTTTCTAGAGAGGAGGATCCTAGGGGGTCCTTGAAATCCTCCCCATCCCCATGTGGGTCCCCAAGTGGACCCCACCACACACTTGAGCTAAAGAAAGCTGACCCTTTTTATATATATATAGGGAGATGCTCCTACAAGAGATGCTCGCACCTTACTATTAGAGATAAGGTGGGGGCTCGCACATCCATATGGGGGATGCTCCTGTGAGAGCATCTCTCACTTTACTATGAGAGATAAGGTAGGGACCCATATATGGGAAATATGCACATCCATCCCTCACTATATTCTGGTGAGTGATAACATAGTCGGGCCAACTTTATGATACACCGAACCATCTATACACATGGGACCCCTTGAATCAAATTAAATCCATCGAACACCTATCCGAATGGATTGGATCGTTGGATCGGGTCAATTTTTCTCCTTTAATATAAAGTTATTAAATTTGTGGGCCATGGAAGAAAGGGTTAGAGGAATGAGATTGACCCCGAACTTGACATATGAGCCCATCCAAGATGCCTCTTTCCATTCCCCTCAAGTCCCATGATCAGTGGGGCCCTATCAATCTTGATAGGGCCCACCCAGAACCCCACTGATCATGGGACTTGGGGGGATGGAAGGAGTCATCTTGGATGGGCCCATATATCAAGTTTGGGGTCAATCCCATGTCTCTAATCCCTTTATTCCTAAACCACAAATTTAACGACTTTATATTAAAGAAAAAAAACTTGATCCTTGATCCAACGGTCCAATCCATTCGAATTAATGAATACTCAATTGATCCATAGTAATTAAGAGGGTCCTATGTATGTGGATGGTTCGGATGAATCATAAAGTCGGCCCTACTACGTTGTCCCTCACGATTATATGATGAGGGATAGATGTGTATGAATATTTCCACACACACACGCACACAACTTAACAAGAGATTTCTCTACACCAAATACTTGGAAAATCTCCTAGACCTTTATGACACTACAAAACAACTACAACGAATCCTTATATAACTTGCCGAAGGGCACTTCAAAAGAGACATTGTCATGATAGTGAATACACAAGATATTTGTGGAATACTTGGATCCCTTCAATGGTCGGTCCTTCATCCCTTTCATAATCTCATTTAGCCTTAATCAAGGCAATTCAAAACTAATACAACCTAAGTATATAGAAAGTAAAGCTGTTATAATCTCTATATATGGAAAGAAGATAAGTCTACAATGATTTGAGTCTATCTAAATATATCCCACGTGATGGGTTGGGTTGTACAGTTAATGGGCCTAGTGGGCTTTGTGTCAACTAGTGTTAACACCCCCCCCCCCCCCCCCCTCAAATTGATGATGGTCAAACAACAGCAATTTGTGAATCAAGAACTCATGACGTGACCTAGGCAATCCTTTGGTGAAGATGTCTGCAAGTTGAAGTTCACTGGAGACATGTGGAAGACTAATGACCTTGCGATCATATTCATCTCGAATAAAATGACAATCCACCTCAATATGTTTTGTACGTTCATGAAAAATGGGATTCTCAGAGATACGGATGGAACTAGTATTGTCTGCATGAAGTGGAGTAGCTGAGGTCTGAGGAAACCCAAGATCTGCAAGTAAGCCATGAAGCCACATGATCTCGGAACAGGCAGAGGACATGGCACAATATTCGGATTCAGTGGAAGATCTGGAAACCTTTTCTTTCTTTTTGCATTTCCAAGAGATGAGCGATTCACCTAAATACATACACCATCCTTTAGTGGATTGGCGAGTATCCGGGCATCCGGCCCAGTCGGCAACAGAATAAGCATCTAGAGTAAGTGGCGTGCTAACTGGAAAAACCAAGCCTCGTGTCGGAGAACCAAGAATGTACCGAATGATCCTTTTGACAGCAACCAGATGGTGATGCCACGGTGCTGTCATGAATTGACTAATAACATTCACAGCATAAGAGATGTCGGGCCGAGTGATGGTCAAGTAGACCAGACTCCCGACTAAGCGTCTGTAGGAGGTGGGGTCGAAAAGGAGGTCCCCATCATCTTTCCGAAGTTTCACATTGACTTCTAATGGAGTGTCCACAGGTGTTGCATCCTTTTGGCCAGCATGATCAATGAGATCAGTAGCATACTTATGTTGATGTAAAAATAGTCCATTCCTAGACTGTTGTACCTCAAGACCCAAGAAATATGTTAATATACCCAGGTCTTTCATATGGAATGCAGCTTGAAGTGAGGATTGAAGACTATGGATCATTTTACTGTGAGTGCCTGTGATGATGATATCATCCACATATATGAGAAGTATGGTGGTAGCTTGAGCAGTTTTATTCAGCAACAATGAAGGATCATAGGGACTTTTAGCAAATCCAAGATGAAGCAGAGTAGAACAAAATTTCTCAAACCAAGCTCTAGGTGTTTGTTTGAGTCCATAAAGCGAGCAATGGATACGCGCCACCTCGTGTTTAGAAGTAGTATCATATCCTTGAGGAAGACGCATGTACACTTCCTCTTTAAGATCTCCATGGAGGAAGGCATTCTTTACATCCATCTGATAAAGGGGCCATGAGCATGATGCTACAATAGCAAGAATAGTACGCATCATTGTCATCTTGGCCACCGGAGCAAATGTCTCATCATAGTCAATACCTGACGGTTGCCAAGTGCCACTAACCGAGCCTTATAACGTGCCAGAGTACCATCAGAATGTAGCTTGATAGAGTAAACCCACTTACAACCAATGTGTTTGATGGACGAAGGACATTGAACCACATCCCATGTGTGATTCACTTTGAGTAAGTCAAGTTCTTCCTGCATGGCCTGCCGCCAACACTCATGTTGCACTGCTTAGGAAAAATGATTAGGAATCTGAACAAAAGACAAAATAGTAACTAAGGATGTATGGGTAAAGCCAAACCGATCAGGGGGGCGGGAAATCCTAGATGATCGATGAAGAGGAACTGACTGGGAGATGTCTGGAGCAGGAGCTGGGTCAAGTACCGAGGAAGCTGACAAATCAGGAGGCTCAGGTGTAATCGTATTTTCCCGTCGACGCCTTTCATACACAAGTAAAGGCTTGATAGAGTCCGTAGAAGGAACAGGAATATCACAAAAGTCAAGAACAAGGGAAAACACAGTAGGATTATCATGATCTAAATGATGCTCGGGAAAATACTGATTTTCAAAAAACACAACATTACGAGAGATCCTGATACGTTTCACCTTATGATCATAACAGAAAAATCCTTTTTGTTCAGTCGCATAGCCTAGAAAAGCACACTTAGATGATTGAGCAGATAGTTTAGTTCGTTCAACTGGGGGAAGAAGAACAAAACATACACACCCAAAAGTATGGAGATGAGAATAAGTAGGATGCGTATGAAATAAACGAAAATAAGGTGTTTCATTCTCTATGCGAGGGGATGGTAGTCTATTAATAATATGAACTGCGGTAGACAGAGCTTCAGGCCAAAATTTTGGTGGAACAGATGATTCTAAGAGAAATGACCTAACAATGTCCAAAAGGTGTCTGTTTTTTCTCTCGGACACCATTTTGTTGTGGTGTATAAGGACATGATTTTTTGAGAAATGATCCCTTTGTTTTGCAAAAAATTCTGGAACTCATTAGAAACATATTCACCACCAGAATCTGTGCGAAGTGTTTTAATGGATGTGGAGAAGTGATTTTCCACATAAGCTAATAAAATTTTGAAAGTAACAAACACCTCAGATTTTGAATGTAAGAAATAAATCCATGTAAAGCGACTGTAATCATCAATAAATGTAACAAAATATTTAAAATTAGAATGGGATATGACAGGTGCTATACCCCATACATCACTATGAACAAGATCAGAGCATTTCAATGATAATGAGGTACTGGTGGGAAAAGGAAGAGTCTTACTCTTGCTCATTTTACAACTAGAACAATCAAAATAAGCATCTATAAGAGAAATGTTATTATCATGAAGCAAACCAGATTGAAACAAAGACAACAAAGTACGAGAATGAGGATGGTCTAATCTATTGTACCATAATTGGCTTTTATTTGAACTCGAAGCAGAAAACAAAGCAGAGGCAAATAAATTCCTATCTTGTGTAGAGAGTTGTAGCGAAAAAAGACGGCCACACTTAGGTCCCTTCGCTATCACCTCCCCAGATGCTTGATCCTGTATCACACAACCAGAATACGAAAAAGAGACAGAACAATGGTTATCAACTAGTTGTCCAACAGATAATAAATTTGTAGATAACTTAGGAGAAAGAAAGACATGACTCAAAGGTAAGGGATGTGAAATCTCACCAATGGGTATACTACCATCATCTGCAGTATTGATTCGGAGATTTCCATCATAAGGCTTTACTCGAGATAAATTATCAGAAGAGTGAGTCATATGATTAGAAGCCCCCGAATCTATATACCAGGTAGAGTTTGAATGTTTGGGTTTACCTGAGAGATCAAGAGCAAAAAAGGCATTTACTATCATCCGTTGAACCATTTTAGGGGTAAGAGAGGATGAACAGGCATGATTGTAGTGGCAACAGGACTAAATGCAGAAGACTACTCATCCAGGGTTGCCAGATTAGCCTTTTGAGAGGAAACCTGAGCACGACGCCGACATTCCGGAAGAACATGGCATTTGCGTTTGTAATACGAGCATAATTTTTTATTGCATTGAGTGGCGACATGTCCATACTTCTGACAACTATAACACTGTACTTTAGTCATGTCTCTGTTTTGCTATTTGGGACGGGCAAGATAGGCAGCAGCCAGTGGTCCGAGAGAAATTTCTTGTTGAAGAGTAGCTTGGGTTGTAAGACGTTGTTCCTTGTAAAGAAGCTCTCCTAATCAAGAATCAATAGATGGGGAAGGCACCCTGCTCATCAGATTTGAACGCACTTGTTCAAACTCAGACCTCAGTTTCATCAAGAATTGATCCCTTTGACTGGTGGAATGAATACTTTGAACTACCGCAATCGAGGCATCAGGTAGACTGGAGTAAATGTTCTCAGTATAGTCCGTACATAAGAGAATAAAATGTGAGTAATATTCTTGAATGGACAGTGTTTTAGTTTTATGGACTCAATCCAGTAGATGATATAATAAATTGATTAAATTCTTTATTTATTCATATATTCATGCTTACTTTTCATGAGATGAATGGTGATTTATTATATACTTGCACATAACCAATACGAATGACATGATGGTTCATGAGATGAACCGGAGTCCACAAGTATACTAGATGTAATACATGTGTATGGATGAGATCCACATACGGGAGACATGTATGACAAATCTTATACTTGAAATATATTCACAACCAGTGATGAGACTGGACATCTCATACTGACAAGGTTGCAGCATTTTGATCACTATGAGATAGTGTGATTTGTCTCGATCATCAGAATGTAAGATTCTGGATCATAGTGCTGGTACATTGGATGTATTGAAGGACCATGAGAAGCACCTTATAAACACTGTCTTTACTTTAAGGTCTGCTCTCATAATTCCCTAGCAATAGGCTCTCAATCCTGAGACATTAATGAACTCAAGTTTCTATCTATTCATTTGCTTTGAGTCACCAATGAGTGAGGCCAACTGTAGGTCAACACCTCGGTGATTTGGGTACATGGTAGTAGAGCTGTGGGAACATTCAATAGTCAAGATGGAATCTATCTATAATATCCCCTTGTGCCAATTAATGGATTTATCATTGGTAAGTGCGCACCCATTCCGATTAAGAGTTAATTGGAAAGGTACCTATTGATTATTATAATTAATTGGGGCTCAAGGATAATAAGATATGGATCTATTTTGGAAGACAGGTCCAATTGATCCATGGATATTGATAGAGGGGTCCACTTGTGGTAATGTGGAAGTTTAGGGTCTTCTATGTAATATTCCTAAGACTGGAGTTCAATTGCATTTATATAGTGGAATTATTTGCAATTAACTGTGGGCCCGGATTACACATGAGATGTGGGGTCGTGTGTCCCAGTTGGAGCCAGCTTTCTAAGGAATCCCTAGTGGTCCCCACGCTAGCCCAATTATTAGGAAGTATCTAATTCTAGTTGAACTCTAAAAGGAAAGTTACTATTTCTATTTGAAGTAAGACTTCTAATAGTGGTAATAGTAGACTTACTAATTTTAGTAGAAGTGAGACTTCTATTTTAATTAGAAAGGAATTGGAAAGTTACTAATCATATTTGAAGTGAGACTTCTAATTATGATATGGTAAGTTACTAATTAATGGAAGTAAGACTTCTATTATAATTAGAAAAGAGGAGGCAACTTGAAAAAGCTATAAATAAGAGGAGAGGATGCCTTGGACGTCTATGCTTGCTCCTTCCATTGGGATTCACGCCCAAGGCTCTCTAAGTGCAAGTGTTGCACGAGCTTTTCTCCTCTTCCCTTTTCTAGTTCTCTTTCAATTAATCCCTAGAGTTCCTAGTAGTTTTCTCTTGGAGATCCCACCATCTTCTTGAGAAAAAAGGAGAATCTAATACGGGTCATAGCGTGGAAGATCAAGAGGTCTTGGAGATCCCTATTTGATTAGTGAAAGCGGTTCATCATCAAAGAAAGATGCAATTTCTCCATTAGAGCACAACCGAGCTCTAAAGGTATAATCTACTTCCATGCATGTTGTAGATTTATTTGTAGCTTATATGTTGCTGTTTCTATCTTCTAGATAGATTGTATTTACTGATCATTATGGCTGAGATTGAGGGCATGGATCTTGGATTGGGTTTTATAGCCTTCTGGATAGTTGATCCCTGCATCAAGTGGGTCAAAAGTTTTGAAACCTATCCTAGAGGCCCACCCTATTTCCAACAATTGGTATCAGAGCCTTACCTCATCTCTTATCATGTTAGATCAGTAAGCTTGATCTAATCTTTACATGAGATGCGAAGAGGATAGATCAAGGGCTATGTACGGATCAGTTTTGATGGTTTTGCTTGGATAATTAGTAAGTCCATGTTTGGATAGTCACAAAAGGGTCTAACAATGATGGAATGATGGTAGGAAGCCATTGGGAATCTTCAGAAGAGTTTTGGAGATGGTTGGACACGAAATACAAAAACCCAACTTGCAGATTTCCGTCGGGTAGGTCGACCGAGCCCTCTGGCAGGTCGACCGAAGACACTGAGGCCGGTCGACCGAACCCTCTAGTAGGTCGACCGAACAGACTGACATATGAGATCTCAATTTTTGTTTTTGTTTCGGGGGCGCTGCCCCCTGGGCCCCCGCGAGCTGACCGGGCAGCTTGACCCCCGCCGGGGGACACCCCCGGACCCCCTCTGCGTAGGGGGCATGAATCATAGTAGTGGCAATATTTGGCATCCTGTCTTTCCATTATTGTTTGGTAACCCGACTTTCTGAGTTGCTTTCCTAGTATGAGATACTAACATGCAGGTTATCATGTCCTCTCCATATGGCCCACAAGTCTTTTACTTTCTTTTATGGTTGAATGTTTATTTTTGGCAAGTTGTAAAGGGCATCATGGTTTCCTTGTTTTCCCAGTTTAGGGCAAGGCATGGTGAAATTCCCTATGAGCCTTTTATTTCCATTAATAGATTATCATGTAAGTCTCATCGTAGAGACATAGGAATTTATGTAATTTTCTTAATTTGTAAATTCTGGCGATGTCCGAGACAAAGAAGAAAAGTGAAGTTGGACTCCTAATCAAAGAGTTTGAAGATTACCAAAGGTGTTTTGGAGTTTCCCAAAGAGTTTGAGGAATTCCAAAATTTTGGAAAGTCTAGAAGTCCAAGAAGTCTATTCCGCATGGGCCATGTGGAGGAGAGGACTAGTTTCTAATTTTAGCGTTTTCTATTTATAGTTGAATGCTTTATTTAGAATGTTTCCAAATCTGATCCAAACATAGCAAGTTACTAATATTGGTCAAATCAAATTAATTTTTGGAAAGAGTTCTAATTAGTGTTGATGTCCCATGAGATGGACACATTGGTAACACTAATTTAAGAAACTGGACTTTCCTTAAAATAACTTGACTTAGAACCAATCTTGGATCATATCATGAGATGATTTGATGATTCATATATTTATATATGTGGGCCCTAATACCTTAAAAGGAAATCCTCAATTTTAAAATATTAAGTGGGAGCGGGGCATTTAATCCCCATGGTTTTCCACCATAGGTCCATTGTAAGGAAAGTATTAGCCTCGCGCCACCAAGAGAGTGGCCGTTCCCCACGGAGGGCTTTTATTTATCTGGTTACTAGATATGGATCTCCTATGGATAGTATTGATGAGACGTGGTGGGGGTTCACTCCCCAAGGAGGAGCTGCCCATCGCGGTTGTCATGCAATATTAGTTGGTGGGTCACACTTAACTAAAATAATGATGTAGTATCCCCAAGGATTTGCCTCATGTATTTTAGAAACCAAAGATAATCGGGAGTCATACATTATTTGGTATGAGATACCTAGATGATAATGAATGATGGGGATCATGGATAGTTAGTCTTAATTCTAATTTTGACGAACTTTGATCCGCACCAATCCAAGGACATTTGCACTCCCCTAGGAGGCATGCCCTAAGGGATTGGGATTCCGATGTATTCTGAATTCAGTGCTTATGAGGATTCCCATATGAATTTGGTAGAATACTAAACCCTAATGTCATTTATATTCTTTCGTTGAATGTATGGTTATGTGCTTTAATTTATACAGCATGAATTCGAATACTTTCAATCCACTTGCGACCATCCTCAACCAGAACAAGTTGATGGGATCCAACTATGTAGACTGGAAAAGGAACCTGGATATTATCTTGACATCTTCAAGTTGCAAATATGTCCTTCTAATACCCCCCCTTCCTGAGCCTGAGCCTGATGCACCACAGATTGTGAAAAACTTTTTACACCAAGTGGACCAAAAACAATGAGATAGCCAGATGTTTTATTCAGGCATCCATGTCTACTGTTTTGCAAGAACAACATCAATCTTATAAGTCAGCATACGATATTATATCGAACTTAAAAGAGATGTTTGCAGACCAGGTTAGGCCTGCTAGGCAGGCTGCTATAAAAGTGCTGATGGAGACAAAGATGGCCGAGGGAACCCCAGTACAAAAACATTTGTTACAAATGAAGTTGGCATTGAATGAGTTAGATGTACTGGGGACTATGTTTGATACAGAAAAGCAGATCGACATGATCATTCAATCACTACCAGACTCATTCAAACATTTCGAGATCAATTATAGTAAATTGGAAATGACCATAGCTGAGCTGTCACGCCAGCTGGTAGTGTTTGAGGAAATCATGAAGAAAAGACCAACTGCCCTCATGATAGAAAAGTCATTTGCTAAGTCTAAACCGAAAGGCAAAGACCGGGATAGCAAGAAGAAATCAGTCATCAAAGGTCCTAAGGTGGAGTATGGTTCCACTAGTGGTGTGGCCAAGGTCAAGGGTATGGGAGCAAAGGGAAAGTGTTTCCACTGTGGTATGACAGGACATTGGAAGAGGAATTGTCCACGATTTCTGTCAAAGGAAAAGACCTCAGGTATGATTGAGTCACTTGTTTCTGAAGTTAGTTTTGCAACTAGTACTTCAGAATCTGGGTTTGTAGACTTCGGTGCAACTAATTACATCAGTAATATGTTGTAGGAGTTACAGGTAATCAAGAGGATTAATGACGGGGAAATCAGTATTAACCTGGGATCGGAAGCCAAGGCAGACGCAGTGTCAGTAGGAGTAGTAACTTAGTTATTTTCAGATATTAAGTTGATTTTGTCAGATACATTATATGTACCGTTTTAAGACGGAATTTTAATTTCTAGTATGATGAATAAGAGTTATTCAGTTACTTTTGGTAATTAAATCGTCTTAAAGAGGAGCGGTACTCTTATATATTCTGACAAGGTAATCAATGGCTTTTATTTGTTAACTCCCACAATGTATGAGATACATGACGCTGATGTTAATAATAAACCATCATTAAAGAGGTAGTCACCTTCATCTAATCCAACAAATCTTGGCACCCAAGAGGTTAGGTCATATAATCCTAAACACGATTGACAGGCTAGTGAAAGATGGTATCTTGCCTTCATTGGTGGTAGAATCAATGCCTGTCTGCAAATCCTGTCTGGAAGGCAAAATGACCAATAAACCCTTAGTCAACTAAGGGCAGTAGGGCCAAAGATTTATTGGAGTTAGTGTTTACTGATGTGTATGGACCCATAATAATAGAGCGAGAGATTGATACAAGTATTTTATCACTTTCACCGATGATTACTCGAGATATGGATACATATACCTTATGCACCGCAAGTCCGAGATTTTTGAATAGTTCAAAGAGTTTTGAGCGGAAGCGGAAAAGCAATTAGGTAAAAGTATAAATACTCTTCGATGAGATCGATGAGGCGAATATCTCTCCGCTAATTTTATGGGATACTTATCAGAAAATGGGATTTGATCCCAATAGTCTGCTCCTAGTTTGCCTCAACAGAACGGAGTATTAAAAAGAAGGAACAAGACTCTTTTAGATATGATCAAGTCTGTGATTGAGTTTCTAGGATTACCTATATTTTGGGATATGGAAACTGAAATATATATATACTAAACCTCATTCCATCTAAGTCTATACTTGAGACTCCCAGGGAGTTATGGACAGGGCGAAAGCCTAGTCTACAACGTTTTCAGGGTTGTCCGGCACACGTGCTGAAGAATAAAGACGGATTAGTTGGAATCGAAGTCGGAAGTATATATGTTTATATTCTATCCCAAAAGGAACTAAAGGTTGGTTTCTCTATAATCCCAGAGAGCAGAAAGTGCTTGGTAGCACCAATGCGGTTTTCTGGAGGGAGATTATAAGATTAACTGGAAATCTTTAGAAATGGTTATCTTTAAAGAAATTCAAGAAAGAACAATTCCAAATCCGAGAATAACCAAACTTTGAGAAAATCCGCCCATAATTGACCCAGTAGTTACACCAGTGCCTTGTCGTAGTGGGAGTATTGTCAGGACCCTTGACAAGTTCTCGGTCTAGGGAAAGTCTTACAAGGCAATCCCGGTGTAACCGGAACAAAATCCCTATAACTATGATAAAGCAGTTAATGACATAGTTTTGGGACGTTGGTTAGATGCTATAAAAGCTAAGGTGGAGTCTTTGTACTCTAATCAGGTCTGGATACTTGTGGGCTTGCCTGCCAATAGCAAACCTATTGGATGCAAGTGAGTCTACAAAAGAAAATGAGAGCGAGATGCAAGAGTTCCATCCGGATACTCTTATCCATTGCGGTTCATCTCGGTGACGAGATTTGGCAAATGGATGTCAAGACAGCGTCTCACGACGGCAATCTTGAGGAAAACATCTATATGATGTAACCAGATGGTTCTATAGCTAATAACCAAGTGCGAAGAGTTTGCAGGCTGCATAAGTCCATTTATGGATTCAAGCAAATATCCCGAAACAGGAACATCCGTATTGATTAAGGAAATCAAGTCACCTGATTTTTATCAGAATCCGGATAAGTCATGTGTAAATGAAAAGTCAAGAACGCAGGGTAGTTTTTCTGGTATTATATGTCGACGACATCCTTCTCCTATGGAGTGGTATAGGGATATCGTCAACAGTAAAAGTTTTTTTGGCTAAGACTTTTGATAATAAAGGACTTTGGAAAAGCCAGGTACATCCTAGGAATCAATTTCCATTGAGACCGGAAAAATAGGATGATAAGGCTTATCCCAATGATGTGTACATAGATAAGGTTCTGGTACGGTAAGCTATGCTTTGTACTAGACCGGATATCTGTCACGCAGTATGCCTAGTCAGCAGATATCAGTCTAGCCCAGGTCTTTATCATTGACTGTTGTAAGATGTGTTCTCGAATACTTGAGAAGGACTAGAGATCACATGTTGAGTCATAGCAGTGATGAGTTGATTCCAGTCGGTTACATAGATACTGACTTCTAGTCAGATCAGGATTCCAGGAAATCAATTTCAGGGTATGTGCTTATGTTGTAGCAGCTTGAGAAAAAACTACGGAAACAGATTGGCTAAAAAGATTCCTTATGGAACTTGTGTGGTACTTTTGGCAGGACAGCCGCTCATAGTTTACTGCGATAACAACAGGGCAGTCAATAAGTCCAAATAACCCAAGAGCCAAAAAGCATGTACAGAGGAAATTATACATGGTCAGATAGATTATGCAGAGAGGTGATGTACGATCACCAAGATAGCCTGTGCAGACAATCCCTTTACTAAGCCTTTGACTACCAAAGTCTTTGAGCAAGATGTAAAGAGGATGTGCATGAGATGCAACTCTAACTGGCATTGAGCCCAAGTGGGAGATTGTTAGTTTTATGGACTCAATCCAGTAGATGATATAATAAATTGATTAAATTCTTTATTTATTCATATATTCATGCTTACTTTTCATGAGATGAATGGTGATTTATTATATACTTGCACATAACCAATACGAATGACATGATGGTTCATGAGATGAACCGGAGTCCACAAGTATACTAGATGTAATACATGTGTATGGATGAGATCCACATACGGGAGACATGTATGACAAATCTTATACTTAAAATATATTCACAACCAGTGATGAGACTGGACATCTCATACTGACAAGGTTGCAGCATTTTGATCACTATGAGATAGTGTGATTTGTCTCGATCATCAGAATGTAAGATTCTGGATCATAGTGCTGGTACATTGGATGTATTGAAGGACCATGAGAAGCACCTTATAAACACTGTCTTTACTTTAAGGTCTGCTCTCATAATTCCCTAGCAATAGGCTCTCAATCCTGAGACATTAATGAACTCAAGTTTCTATCTATTCATTTGCTTTGAGTCACCAATGAGTGAGGCCAACTGTAGGTCAACACCTCGGTGATTTGGGTACATGGTAGTAGAGCTGTGGGAACATTCAATAGTCAAGATGGAATCTATCTATAATATCCCCTTGTGCCAATTAATGGATTTATCATTGGTAAGTGCGCACCCATTCCGATTAAGAGTTAATTGGAAAGGTACCTATTGATTATTATAATTAATTGGGGCTCAAGGATAATAAGATATGGATCTATTTTGGAAGACAGGTCCAATTGATCCATGGATATTGATAGAGGGGTCCACTTGTGGTAATGTGGAAGTTTAGGGTCTTCTATGTAATATTCCTAAGACTGGAGTTCAATTGCATTTATATAGTGGAATTATTTGCAATTAACTGTGGGCCCGGATTACACATGAGATGTGGGGTCGTGTGTCCCAGTTGGAGCCAGCTTTCTAAGGAATCCCTAGTGGTCCCCACGCTAGCCCAATTATTAGAAAGTATCTAATTCTAGTTGAACTCTAAAAGGAAAGTTACTATTTCTATTTGAAGTAAGACTTCTAATAGTGGTAATAGTAGACTTACTAATTTTAGTAGAAGTGAGACTTCTATTTTAATTAGAAAGGAATTGGAAAGTTACTAATCATATTTGAAGTGAGACTTCTAATTATGATATGGTAAGTTACTAATTAATGGAAGTAAGACTTCTATTATAATTAGAAAAGAGGAGGCAACTTGAAAAAGCTATAAATAAGAGGAGAGGATGCCTTGGACGTCTATGCTTGCTCCTTCCATTGGGATTCACGCCCAAGGCTCTCTAAGTGCAAGTGTTGCACGAGCTTTTCTCCTCTTCCCTTTTCTAGCTCTCTTTCAATTAATCCCTAGAGTTCCTAGTAGTTTTCTCTTGGAGATCCCACCATCTTCTTGAGAAAAAAGGAGAATCTAATACGGGTCATAGCGTGGAAGATCAAGAGGTCTTGGAGATCCCTATTTGATTAGTGAAAGCGGTTCATCATCAAAGAAAGACGCAATTTCTCCATTAGAGCACAACCGAGCTCTAAAGGTATAATCTACTTCCATGCATGTTGTAGATTTATTTGTAGCTTATATGTTGCTGTTTCTATCTTCTAGATAGATTGTATTTACTGATCATTATGGCTGAGATTGAGGGCATGGATCTTGGATTGGGTTTTATAGCCTTCTGGATAGTTGATCCCTGCATCAAGTGGGTCAAAAGTTTTGAAACCTATCCTAGAGGCCCACCCTATTTCCAACAATTGGTATCAGAGCCTTACCTAATCTCTTATCATGTTAGATCAGTAAGCTTGATCTAATCTTTACATGAGATGCGAAGAGGATAGATCAAGGGCTATGTACGGATCTGTTTTGATGGTTTTGCTTGGATAATTAGTAAGTCCATGTTTGGATAGTCACAAAAGGGTCTAATAGTGATGGAATGATGGTAGGAAGCCATTGGGAATCTTTAGAAGAGTTTTGGAGATGGTTGGACACGAAATACAAAAACCCAACTTGCAGATTTCCGTCGGGTAGGTCGACCGAGCCCTCTGGCAGGTCGACCGAAGACACTGAGGCCGGTCGACCGAACCCTCTAGTAGGTCGACCGAACAGACTGACATATGAGATCTCAATTTTTGTTTTTGTTTCGGGGGCGCTGCCCCCTGGGCCCCCGCGAGCTGACCGGGCAGCTCGACCCCCGCCGGGGGACACCCCCGGACCCCCTCTGCGTAGGGGGCATGAATCATAGTAGTGGCAATATTTGGCATCCTGTCTTTCCATTATTGTTTGGTAACCCGACTTTCTGAGTTGCTTTCCTAGTATGAGATACTAACATGCAGGTTATCATGTCCTCTCCATATGGCCCACAAGTCTTTTACTTTCTTTTATGGTTGAATGTTTATTTTTGGCAAGTTGTAAAGGGCATCATGGTTTCCTTGTTTTCCCAGTTTAGGGCAAGGCATGGTGAAATTCCCAATGAGCCTTTTATTTCCATTAATAGATTATCATGTAAGTCTCATCGTAGAGACATAGGAATTTATGTAATTTTCTTAATTTGTAAATTCTGGCGATGTCCGAGACAAAGAAGAAAAGTGAAGTTGGACTCCTAATCAAAGAGTTTGAAGATTACCAAAGGTGTTTTGGAGTTTCCCAAAGAGTTTGAGGAATTCCAAAATTTTGGAAAGTCTAGAAGTCCAAGAAGTCTATTCCGCATGGGCCATGTGGAGGAGAGGACTAGTTTCTAATTTTAGCGTTTTCTATTTATAGTTGAATGCTTTATTTAGAATGTTTCCAAATCTGATCCAAACATAGCAAGTTACTAATATTGGTCAAATCAAATTAATTTTTGGAAAGAGTTCTAATTAGTGTTGATGTCCCATGAGATGGACACATTGGTAACACTAATTTAAGAAACTGGACTTTCCTTAAAATAACTTGACTTAGAACCAATCTTGGATCATATCATGAGATGATTTGATGATTCATATATTTATATATGTGGGCCCTAATACCTTAAAAGGAAATCCTCAATTTTAAAATATTAAGTGGGAGCGGGGCATTTAATCCCCATGGTTTTCCACCATAGGTCCATTGTAAGGAAAGTATTAGCCTCGCGCCACCAAGAGAGTGGCCGTTCCCCACGGAGGGCTTTTATTTATCTGGTTACTAGATATGGATCTCCTATGGATAGTATTGATGAGACGTGGTGGGGGTTCACTCCCCAAGGAGGAGCTACCCATCGCGGTTGTCATGCAATATTAGTTGGTGGGTCACACTTAACTAAAATAATGATGTAGTATCCCCAAGGATTTGCCTCATGTATTTTAGAAACCAAAGATAATCGGGAGTCATACATTATTTGGTATGAGATACCTAGATGATAATGAATGATGGGGATCATGGATAGTTAGTCTTAATTCTAATTTTGACGAACTTTGATCCGCACCAATCCAAGGACATTTGCACTCCCCTAGGAGGCATGCCCTAAGGGATTGGGATTCCGATGTATTCTGAATTCAGTGCTTATGAGGATTCCCATATGAATTTGGTAGAATACTAAACCCTAATGTCATTTATATTCTTTCGTTGAATGTATGGTTATGTGCTTTAATTTATACAGCATGAATTCGAATACTTTCAATCCACTTGCGACCATCCTCAACCAGAACAAGTTGATGGGATCCAACTATGTAGACTGGAAAAGGAACCTGGATATTATCTTGACATCTTCAAGTTGCAAATATGTCCTTCTAATACCCCCCCTTCCTGAGCCTGAGCCTGATGCACCACAGATTGTGAAAAACTTTTTACACCAAGTGGACCAAAAACAATGAGATAGCCAGATGTTTTATTCAGGCATCCATGTCTACTGTTTTGCAAGAACAACATCAATCTTATAAGTCAGCATACGATATTATATCGAACTTAAAAGAGATGTTTGCAGACCAGGTTAGGCCTGCTAGGCAGGCTGCTATAAAAGTGCTGATGGAGACAAAGATGGCCGAGGGAACCCCAGTACAAAAACATTTGTTACAAATGAAGTTGGCATTGAATGAGTTAGATGTACTGGGGACTACGTTTGATACAGAAAAGCAGATCGACATGATCATTCAATCACTACCAGCCTCATTCAAACATTTCGAGATCAATTATAGTAAATTGGAAATGACCATAGCTGAGCTGTCACGCCAGCTGGTAGTGTTTGAGGAAATCATGAAGAAAAGACCAACTGCCCTCATGATAGAAAAGTCATTTGCTAAGTCTAAACCGAAAGGCAAAGACCGGGATAGCAAGAAGAGATCAGTCATCAAAGGTCCTAAGGTGGAGTATGGTTCCACTAGTGGTGTGGCCAAGGTCAAGGGTATGGGAGCAAAGGGAAAGTGTTTCCACTGTGGTATGACAGGACATTGGAAGAGGAATTGTCCACGATTTCTGTCAAAGGAAAAGACCTCAGGTATGATTGAGTCACTTGTTTCTGAAGTTAGTTTTGCAACTAGTACTTCAGAATCTGGGTTTGTAGACTTCGGTGCAACTAATTACATCAGTAATATGTTGTAGGAGTTACAGGTAATCAAGAGGATTAATGACGGGGAAATCAGTATTAACCTGGGATCGGAAGCCAAGGCAGACGCAGTGTCAGTAGGAGTAGTAACTTAGTTATTTTCAGATATTAAGTTGATTTTGTCAGATACATTATATGTACCGTTTTAAGACGGAATTTTAATTTCTAGTATGATGAATAAGAGTTATTCAGTTACTTTTGGTAATTAAATCGTCTTAAAGAGGAGCGGTACTCTTTATATTCTGACAAGGTAATCAATGGCTTTTATTTGTTAACTCCCACAATGTATGAGATACATGACGCTGATGTTAATAATAAACCATCATTAAAGAGGTAGTCACCTTCATCTAATCCAACAAATCTTGGCACCCAAGAGGTTAGGTCATATAATCCTAAACAGGATTGACAGGCTAGTGAAAGATGGTATCTTGCCTTCATTGGTGGTAGAATCAATGCCTGTCTGCAAATCCTGTCTGGAAGGCAAAATGACCAATAAACCCTTAGTCAACTAAGGGCAGTAGGGCCAAAGATTTATTGGAGTTAGTGTTTACTGATGTGTATGGACCCATAATAATAGAGCGAGAGATTGATACAAGTATTTTATCACTTTCACCGATGATTACTCGAGATATGGATACATATACCTTATGCACCGCAAGTCCGAGATTTTTGAATAGTTCAAAGAGTTTTGAGCGGAAGCGGATAAGCAATTAGGTAAAAGTATAAATACTCTTCGATGAGATCGATGAGGCGAATATCTCTCCGCTAATTTTATGGGATACTTATCAGAAAATGGGATTTGATCCCAATAGTCTGCTCCTAGTTTGCCTCAACAGAACGGAGTATTAAAAAGAAGGAACAAGACTCTTTTAGATATGATCAAGTCTATGATTGAGTTTCTAGGATTACCTATATTTTGGGATATGGAAACTGAAATATATATATACTAAACCTCATTCCATCTAAGTCTATACTTGAGACTCCCAGGGAGTTATGGACAGGGCGAAAGCCTAGTCTACAACGTTTTCAGGGTTGTCCGGCACACGTGCTGAAGAATAAAGACGGATTAGTTGGAATCGAAGTCGGAAGTATATATGTTTATATTCTATCCCAAAAGGAACTAAAGGTTGGTTTCTCTATAATCCCAGAGAGCAGAAAGTGCTTGGTAGCACCAATGCGGTTTTCTGGAGGGAGATTATAAGATTAACTGGAAATCTTTAGAAATGGTTATCTTTAAAGAAATTCAAGAAAGAACAATTCCAAATCCGAGAATAACCAAACTTTGAGAAAATCCGCCCATAATTGACCCAGTAGTTACACCAGTGCCTTGTCGTAGTGGGAGTATTGTCAGGACCCTTGACAAGTTCTCGGTCTAGGGAAAGTCTTACAAGGCAATCCCGGTGTAACCGGAACAAAATCCCTATAACTATGATAAAGCAGTTAATGACATAGTTTTGGGACGTTGGTTAGATGCTATAAAAGCTAAGGTGGAGTCTTTGTACTCTAATCAGGTCTGGATACTTGTGGGCTTGCCTGCCAATAGCAAACCTATTGGATGCAAGTGAGTCTACAAAAGAAAATGAGAGCGAGATGCAAGAGTTCCATCCGGATACTCTTATCCATTGCGGTTCATCTCGGTGACGAGATTTGGCAAATGGATGTCAAGACAGCGTCTCACGACGGCAATCTTGAGGAAAACATCTATATGATGTAACCAGATGGTTCTATAGCTAATAACCAAGTGCGAAGAGTTTGCAGGCTGCATAAGTCCATTTATGGATTCAAGCAAATATCCCGAAACAGGAACATCCGTATTGATTAAGGAAATCAAGTCACCTGATTTTTATCAGAATCCGGATAAGTCATGTGTAAATGAAAAGTCAAGAACGCAGGATAGTTTTTCTGGTATTATATGTCGACGACATCCTTCTCCTATGGAGTGGTATAGGGATATCGTCAACAGTAAAAGTTTTTTTGGCTAAGACTTTTGATAATAAAGGACTTTGGAAAAGCCAGGTACATCCTAGGAATCAATTTCCATTGAGACCGGAAAAATAGGATGATAAGGCTTATCCCAATGATGTGTACATAGATAAGGTTCTGGTACGGTAAGCTATGCTTTGTACTAGACCGGATATCTGTCACGCAGTATGCCTAGTCAGCAGATATCAGTCTAGCCCAGGTCTTTATCATTGACTGTTGTAAGATGTGTTCTCGAATACTTGAGAAGGACTAGAGATCACATGTTGAGTCATAGCAGTGATGAGTTGATTCCAGTCGGTTACATAGATACTGACTTCTAGTCAGATCAGGATTCCAGGAAATCAATTTCAGGGTATGTGCTTATGTTGTAGCAGCTTGAGAAAAAACTACGGAAACAGATTGGCTAAAAAGATTCCTTATGGAACTTGTGTGGTACTTTTGGCAGGACAGCCGCTCATAGTTTACTGTGATAAAAACAGGGCAGTCAATAAGTCCAAATAACCCAAGAGCCAAAAAGCATGTACAGAGGAAATTATACATGGTCAGATAGATTATGCAGAGAGGTGATGTACGATCACCAAGATAGCCTCTGCAGACAATCTAGTAGATCCCTTTACTAAGCCTTTGACTACCAAAGTCTTTGAGCAAGATGTAAAGAGGATGTGCATGAGATGCAACTCTAACTGGCATTGAGCCCAAGTGGGAGATTGTTAGTTTTATGGACTCAATCCAGTAGATGATATAATAAATTGATTAAATTCTTTATTTATTCATATATTCATGCTTACTTTTCATGAGATGAATGGTGATTTATTATATACTTGCACATAACCAATACGAATGACATGATGGTTCATGAGATGAACCGGAGTCCACAAGTATACTAGATGTAATACATGTGTATGGATGAGATCCACATATGGGAGACATGTATGACAAATCTTATACTTAAAATATATTCACAACCAGTGATGAGACTGGACATCTCATACTGACAAGGTTGCAGCATTTTGATCACTATGAGATAGTGTGATTTGTCTCGATCATCAGAATGTAAGATTCTGGATCATAGTGCTGGTACATTGGATGTATTGAAGGACCATGAGAAGCACCTTATAAACACTGTCTTTACTTTAAGGTCTGCTCTCATAATTCCCTAGCAATAGGCTCTCAATCCTGAGACATTAATGAACTCAAGTTTCTATCTATTCATTTGCTTTGAGTCACCAATGAGTGAGGCCAACTGTAGGTCAACACCTCGGTGATTTGGGTACATGGTAGTAGAGCTGTGGGAACATTCAATAGTCAAGATGGAATCTATCTATAATATCCCCTTGTGCCAATTAATGGATTTATCATTGGTAAGTGCGCACTCATTCCGATTAAGAGTTAATTGGAAAGGTACCTATTGATCATTATAATTAATTGGGGCTCAAGGATAATAAGATATGGATCTATTTTGGAAGACATGTCCAATTGATCCATGGATATTGATAGAGGGGTCTACTTGTGGTAATGTGGAAGTTTAGGGTCTTCTATGTAATATTCCTGAGACTGGAGCACAATTGCATTTATATAGTGGAATTATTTGCAATTAACTGTGGGCCCGGATTACACATGAGATGTGGGGTCGTGTGTCCCAGTTGGAGCCAGCTTTCTAGGGAATCCCTAGTGGTCCCCACGCTAGCCCAATTATTAGAAAGTATCTAATTCTAGTTGAACTCTAAAAGGAAAGTTACTATTTCTATTTGAAGTAAGACTTCTAATAGTGGTAATAGTAGACTTACTAATTTTAGTAGAGGTGAGACTTCTATTTTAATTAGAAAGGAATTGGAAAGTTACTAATCATATTTGAAGTGAGACTTCTAATTATGATATGGTAAGTTACTAATTAATGGAAGTAAGACTTCTATTATAATTAGAAAAGAGGAGGCAACTTGAAAAAGCTATAAATAAGAGGAGAGGATGCCTTGGACGTCTATGCTTGCTCCTTCCATTGGGATTCACGCCCAAGGCTCTCTAAGTGCAAGTGTTGCACGAGCTTTTCTCCTCTTCCCTTTTCTAGTTCTCTTTCTAATTCCTCCCTAGAGTTCCTAGTAGTTTTCTCTTGGAGATCCCACCATCTTCTTGAGAAAAAAGGAGAATCTAATACGGGTCATAGCGTGGAAGATCAAGAGGTCTTGGAGATCCCTATTTGATTAGTGAAAGCGGTTCATCATCAAAGAAAGACGCAACTTCTCCATTAGAGCACAACCGAGCTCCAAAGGTATAATCTACTTCCATGCATGTTGTAGATTTGTTTGTAGCTTATATGTTGCTATCTATCTTCTAGATAGATTGTATTTACTGATCATTATGGCTGAGATTGAGGGCATGGATCTTGGATTGGGTTTTATAGCCTTCTGGATAGTTGATCCCTGCATCAAGTGGGTCAAAAGTTTTGAAACCTATCCTAGAGGCCCACCCTATTTCCAACACAGTTTCCCTTGATTAAACTGAGATAACTCATGTTCTAAATGGAATCGTCTCGCTGAGTTATCCTGTTGATAAACCTGTCTGAGATAGTCCCACATTCCTTTTGCTGTTTTATATGGCCTGAGATTCAGAATGTATTGTGGATCCACTTACCCCAAAAGCCAAGTCATTATTTGAGCGTCCTTGGTTTTCCATTTGGATACTGCCTTGACATCCTCTAAAGGTTTAGGATCAGTCCCGTCAATATGTCCCCATAACTCTTTTCCCTTAAGGTATATTTGAAATTGGAAGGCCCATGATTAATTAGTTTGTCCCATTGAATTTAATCAAGTAATTAGTTTGTCCATGATGAACGCTCTAGTATGTGTCTCAAAGCTGTAGTGTTACTCAGAATGACTAGATCACCAAGCCTCTTTTGATAGATGAAGAGGTTGTTGAGTGAACAATCTGATAAATTGGCAAGCATATTGCAAAGTAACACAGGTCTATTGCAAGCAATTCTGAAAGACAACTCTATAATTCCCAGAAGTAGCAGTCGACCCTATATCTGGAGGTATCTGAAGTGCACTGACTGTATCTGAAGTGCACTGACCGATTTAGCAAAAAAAAAAACAGTTGTCTGGAAGCGAAAAAATGGGCCAAACGACCTGGATTTTTGCACTGGATGTGATCTGGGGCCCCACTGATTGATCACTGGTATGATCAGATCACAGGGGAAGCAAGGGACTCCTTTTTCGTGTCCAATAAAACAAGTCTCACCTAATTCGGATGAGAATCCAGGAATCTGGACGGTGTTGATTAAAACTGCTGACAGATTTCTAAAAAACATAAAAATAGACAAAGATTCTACCTCGAGGCAGCCAAAAAATCTAAAAAAAATCTCCAGAATGTCTAGAATAAATAGTCGACCGTCACAGATAGAGTTGGTGAAGATGCCTTGATCATCACAAGTGGGCCACTGACTGATTGGGTTGAATAGGCCAGGCGATAGTGATTACAAGCTCAAAGTTGTCTGAAAATTGCTTAGAAAGAGATCAGATGATCTCTATTGATTGGCCGAGATGCAGACGAATCAGCATGATGAAGTAGAAGAAGAATAAGCAGCAGCAGTCGATGGCCCTGGCTCTGATATCATGTCACAATAGTGAATCAACAAGATATTTGTGGAATACTTGGATCCCTTCAATCGTCGATCCTTCATCCTTTTTATAATCTCATTTAGCCTTAATCAAGGCAATTCAAAACTAATACAACCTAAGTATATGCAAAGTAAAGCTGTTACAATCTCTGTATATGGAAAGAAGATAAGTCTACAATGATTTGAGTCTATTTGGTTGTACAGTTAATGGGCCTGGTGGGCTTTGTGTCACCTGGTGTTAACAGACATGACTTTACATATTTCAAAATAACTATAAAATTCGATAATGATCCTAAACATTCCTAATTGACCTTTAAAACCCCAATGTTTTTAATTTCCCCACGAGATTTTCTTACAAGAATACTAAAAGCAATAATTCCAACATAACTCCCCCTTACTTTTTAATATTCAATTCAAATTGGAGTCGATGATTTTTCTCCAAAATCCAATTCTTCAATCTTTATGTCATAGCCCTTGATGCGAGCTTCATAAAAATCCTTCATGGCCTATGTCGAGACTTCTAACTTCTTTCTCTCTTATTTTAAAAACATTGCACGTTTTTTAACATTCTCAACTTGATCATGATCAACACACCTTCTTACATCAATGACATGGATTGATTACACCCGAATCCTGAATAACTTTTAAAGCACGCGACACTCTAATGTTTGAATGTCTGATGCCCAATAATGGAGTAGGAATATTCATTGAGTATAGGTTATCAAATATATAATTATGGAGTATAAAATGAACTGTCGCAATGAACTCCAACTTGTGATCAAGTCCAGTTCTTAGAGAGATATTTAGGACGACCAAATCCAAAGTTTGATGTAGCTTCTTCTAATATAGTTTTGAAAGTGATTTCTACCATGGCCATTCTTTGAAATAAATCTTTTTTAAACAGAAAAATTCAATTAAGAGAAGAAACTTATTCTCGTAATCATAAAACTTGTTCTCTTGAGATATCTAAAACAATCAAGAGAAAAACTTGTTCTCTTAAATCTTGATAATAAAATTACAGATTTTGTTTTCTTTTCTCATCCCTTTACTCATTTACTTTTTCTTTGAAGAAAAATCGTTTCACTCTCCTCATATTCTCAAACAGAAAACCAATATGAAAGAAAGGTGTAGAGAGTGTGTGTGCATGCTTGTGTACGTGGGGTTGTAGGGCGATAGGGCCATACAGAGCCCCTACTTTAAATCCAAACCTTAAGATAACAAGATATTTGTCTGCGCCAAATACTTGGATAATCTCCTAGACCTTCACTATACACACTTTTACTCTACAAAACAAATACAACACAATCTTATATAGCCTGCCAAAGGACACTTCCGAAGAGATGTGACTTTACATATTTCAAGATAACAATAAAGTTCGACAATGATCTTTTAACTTTCCTAGATAACCTTTAAAATCCGAATGTGACGTTTGGATTTCCTAGGAGATTCTCTTGATTCTTACTAGAACATTAAAAAGTAATAATTCCAACAAGTGGTGTTAGATTATATTTCTTCAAAACTTTGTAAAAACAAGTGGTATTAGATTAGAAGACCCTACCAATCTGTTATTTGGTCCTTCTTAATCTCAAATGTGGATGGTTTCCGTATTCCTTAACCATCTTTTTACCACTTATGATACATGGGCCATGATTTATAAATGGTTTAGTAAATCCCATCAATCAAAGTTCTATCCCACAAGACCTGATTTGCTGAAGTTAAACTGCACGCCCTCATACAGAGGATCACCTAAGCATCAGCAGAGGTGGAAATATCAGCCTTCATTGAGTAAACTGAGTTCAATAATAAACGAAGATTACATTATCATTATAGAATTATTCACCTGCGTGATTTTACTGAGCACCTGATCAAAGAGTTCAATAAGAAATAAGATTACATGCTTAACATACAATCACTCACTTACCCACATGATTTTACTATAAATGTCTGTATAGTTCAGCCAGGCAAAGATTAGATTACACTTCTTCGCAGGTAGCATCTTGTGCTGAATTCTTGCCATCTTTTGGAGGTGTATTTGCGAACTTCCATGTGTTTAAGTACATGCTTTGGTAGCTTCTTGGACCCGCTACCTCATCAACTGGCACAGCATCAGAGATTTCCTTCACATCTGCTTCTGTGAGATTTACTTTCAAGGACCCAATGTTGTCGTCAAGGTTCTTAATCTTGGTTGTCCCTGGAAAGAATGATAGAAGGACAAGATTAAAAGGATATGACAGATCGTGGTTTAGCAAAGAATAGTGACAGATTATCAAATAAGAATGGCTTGCCAAGCTTTCTATATACATTTATAGATAAAAATATTTGTGGAAGCCGTCATTATCAAAGTTCTCAAGTACACTGCATCATCATCATCATCATCAATGCCTTGTCCCAACAATGTTGGGGTCGGCTACATGAATTTTGTTTCTCCATTCCAATCTATCTTGAACCAAATCCTCAAATTAATTTCACTTCTACATATCTAATTTTACTACCTCCATTCAAGTCATCTCTGGCCTACCCCTCCCCTTGGTGGGCTATCAACCTTCATAGCCAAACTTTTCCTTTTAGCACCGTTGCCGGCCTACGTTGGACATGCCCAAACCAACTCAAACGGATTTCTCTAATTTTATCCCCTATTGTTGCTACCCCTAAATGCTTTCGAAAGCGCTCATTTCTAATTTTATCCCTTCTAGTTTTACCAAAAATCCACCTCAACATTCTCATCTCTGCTATATCCATTTTGAGCATATACTGCCAACATTCTGCTCTTTATGTCATAGCTTGTCTAATCGTTGTCCTGTAAAATTCTCCCTTCAATCTTGTTGGCATTTGTCGGTCACAAAGCCCTTCAAAAGCAAGTCTCCACTTCAACCATATTGCTTTTAACTTATGTTCGACGTCTTTATCAATCTCCCCATCCTTACTAATTATAAAGCCAAGGTAGCGGAAATAATCACTTTGTGGTATCTCATGGTTTCAATTCTCACAATAATATCAACTCTTTCTATATGCCCACTGAAGTTACAATCAATATATTTTGTATTTGTACGGCTTATTTTAAAGCTTTTGGATTCCAAAGCCTCCTGCCATCTCTCGAGTTTTCCATTCACACAATATCTTGATTCATCTGCCAACACAATTCATCTGCAAAAAAACATGCACCAAGGTACCTCTCATTGAATATGAGCAGTTAATTCATCCATAATCAGTGTAAAGAGACAAGGGCTTAGGGCTGACCCCTGATGTAAACCTATGGTCACTGGGAACCCCCTTGTCTCTTCACAAGTCATTCTCACACTCGTTACTACTCATTCATACATTCTTTAATAATATCAATATAAGCTCTTAAAACATTCCTTTTATTTAAGACCCACCAAATTAAATCTCTAGATACCTTGTCGTAGGCTTTTTCTAGATCGATGAAAGACCATATGCAGATTTTTCTTCTTCACTCGATATTTTTCTATTAATTGTCTATGTGAGAAGATAGCTTCCATCGTCGACCTCCCTGGCATAAAACCAAATTGATTTTCAGATATCTTACTCTCTCTCATAGCTTCATAGTATGACTCATAAGTTTAATTCCACGATAGTTGGTATGGTTTTGTATATCTCCCTTGTTCTTATATATATGTACTATAACACTTCTTCTCCATCCATCCGGCATTTTCTTTGTCATTAATATCTTACTGAAGAGTTTAATTAACCAAATCTCCCCAACTTCTCCTAAGCATTTTCAAGCCTCAGTCGGGATGTCATCTAAACCTGCAGCCTTCACTGTTTTCATTTGTTTTAATGCTTTCCTCACTTCCACCATCCTAATTCTATGAAAAAAAAAGTATGATTTGCTAACGAAGTATATTCTTTTGTTCTTATGTCTCCTACATAGTCTCCATTTAAAAGTATCCTAAAATATTCCCTCCACCTTTCTATGATATCGATGTCCTTCAGTAGAACCTTTTGGTCATTGCTCTTAATACATTTGACATGGTCTAAGTCCATACTTTTCCTTTATCTTATTATTTTTGCAAGCTTAAAAATATCATTTTCTTGTTCCCAAATTATTATATAGGTCATCATATGCTTTGCAATTTGCATCACTTACTACTTTCTTAGCTTCTTTCTTTGCCTTCTTGTACATCTCATAGTTTTCCACATTCCTGGTATACTGCCAAACTTTGTAACATCTCCTCCCAAACAGTTTCCTAGACCTCTACACCCCACTACCAGGTTTCTTTATTATCGTGTCTCTTCCCTTTTGACTCTCCTAGCACCTATTTAGCAACCTGCCTAATGTAGTTAGCCATTTGATTCCACATCGCTGTAGTTTCTCCTTCAAAATTCCATTCTCCCTTATCAATCACTTTATCCTTAAACATTGTTGCTCCTTCTCCTTTCAAATCCCTCGACCTTGTTATAGGGCACATTTTATTTACTACCCCTCTCTTTCTACTTCTAATGCAAATTTCTAAAACTACGAGCCTATGTTGCATGGTCAAACTCTCTCCTGGAATAACAGTACAATCTTTACAATCCCATCGGTCGTGTTTTCTAACTAGAAGAAAGTCTATCTAGCTCCTACTAATTACACTTTTATAAGTAATTAAACGCTCCTCTCTTTTTAAAGCAAGTGTTTGCTATTATAAGGTCAAATGCTAATGCAAATCCCAAGATAGTGTTCTCCTAACTCATTCTTTTCTCTAAATCCTTGTCCTCCATGCACTCTCTCATATCCTCTATTATCCTTTCCTACATGCCCATAGGAAAATCTTTTCACTAGTTGGAATTTCTCATAGTAAATCATCAATCTCCTCCCATAATTGGCTCTTAGACACTTTCATCTAATCCTGCTTGGGGAGCATATGCACTAATGATATAAATTATGTCGTCCTCTAACACTAGTTTAATTGCCAAAATCCTATCACTCAATCTCTTTACCCCTACAATTTTATCTTTCAAATCCTTATCTACAACTATACCCACTCTATCTCGTGTTGTTATTTTTGGCATAAAAAGTTTATATCCATAGCAAGTCGAATCTTCCTCTTCTTCTGCTGCTGGACTAACTTCTTTAGCGGCCGCACTCGTCCAGAATGGTGTGGTTAGCCCTTGCCCACTTTCCTCTACAACTGGGCGATGGTGCAATGTGTCGCTTAAAGCAGGGAACGCCCTATCATGATCTCGGAATGTAATAATCTCAGAATTCATGTTTGGGTTGTGACAATTCATTTTGAAAGACTTATATTATAGAGAGTTTTCTACAGTGGGGAGCCGTAGGAAAAACTATTGAGCTTTTTAAAAGAAAATTATACTTTCTTCACATTTTTCTTGGGTCACTGATGCAGAACGGGCTACCATAATTCCACCGGTCCCACCCAACATAGTTTTAGGATATTTATTTTTTTAGTAGCTTCCTAATTTTATTGTAATTAGGATTAGCATTCTGATTTATTTGGTTTCCTAGTTTGATTAGGATAGTTTCTATTATTAGATTAGATTGGCTTAGGCCTAAGTTTACTTTGCCTATTTATATTACATTGTGGAGATGATAATCTCAGATTTGGAGTTGAATAAAATTGGGATTTTCCCTTGGAGAGGTTGTTCCTTGTATTAGAAATCTCTACAAAGATAATTTAAGGTGTCTTTGACACTTGCTTCGGCATCTACGCAAGCCCTAACCCTAAGGCCTGCATCAATTGGTATCAGAGCGAAGATCCACATCCTCTGATCGATATCCTCTGATCGATCTCCGATATCTGATCGGAGCCTATCCTTCCACCTTCGATCTGTCCATAACCCATCCTTCCCAGCCGGACCCATTCCATCTCCCATCCCAGTGAATACAAAAAAAAAAAAAAAAAAAAAACGCACAGCCAAACCCTTTCCTTTCTCTTCTACCGAGCCTATCACCACTCCATACCACCACTGATCCCCTACCTTCATCTAAGCCTTCCACGGTTTTCTGAGCATAACCCAACAACAGCCCAACCCGAACCAACCCCACCGCCCAGACTTCCACCACTGCTAACATCCCTAAATTCTAGCCACACTCTTCTTGAATCCCAACCAAAAAAAAAAAAAAAAGCAAAGCAGGGAAGAGAAGGAGAAGCAGAGAAGTGGAAAATGACGTGTACCTTGCACCACTGTAGCCCGCTCCCCGCTGTCGCCCCGCTGCACCACCCTTCTCTCCATTCGCCAGCACATCCTCTCACCCCTTCTCCTCTCTTCCTGTCAATAGAAACCAAGGAGCGAAATCCCTTTTTTCTACCCTGCTCTTGCACAATGAATGAGACCAGACCTCAGGCAATTGGCCACACGTGCCTCTAAGGCATCTATAAGCAGATCCATCTGCGGGTCTAAGTCATGTCAGGTTCGGGTTAATTTGACCCAGCCCAGCCCGAGTGCCGCAAGAGCCATCCTCAGTGGCACCAGATCAACAGCAGATTTCACATCAACGGTCGGATCTTCTTTAGCAATATCAGACTCATCCGCCGTTCGATTTTCAATCTGTTTTCGCCAGCGTGATCGTGAAGAGCAAATCTACACATCAGTTCAGTCAGAAATTTTAAATTTGCATTAAACAAAAATGCCTCCCAAGAAGCAGGTTGATGCGGAGTCTTCCTCTCACAATGATGATGATTTGAGGGGAACCGTTGCGCAATTATCGGTAACCGTTAATTAACTATCCGCAACGATGGCTCAAATGCAAGTTCAAATGCAAGCGACTCTGGAAAGGATTGAAACCCGATTAACCAATTTGGAAACTAATCGGCGTGAGGATAATCATCGAGATGATGGAGGACATCATCGAAATCAACGAGATCCAAATGCCGTCAATGTTGATCGTGATTTGGGTATTAAACTCGTTATTCCTGAATATGATAGAAAATTGAAACCGAATGAATTCATAGATTGGTCAGTGTGTGTTGAAAATATTTTTGCACACAAGCCAATGACGAATGGTCATAAAATTACACTGGTGGCAACTCGATTTCGTAATTATGCTGCAATATGGTGGGCCAAGTTGCAAAAGAAAAGAAGAAACCAACAAATTGATCCCGTTGACACATGGACCAAGATGAAAAATCTGTTGAAGCAAACATTTCTTCCGGTCAATTACTCCAGAGATCTGCATTCAAGTTTTCAAGATTTGAAACAAGGATCTAAGACGGTTGTTGAGTATTCAAGCTCGTTGTGGTTTGAATGAAGATGATGTATTAGTTGACAGATACTTTAATGGGCTTACACTTGACATACAACATATCCTCACATTCAAGCATTTTGACAATGTTGATGAGATTGTTCAGTATGCTATCAAAGCTGAGTGGATTACAAATAATCAAGACAGAAAACTTAATGCGTCTAAATGGTCTGCGCAAAAGACTCCATCAAAGTCAGATTTTAATCCAAATGCTAGTTCCTCAGAAAAGTTTTCTTTCAAGTTTGAAGATCAGAACAGATTCACATGTTTTCATTGTAAACAAAAGGGTCACCATGCAATTGAATGCCCCAAAAGAATAAATTTAATGGAAAGTGCACAAGAAGAACCGGAAACAAAAGATGATCCTAAAAGTGAAGAATCCAATGAAATGGAGGAAATAGCAGCTGAAACAGATGGTGCACTTCTCTTGGTGCAACAAGAGTCTATACCCACTGTTGAAAAGAAATGGTTGCGGAAAAATATTTTTCGTTCCATAGGTACAATACATGGGCAAAATTGTACAGTTGTGATTGATGGTGGAAGTTGTGAGAATATTATCTCTTTAACTCTTGTTGATCGCTTGAAGTTGAAGGTTTACAAGCACAGTCGTCCTTACTTTGTTAAATGGCTCATGACAGATGATGAAGCGCAAGTGCGACATACATGTCATGTTACTTTTGCAGTTGGTAATGATTACAAAGATACAATTTGGTGCGATGTGCTACCAATGGACAGTGGCCATATCCTATTGGGTCACCCATGGATGTATGACAAGAATGGCACTCATGGGATACGCAACAACACGTATACCTTCATGCACGGTGGAAAGGAAGTTACTCTCCATTCCAAGAAACCAGAATCACCGAAGGAGAAATCAAGGGCCCATGCTCCGAAGGAAGTGCTTCACGTACATCATATATACAGAGGCAACTTAAAGAAGACCCGAGTTCGAGGTCGAACTCTTCTTTCAACCTGGGGGAATGATGCAGAACGGGCTACCATAATTCCACCGGTCCCACCCAACATAGTTTTAGGTGTTTATTTTTAGTAGCTTCCTAATTTTATTGTAATTAGGATTAGCATTCTGATTTATTTGGTTTCCTAGTTTGATTAGGATAGTTTCTATTATTAGATTAGATTGGCTTAGGCCCTAAGTTTACTTTGCCTATTTATATTACATTGTAGAGATAATAATCTCAGATTTGGAGTTGAATAAAATTGGGATTTTCCCTTGGAGAGGTTGTTCCTCGTATTAGAAATCTCTGCGAAGATAATTTGAGGTGTCTTTGACACGTGCTTCGGCATCAACGTGTCGGTTAACCGACAAGCCAACCGAGGGTTGACCGAAATTTCAATCTTGATGGATTTCTTTTGAAGAACTTGTGGATCTATATGGGATAAGAATGTGGAACTATATTGAAGAAGAAATCCCTTTATTATGATTTGTTAAGATCCTTAGATTTGTCAATGTATGTAAGGTCCCGGAATGTTTTTAATTCTTAAAGAATACCAAATGTTTATCAAACCTAACATACGAAACCCTATACACATTGATTTAAATCTTGGACCTTCAACACTTGGCCCGAAGATTTATTGAATCCATTTGTACCTGATTTCACTTGTACATTTCAAGTTTCGTGCCTGGTAACTAGTCTTGCCCCAGATATGGTTTTAGCATAATTGCTATCTTGTGACCTAATATGATATGCCTTATGCTGATGAGCATCTTGACCCGAATCTTATTTGTGCTTTTCAAACATCATATCTTATGATTTGAACTTTCCCCGAAAGTGTTGGAAAATGTGTTTAGCTTTTGCTAACCCGTATATGCTCGATTTGATATGAATGTGCATTTGTGCCTATGGGCACCCTGTTCCATATTATGCAATTGTTTTGATTTTCCATATTTGACCTATGAGTCGGCACCACTAAGCTTGGACAACCTTGTCGGTTTGATCCACCGACTTGGAGATCCTTCCCCTCCTGTTAGTCAGCTGCAGTCTGGAATCCGCAGAGTTTTTACCCGGTTCACTACCGTGGTCCCGCAGAGTATATATATGTATATTATAGTATTTTATCGTTGTCCCTCCTCACCTTGTGTGACTGAGGTCAATGATCCTGTAGGGTATGTGCTCTCTTCACTTTAGTGAGAGAGGATTTAGCTTTGTGTGGTTGCCATCTTGACAGTTCCCGATCCTTGATACCCTTACTGTTTTAAATATACATGTTTTAAATGAATCCCCGATTTGTTAAATGTTAATACTTTGTACTTGTTTTAAATGAATTTTCGATTTGTCAAATATCCATGTTCTATACACGTTTTAAATGAATACATGTTTTGCTAAATATACATGTTTTATACATGCTTTAAAGAATACATGTTTTGTAAAATGTACATGCCTCATCCATGCTTTTACATGAATACGGGATTTTGTCAAATACCATAATTTATCATATGTTTTATTCTTCAGTACTTGTATTATCTTTTCACCCACCTGCCAAACCGTCGTGTCTGACCCACTACTTTGGTACTCAGGTTCAGATCTCTTGCCCGAGATGAGTGCACGTTTTGGCTATGGAGCCATGAGCTTGCAGGTTGTTTTGTCAGCTATGTCGTGTAGACATTGAGCTTGACATCGGAGCTACGTTACATATGGGGTAGTGATTATTAGCTTATTTTTGTATGGCTTTTATTAGCCTGTTTATTGGGATTGTAATTAATGTACATTGTTATTTATAACTTGAACATATGTGGGAATATAATATCCAGATACTGTCAGCTCTGTTTTTTGTTATAATGGTTTGTTCCAGTCTGATATGTTCATTGATAAGATAATTATATGCTTGGGTTGAGTGCGACACGGAATCCGACGGCCATGGACTTCGGGTCGCAACGCCACGAAAGCTTCCGCAAAATATTCAAGATGTGTGAGAACGTATTATCCTCACACACGCGGATCTTGGGAGAAACATAATCATTACCTAACTCCCAATTTTCACAGCCCCTCGGGTTTGGGGTCCTGACACAACGCAAGCTCTAACCCTAGGGCCAGCATCAGTTACCAAACGCACAATATTTTTATTTTTTAGAAAATGTAAGATTATGTTCTATAAAATAGTACTTTTTTGTATTTTCTTGTGCATCTAAATAGGCCCTTAAAAAGGAAGTGTACATGCATCTTCCTCCAACGGTATTGAGTGTAGCATATAATGGTGTGGTGTTTGTCATCTAGGGCATTCTCTCTACACATCTCAAGCATGGTTTGAGAAATTTTGTAAAACAGTCAAATTCCAATTTCACCAAAGTGATTATGATGCCAATGCAGGACTTATTATTCTTCGTGTCTATGTCGATGTTATAATTATTACTGGCTCAGATTCAAACACCATTCATCAATTACAACACTCTCATCAGAGACCTATTTTTTGGGACTTGATGTTCAATCTACAAAGAAACACCTATTTGTTAACTAACATAAGCAAACCGAGGATCTTACTGCTACAGCTCGATCGGAGAATTTTACTCCTATAGACACTATTGGATGTCAATGATAAATATCAACAAGATGGTGGCAACCTCATTTCATATCCAACTCTTCATCGCAAGTTGGTTGGTAGTCTTGTCAACGTGACCATTACAAGGCCGAATATTTTTCACGTTGTTCGTATCGTCAGTCGGAATATGACCAAGTCTCATCATCTTCACATTATTGCAGTTTAGAGGATCATTAGCTTCTTGGAAACTCTAGCCAATGGTTATATTTCCATTTGAAAATCCTCTTCATCTCGCCACCAACTTTAATGCTGATTGGATTGGATGTACCGACACATGGCGCTCTACCATAAGGTGGTGCAGGTATCTAGGTCATTCATTGGTTTTATGAAAATGCAAGAAACATGATAAAGTTTCCAAATCCCCTACTGAAATGGAATATCATCCTACATCTTCAGCTAACTCCGAAATTCTTTGGGTTCGAAGACTGCTCTAGGAACTAGGCTTTCTTCAACATCGTGCTGCTCCTCTCCGTGCGGATAATAAAAGTGCCATAAAGATTGCAGCCAATCCTATCTTCCATGAGCACAAGCATATCAGTGGATTGCCACTTGATCCACGATGCGTATGATCAAGACAATATTACTCTCCCTCATGTTCCCTCCATTCTCCAAAATGTTAAGATCTTCACCAATGCATTAATGCATGATTGTCATTAGTTCTTCACATACAAATTGATGCTCATTGATTTTTGGGCATCAATTTGAGGAGGGTTAAAATGTGCAGTCCATACACACAGTTGAGGGTTACATACTTCAATGTAACCATAGGATACAATACATTGTAAGAATCAAAGGCATTATGTATTTAATGTAATTGATTGAGACTTCCCAAATTGAGGGAAACTAATTGCGGTAATCAATCAGTGTATGAGTTATAAATAGGGATGTACCCTCACAAGGAGGGGCACCCAATTCTATTCAATTCCATTATCCGTTCGTCTTCCTGATTTCTGATAAAAACAAAACTCTCAAGTCATGTAACCTGCTAGATTTTCAATGAGAAGATCATCATCAAAGAGAACATGCTGATAGTCTCACATGTCTACGGGTATTACTACATTTTTGTTTTAGTGGTTCATTTTGATTTTCTAAACTGCAATAAATAAATAAAAAGTATATCCTACTACTCCAAGCTGTCTATTTTTGTTTATGTTCAATCCTAATATTGTGGGATTTCTAATGTGCATATTTTATTAAAGGAGAAATTGATTGGCTCACAAAGGAGGACAACTGTACAGATAGATGCGAGATGATGATAGAAAATGGATCAATAATTTACCAGGAATAGGAACCACATCATCCCCTTGATGGAGAACCCATGCTAGAGCTAGCTGAGCAGGGGTACAGTTGTTCTTTGCAGCTAAGGTTGCTATTCGTGTGTACAGAACCTTGTTCTTGTCGAAATTATCTCCAACCAACCTTGGATGTGAAGCCTATGAGAAAAAGAGGAGGAATGCCAATGTGTTAGCAATTTTTTTGTGCACATATACAGAGGAATTAAGCATTCAAATACTCCATCATCTAAAAATGTTTTTATATTAAATGATAATTGGAAGAAATAAGAAAATTTGCTAAGAAAGTTTTTTACCAAGAAACTGTTTGGTGGCAAACTTTCAACAACAGCCTTTCCAGCAAAAAAACCACGACCAAGAGGACAGTATGGAACTATCCCAATACCAAGTTCCCTGCATGCCAAAAGGAGAGATTTGAATTCACATGCAAAATTACATCACACACGCATATGATGAATAGATGCCCAAGATATTTTACAGTACAATAATAAAAAAGAAAAATCTGCACACTATAAGAAAGGAAGATGAAAAGCTAGTCCTGACAACTATGTGGAACCCATTTTTGCTTAATCCAACCTGTTTATTCTTATTTTTTGGCTCATGCAGCTCCTAGGCAAGCTAGGAAAGTGCACATTATGGTGATTCCTATTTTCATAGCTGTATACTGTCAATATTTTGGAAAGTTTCTATTTAAGAGATGTCAACCATGTTAGCGAGTTTATGAATATCTCATACACTGTCAAAATTGCTGTACAGTTTATAAACACTCCATAACATTGACCAAACTAAAACAAGAGATGAGATTTTTGAAATCAAGGATCTCCCATTGTGGTTTAATCCCCTGTTATAATCACTTCCTTATTTACAATCAATCAGATATCCTACATAATCAATCAAATATCCTAATTACAATTGAAAATATAAGAATTAAATCACAATCCTTATAGCACACATCATCATCATCATCATCAAAACCTTGTCCCAACTATATTAGGGTCGGCTACATGAATTCTGTTTCTCCATTCCGATCTATCTTGGGCCAAATCCTCAAATAAGTTACACTTCTTCATATCTATCTTTACTACCTCCATCCACGTCTTCTTAGGCCTACCCCTTCACCTTGGTAGGCCATCAACCTTCACGGCCAAACTTTTCCTTATAACACACATATGATATATAATAGAAATATATGTTCCCCACTTCACATGGTAGTCTTCAATCCTTGTGACCATCATGTTTATACTTCCCCCTCAAATTGATGCTGGCGAATCAATGTGCAGAAAATTGGATACAAATAATTGGTATTGGTATCGAGTTAATGCTTCCGTGGAAATATTAGCTGTTTAAAGGTTGGAAGGCACATGCTGGAGAGAAATAATATCACCGTCAAGTCTTCACGCATAGAATGGTAATCTACTTCAATACTTAATCCTTTCATGAAAAACTGGATTTGCCACCATATGAATATCACTTGTATTATCTGCATGGAGTAGGATAGTGTTTTTGGAATCCAGATTCAGATAGCAGTCCAAGAAGCCAAATTATTTCAGAACAAGAAGAGGACATGGCACACAGTATTTTGCACCAGTAGAGGATTTTGAAATATGATATTGCTTTTTATACTTCCATAGGACTAATGAGTTGCCTAAATACATGCTCCATCTAGTGGTAGATTGTTGAGAATCCAAACACCCAGCCCAGTCAGCATCACTATAAGCAGTGATTAAGTTGGCAACCAGCAGAACAAACCTCGATTTGGCATGTCATTAAGATGACAAATGATTGATTCTTTGGACTGCAAACATATGAAAATGTCGAGTTGTCCTGAATTGACAAACTATATTAACAACATGGGAAATGTAAGGTTTGAAACAGATCAAGTACACTAAGCTGCCAATTAGTTGACGATAGACAGTAGGGTTAGATAGAAGATTGCCATCATCTTTGCTATATTTAATATTGATATCGGATGTATATTTAACTTTGATCTCCAAAGGCGTGTCAACTGGACCAGAGCTAGGAAGCACGGATACCTTAAAATGGGTGGCGTATCCGTATCCCGGACGTATCGGACACGGATACGCCTGGATACGCCATAGATACGTCTGGGATACGTCATTTTCGTATCGGATATTTATTTTTTTTTTTAATAGCAAACACGCGCGGGATACGTCCCGATACGTGCGGTATACGCACTGTTGCATACGGGACACGTGACGGGACACGTTTTAAGTTATAAAAAGGAAAAACGAAGTGGGAAGAAGAAAAACGAAGTGGGAAGAGCAGAAACGAAAGGGGGAGAGCTTCATTGCAGAAACCCTAGGCATCCTTCATCCTCCGACGATGATTGCATCACCGGCCTTCATTCTCCGACAACGAGAGCTTCACCGGCACTGACCTTCTCCTCCATCGTCATCCTCCAACGACGAGAGCATCACGGGCCATCACTTTCTCCTTCTCTTCCATCGTCATCCTCATCCGACGAGCATCACAGGTTTCTTTTGCTGTGTCGTTTCACCTCTGCAGGTTCTTTTTTTCTCTTCTTTCTTTCCTTTTGTTTATTTTTTTCTCTTCATCTGTGCTGTGCCCTGCCGTTTCACCACTGCAGTGTTTTTTTTTTTTTTTTTGTGATGCTTTGATCTTCTGCTGCTGCCTTTTTTTTCCATTGATTTGCTGCTGCTGCCTTTTTTTTTCCCTTTTGTTTGCTGCTGGCTGTTTCTGCTGTGAATGGTGATCTTCTGCTGCTGCCTTTTTTTTCCATTGATTTGCTGTTGTTGCCTTTTTTTTTCCTTTTGTTTGCTGCTGGCTGTTTCTGCTGCTGCCTTTCTTTTCATTTTTTTGTGTTATGATGTCTGTTTTTTTTTTTTTTTTTTTTTTTGCTGCTGCTGTCAACTTCTCCTAGCTTCTACTGTGTAATACATATATGTTGCTGCTGCTGTTTCTTTTTTTCCATTTTTTCTTGATGCTGTGTTGCTGCTGCTGTTATTTTTTTTTTCTTTTTTTCTTGCTGCTATGCTGCTGCAGTGCTGCTGCTGTTTTCTTTTTCTTTTTCTTTTTCTTTTTATCTTGATGCTATGCTGCTGCTGCTATTTCTTTATTTTTCTTTTTTTCCTGATGCAGTGCTGCTGCTGTTTCTTTCTTTTTCTTTATTCTGCATCAATTCACAAATCCATGGATACCATTTAATTCTCAATTCCATTATCCTTAGGTGATATTTTGTATTTCCAACAACCAAGTGTTTAGTCATATGGCTTCTAGTGCGGGTGCTAGTACTACTGCATCTTCTCATTCTATTGAAGAAGATGCTCACCACCCTCTTTGGAGATATGTGACAAAACAACAAAAACTTGGTGATGGAGGGGGAAATGTGCCGTGGCAATGTAATTTTTGCCATCAAACCAAGAGAAGCTCATACACAAGGGTGAGGGCTCATTTGATACATGAGGCTGGTCATGCTGTTGTATTTTGTCCAAAAGTTAAGAGTAGTGATATTGCGGAGATGAAAAGGTTAGAGGATGAATGCAATGAGAGATTGAAGAAAAATGCACCAAAGAAAGTACCTTTGCGTACTTCTAGTGTGGATTATGATTCAAAAAAAAAGGAAGGCAAGTGGAAGTGGAAGTGGAAGTTGGGGTGCAAGTGACAGTAATACGGCTATTGGGAAGTCATTTAACCTGAAGTTGCGTGACCAAATCGATGCAGAGATTGCTAGGATGTTCTCTGCATCGGGCTTACCATTTCACCTAGCAAGGAGCCCTTATTATGTGAGTTGTATCCAATTTGCGGCAAATAATGCTCTTGTTGGCTATGTGCCACCGGGGTATAATAAGCTAAGGACAAGTCTACTCCAACAAGAAAAGGCTCATATTGATAGATTGCTAGAACCAATTAAAGGCACATGGAAAGAAAAAGGTGTAAGCATTGTGAGTGATGGATGGAGTGACTCACAGAGGAGGCCCTTGATTAATTTTATGGCGGTGACAGAAAGTGGGCCTATGTTCCTTAAAGCCGTGGATTGTACGGGTGAAATTAAAGATAAGTACTTCATTTATGGTTTGTTGAAAGAAGTGATAGAAGAGGTTGGTCCCCAAAATGTGATTCAAGTGATAACTGATAATGCTAAGAATTGTGCGGTGCAGGGCATCTCATTGAAGCACAATTTGAAAATATTGTTTGGACACCATGTGTGGTTCATACACTCAACCTTGCCTTGCAAAACATTTGTATGGCAAAGAATATTGAAAACAATGCTCTAACATATGAGGAGTGTCATTGGATCACGGACTTGGCCGAGGATGTTGTGTTTGTTAAGAACTTTATCATGAATCACTCCATGAGATTGGCTATTTTTAATGAATTTGTCCCTTTGAAGTTGCTTTCGGTTGCAAGTACACGTTTTGCTTCGGTCCTTGTCATGCTTAAGAGATTCAAGCTCATAAAAGGTAGTCTTCAAGCCATGGTTATTAGTGAAAGGTGGAGTTCCTACAAAGAGGATGATAAGGAGAAAGCCAAAGCTGTGAAAGAGTTTGTGTTAGATGACGTTTGGTGGGACACAATGACTTACATACTCTCTTTTACGGCTCCTATATATGATATGCTAAGGGCTTGTGACACGGATAGGCCTTGTCTTCACTTGGTGTATGACATGTGGGATACCATGATAGAAAAAGTGAAGGGTGTAATATATAGGCATGAAGGAAAGAGACTTGATGAGACATCTACCTTTTATGATGTGGTGCATAAAATTCTTGTGGATCGTTGGAACAAGAACAACACTCCTCTCCATTGCTTAGCTCATTCACTAAATCCAAGGTGACTTCTAGTCTTTAACTTTTTTTTTCTCCCTCTTAGTCTTAAACTCTTAATCATAAACTTATTGCCTACATTTTATTTTTTCTATTCAAGGTACTATAGCGAACATTGGCTTCATGAGGATCCTAGTCGAGTTGCTCCACATAGAGATATGGAGGTTGCTACAGAAAGAATGAAAATCCTTAAAAAATATTTTCCTAATTTGGAGGAGCACAAAAGGATAAGCACAGAATTTGTTGATTTCTCTAGCAAGTCGGGATATTTTGCGGATATTGATTCCATTCGTGATCGCTATGAATGGATCCTAAAAGTTGGTGGGTCACCTATGGTGCGTTTGCACCTTTGCTTCAAACTCTAGCTTTCAAGCTACTTGTGTAACCTTCCTCGTCGTCATGTGCAGAGAGGAATTGGAGTACTTATTCCTTTGTGCACTCGGTGAGAAGGAATAAGATGACACCAAAACGTGCTGAAGACTTGGTTTTCATTCATAGCAATCTTCGCCTTCTTTCAAGAAGAACTCCACAATATATAAAAGGAGAAACCAAGATGTGGGATATTGCTGGAGATTCTTTTGATTCGTTTGATGATGTTGGAGAGCTTGAGGTTGCACAACTCTCCCTTGATGAACCGGAATTGGAGGCCGTGCTCTTTCGTGAAGATGGTGATGGAGGTGATGGTGGTGGACCTGGTGATCAGGCAATTAAAGTTTAAGTGGATGCATTGTCTGTTTGTTTGGGTTATATGCTTACTTATTGTTTCTGTTGTAGTTGGTGAAACTTGGAATTTGAACTTGGAAGTTGGAAGTTGGAAGTATTGAATGTAATGTTTAATGATGATTAAATCAATGAAAGTGCGTATTTTATGGCTATTTTGATTGAAATAATGTTAGATTTGGTCATAATGTCATATAAAAAATATTTAAAATAAAAAAAAATCAACGTATCCCCGACGTATCGTATCCTACTTTTTTGAGAAATGGCGTATCTGCGTATCCGTATCGTATCGTATCCGTGTCCGTGCTTCATAGGACCAGAGTTTTCTAACTGAACCAAGGAAATAAGATCTTTGGCATACTTGCATTGAGCGGAAAAAAAAATTTCCTTTTTCTGTGGTAGATACTTCAAGACTGTTATACAAGAGGGCCAGAATCCTTCGTGTGAAAAGGAAGAAGTAGGAAGACGTTGCAGACACCAGATACCATTGGGACCATTGTCAATGATAATCGATCATGAATCAACATAAACTGGTAAAATTTGATGCATGTAAATGATTGTTGGAGAGAAACAGTGAGCGATGAGCCAGATGTTCGCATTTGGAACCCATGCCCATCAGGTGTTTTCTCCTCAAGATCGTTTTTCAAGGTTATAGAGGAAGTGCAGATAGTCAGGCTCTGTGGTCTTCTTGTTTGGTTGGGTTTGGCCCTGTCTAGAGTGGAGGTTTTTTGATGGTTTGTTGTTTCTGGGGTGGTGCCTACGGTGGACAATTTTAGGAGGGGCATGCTTTGAAAGGCTATATTGGACACGTGTGTTCTTTGCAGGAAGGAGAGGGAGACAGCTGATCACTTGTTCTTGCATCGTGAGTAGTTTTTCTTGTGGTGTCAGGTGTCAGGTTATTAGTTGGAGTGGTGTGTTGTGGTACTCTCCAAAGTCTCTGCCAACCATGATAGAGGCTTAGAGTATTGCTCCTTTCTCTGGGTATGGTTTGGTGCTTTGAAGGATTGTTCCATTTTCCATACTTTGGTCTGTTTGGAAAGAAAGGAATGCTAGAGTCTTCAGAAGATCTTCAATGGACATGGTAGATGTCCTTTCTTTAGTGATTGTGAGTATTGCTAAGTGGGTTTCAACAAGGAGGGCGTTTGACATTCTAAGGGTCGATGGTACCACCTGATGAGGTGGGGATGTTGAAATCCTATTGACGAGCAATGGTTAATTGGTTATAGCTTCAACCCAAAAAGATGAAGAAAGGATTCCACAATTAGAATGTGAACATCCAAAAGATGTTGAATTCTCCTTTTCGCCACCGTGTTATTATGGAGTATATGGGCATAAGCATTGAGAAATGATGCCTTTATTTTGAAGAAAATATTGGAACCCATGTGACGTGTATTCTCCCAACACTGAATGGAGAATCTTGATGCATGAGAGAAATTGATTTTCAATTAAGGCCATATTTTTTTGAAAGGAAGCAAACACTTCAAATTTCATATGCAGAAGATAAATCCAAGTAAACAAATTAGAAAGAAAAAAAAAAAAAAAGGTTTTAGTGTAGTCCCTGTCATTCTTACAATGGCAAAACACAGAGAATAGAACGAGAGTTTTGAAAATAGATTGTATTATTCAAGTGCCCTTTTCTTTGGAGATTTCTCCTCAATATATAACTATTACATGCCTTAATCAAGGCTCTAATCTAGGTAAGTATATCAATTACTATTCTAAATTATGGAAACAATAATTAAAATAGAATATGTACAACTATGTACAACTGTATCATTGACCCAAACAATCCATGTGACATAATATGGACTGTATTTGGGCTGGATCCCATCATGGATCATGTGGGCCTGTTTAACACCTCCCCTCAAATTGATGCGGGAGAATCAACGAGCATCCATTTGCCAACCAAGAATTGATGGCGTGGTCGTGGAAGACCTTTAGTAAGAATATCAGCAATTTGAAACTCCGTGGAGACAGGCGGAAGACTAATGATATCACGTTTAAACTCATCACGTATGAAGTGACAACCAACCTCGATGTGTTTAGTGCGTTCATAAAAAAATCGAATTTTCGGTAATCCAAATTGCACTTGTATTATCTGCATGGGGGGGGGGGGGGGGGGGGTAGCACATTCTGCTAGAAATCCAATGTCGTAGAGCAGACCTCAGAACCAAAGAATTTCGGAGCATTCAACAAACATGGCTCGGTACTCAGCCTCGGTAGATGATTTTGAAACTTTTTCATGTTTCTTGCATTTCCAAGAAACTATCACCCAAAAACAGCACCATCCTGTTGTCGATCTGCGAGTATCCGGACAACCAGCATCTGAATAAGCTTCTGAGAGATGTAGGATTGTCTAATGGAAAGAATAACCCGCGAGTCGGTGTTCAAATAAGGTACCGAATGATGCGGCGCACGGCAGCCATATGAAGGTGGCGAGGAGCAGTCATGAATTGACTCATTAGATTGACCGCGTAGGAGATATCAGGACGAGTGATCGTGAGGTAGATCAAGCTACCTAGGAACTGGCGATACACGGTAGGATCTGGAAGGTCACCATCCTCTTGGCTGAGTTTGACATTTCAATTTGACCGGGGTATCTACTGGAGCGGACGCAGTAAGTCTAGCCAAATCAATGAGATCAATAGTGTATTTGTGCTGATTTAGAACTATACCTTTAGTCTATTGATGAACTTCAAGACCAAGGAAATAGTTTAAAGGGCCGAGATCCTTCATATGAAATGTCTCATTAAGAGAAGCTTGGAGCTCTTGAAGCATTTTTGCATTAGGACCAGTAATGACTATGTCATCAACATAGACAAGAAGCACCGTAATCCCGGACGGAGCATGGTGTAAAAACATGGATGGATCATACTGATCTTGAAACTTCTCAAACCAGGCGCGAGGAGCTTGTTTCAGACCATAGAGAGATCGACGGAGTTTTGCAACCATACCCTTCCCTCAAGAGAACCCCTGAGGAAGACGCATGTAAACGTCCTCTTTAAGATCACCATGAAGAAACACATTTTTTTACATCCATTTGATAGAGGCCAAGACTGAGATGCAGCAACAGCAAGAATAGTGCGAACCCTTGTCATCTTGGCGACAGGAGCAAAAGTTTCATCATAATCAATGCCATATTCCTGCCGATTTCTAAAGGCGACAAGACGTGCCTTATATCGATCTAATGTGCAATCTGATTTTAACTTGAGAGAAAAAACCCACTTACAGCCAATAGGTTTGACACCCACAGGAGACGGGACAACATCCCATGTATGGTTTTGTTCTAAAGCCTCCAATTCATCTTGCATAGCCTTGTTCCAATATTGGTGCTGCACAGCCTGAGAATAGGATTGTGGAATGGAAGATGACGACAAAGTGGCCATTAAAGAAGTATGAGAGAACCCATAGCGGTCTGGTGGAACCGAAATGCGAGTGGAGTGACGCAATCAAAGAGGTCCAAATGGACCAAGTGTCGGAGGTGGACCGGGTGTTGGAGGAAGATCAAGAGAGGGATTGCCTGTAGGCGCTTCTTTATTCTGTCTGTGATACACAAAGTTAGGAATAAATCGAACAACTGTTGTGTTGTCAAAAAAACCAGGTAAGGACACTAATGAGGAGTCTGGAGGATCAAGGTGTCTTTGAAAAAAATACTGTTGTTCAAAAAACACGACAGTCCTAGAGGTACGTATGCGACAAATTTTAGGATCATAGCAAAGGAAACCTTTCTGGAAGGGTGTATAACCTAAAAAAACACACTGAGCCGATCGAGCGGTTAGTTTCGTTCTTTCAGAAGACAGCAAATGCACAAAGCAAACTGAGCCAAAAACATGAAGAGCATCATAAGATGAAGATGTCTTGTACAATCGGAAATATGGGCTCTGATTTTCAATAGAGGTTGCCTCAACCCAAAAACGGGTAGGAACCGAAGATTGAATAAGGGAACGAGTGACATCAAGGAGATGTCTATTTTTCCGTTCAGCAACTCCATTCTGATGTGGAGTATAAAGACAAGTTCTTTGAGAAATAATGTTTGTTTTGCAAAAACTGTTGAAAATCAGAAGACACATATTCCCCACCCGAATCAGATGGTAAGATTTTAATGCAGGTGGAAAATTGATTCTTAACATAAGCCAAATTTAAAAAAAAAAAAAAAAAAAAAAAAAACATCGAAAACATCATATTTGGAATGCAAAAAAGTAAACCCATGTGAACTGACTGAAATCATCAATAAAAGTCACAAAGTATTTATACTAAGCGTGAGAAAGAGCTGGAGCAATTCCCCATACATCACTATGAACTAAATCAAAACACTAAATGCTGCGTGAAGTGGAAATAGAAAAAGAAACAGTTTTGCCCTTTCCCATTTTACAAGTAGCACAACCAAAGGCACACAAGAAGATAAGCCACTGGATTTATTTAATAAACCAGAATTTCTCATAAGGGACAAAGCTTTGGAATTAGGATGTCCAAGTCTATTATGCCACAATTGGCAGTTATCTCTAATAGAAAAACAAAACACATAATTTGCAAATTTATTCCTAGAAATTGTAGAAAAATCCAGTGGAAACAAGCGTCCACACTTAGGTCCCCTCGCGATCTCCTTCCCTGACATCTGGTCCTGCACAACACAACCAGAAGAAGAAAACGAGATGTTACAATTATTTTCAACAAGTTGCCTGACTGACAATAGGTTTGAAGTTAAATTGAAACACAGGTAAACATTTTCAATGGGATGGGACTAGGGATGTCTCTGAGAGCAGTAATGGGAACATTGCCCCCGTTAGCGGTTTGTATTTAAAGATGGCCCTTATATCTTGTCACATTTGAGAGTGGGGCTCGGGAATACGTCATATGATTAGACGCCCCGAAATCAAGAAACCAAGTAGAAGATGGAGGGGATGTACCTGAGAGACCAAAAGCAGAGAGGGCATTGACAATCATTTGTTGGACCAATTCAGGAATGAGAGAGGATTAGGGCTCAGGCTGCGAGGGTGCAGATGTAGGAGCAGGCATAACCGAAGAAGCAACGTACGCATGTGGAGTCTAATACTGTGGAGTCAGAGACTGTGGTGAAGGATGTTGTGGGCGGCGGCGACATTCAGAGATCATATGTCCCAACTTTTTACAGTAACTGCAGACCTTCTGTTTGCATTGAGTTGCAATGTGCCCAAATTTTTGACAACTGTAACACTGCGTTTGCTTAACTCTCGAGGCTGAGAAGTCTTATTAGCAGAGAACATGACTGAATAGGTCTCAGTCTTTGATTGAGCTATATGAGCCGAGGTAACAATCAGCTTTTCTTCACGTAGGAGTTCATTCAAGCAGACATCCAAGGAAGGTAATGGCATCCGATTCATTAGTGCAGATCAGATAGTTTCATATTCAGTGCGCAGTTTCATAAAAAACTGGTCCCTTTAACTAGAAGCCTGAAGATCTTGAATTACTGTCAAAACATTGTCAGCCACATGTGCATATTACTATCGTATTCCGACCATAGTGTACAGAATCCCGAATAGTAGTCCTGTACTGACAAGGTTCATTGTGCATATTCAGCAATCGCGCATTCAATATAAAATTGACGTGCAGAGTTATCTTGATGGTACACTTTTCTCAAATACCCCCACATGTCTTTAGAGGTTGTTGGGTAAGGTTCGAGATTCATTATCAGATGGGGCTCGACGGATCCTAGAATCCATGACTTTATTTTCGCATTTTTAGTATGCCAAGATGATATCTTCTTCTCATCCTCAGTGGGTTTAGGGTCAAAGCCAGAAACATATCCCCACAATTCTTTAGCTTCAAGGTATATTTGGAACTAGAAAGACTTAACTTCAGATTTTTCCATCTCTAAGTGATATTTGCCAAAAAAAAAAATAATTGAATAAGTAAAAACAGCAAGAAATCCAGCAACAGTGAAGAGATGAAGGCTAAAAATGTATAACAAGACTATTCTGTGTGTAGAAGCCAAGTTCTATCCAAGCAGTGAAGAGAAAAACCAACAAGAACAAGAACATGCCCAAAAAACACCCCTGACAACCTGGAATATGGTGTAGATCCTCTACGTCGGCCCCACTGATGGTTCTAGACAATGAGCAGATGATAATATCTAAGGAAGCACATAAATCTGGCTTCTACTGGAAAAAGAATTATCCAATTCCACAAAATATCCAAGATTCTAGACGGTCTAGATGAAAACAGTATTAAAAATCTAGAAAATCTCGAGAATGAGTAAAACTCCAACCTTTAAGTGCTAAAAAATTCTAGAAAAATCACCTATATTCTTAGAAAGTCTAGGCGACCATGTCTGTATAGATTTCTAAAGGTGGTTTGATGATCAAAGGTGGGCCACCATGAAGATGAGACTGCTACAGAGTATGGACTTCTCGAAACAGATCCTTGATCTGTCTTTCTTCACGAGAGAGATTGATTTCTCTCTATTCTATTGCCTTAATGCTATGTAAGATCAAAAACCCAAATTTCTTTGAACGTGGCTCTGATACCATGTCATTCTTACAATGGCAAAACACAGAGAATAGAACGAGAGTTCTGAAAAAAGATTGTATTATTCAAGTGCCCATTTCTTTGGAGATTTCTCCTCAATATATAACTATTACATGCCTTAATCAAGGCTCTAATCTAGGTAAGTATATCAATTACTATTCTACGTTATGGAAACAATAACTAAAATAGAATATGTACAACTGTATCATTGACCCAAACAATCCACGTGACATAATATGGACTGTATCTGGGCTGGATCCCTTCATTGATCATGTGGGCCTGTTTAACAGTCCCATCAATATGACCCCAAAGTTCTTTTCCATGAGAAACATGTGAAATTGAAATTCCCACCAAAAATAATTATGCCCATTAAAAAATATGGGCAAAACCTTAGATATCTTCATGGAATCCATTGCTAATATCATTTTCGAGAAAACCATCTATAACCAAAAAACTGAAAAAATAGAGGCACGCATGGATGACCAAAAAATTAGCTGAAATAAGCCAAAGGGAGTCACAATCTTAATGTTTTCACTAATCAAATGATATATACTGGTTTAGAACCATTTTATCTTTCTCAGGAAACTGATCGAATCAGATTTGAACAAATTACAAGGAAATAGTATGGTTGTGATGAAATTTTGTCCAAGAAACTGCCAACTGCGAAGAAGAACATGGCTTTCCCCCTAGTGTCCAAAAAATCCAGGAAAATGCCAGAAATCCCTTAAATAATATAAGCAAGCCTTATGTGATGAATCAGAGATACATCGATCACTTGAATGAATGGCCCCACTGATGATTCTGGCATTTGGACTAGGACTAGGCAGAAAAGTCATCCAATCTATTTTGATAAACAGATTAATCTCCACAACTAGATTTTCCTACTAAAATAAAAAGGAAGAAAACTCATGTATTCATTCAGAGCAAGGTGGCAAACTGATTCCAATAAGCCTTGATGCAAGATGATCATAGGTGGGCCCCAGATACCAGTTTCTGATCCTGGTATCTGAGGGCCAGTCAAACAGCAAGAGAACACCAGAATATTGATAGAGTGACCATTGCAGAAAAAACAATTAAGTCCCTTCGAGTGGTCCCCACCAAATACAATCAAAGTTCCGATAAACAATGAAACAAAACCAGACCTCTTGTCTAATAATTCCTTGAGATTTGATGTCAGATCATGAATGTTTTAAACAAAACGAAACGGACACTCGCTATATCCAATATGCAACCAGTGGACGAGCCCACCACTGATATGATCTCTCTCTTGATCGTGCTAAGCAGAAAAAAGCCTTGGCTCTAATACCATGACAAAACTAAAACTCTCCTGTGGTTTGAGTCCCCCTTTCGTAATCACTTATTTACACAATGAAATATCCTACACAATCAATCAAATATCATACTTACAGTTGACTAGACAAGAATCAAATCAAAATCCGTACGATACACCTATGATACATATAAAAAAAATTTGTGCTCTCCACTTCATATGGTTGTCCTGATGAGTATCGTGTTTAATAGACATCTCATTTGGCTGTCGTTTTTTGTATCATGCACTACCTTCGTCAGCACTTCTGATCGAGGGTTATTTTTCCACCATTTGTTAGTGGCATAGTTAAATCTGCACTTCCCTTTGGTTGTCAATTCTGTGACTTGTCCATGAAGCTGACTCTGGAAGCTACTCAAGGTATATCAAGACCAGAAGACCAAGATGTGGAAGGCTAACCTTAAAGTAAATAGACCCTTAATAATTACCAAGAAACAAGAGGCCCTAAGACCCTTAGCCAACTGGATAAAATTGTTAGGTTGTAGTGAGCTAGAGAAGTTCTTTTTATTAAAGGCTTCTCAAGATCTTCGGTGGACCGAGCTTATTTGGTTTGGTGTCCCGAAAGACCCCCTCAAAGGCCCAAGACCTGCCTTCGGACACAGAGAGTTCAGTTTTGGACCTCTGAAGGTCTCGGGCACCTGAGTGATTTACTCAGTTGACCAAAGGACCCTTTCAAAAGACCGAAATTTTCCTCTGTTTAACTTTCAATGAGCTTGTATTTTGAGGCTCTGAGGGTCTCGGGGGACCAAACAGTTCCCCGGTTGACCGAAGCGGGTCTAGATCTGAGTCAACTAGCCATTGTGCATGAGCTGGTTCACTTATTTTGAACTCACAGCCGACCGAAGATATTAATCCGACCGACCGAAGGTCAAAATATATAAATAGATGTCTTTGGATCTGGATCTGTACACATGACCAAAAGGAGGGCTTTTCAGAGAGAATTTTTGCAGAGAAGTAAAACCAATCTACCAGCATTCAAACCTTCTTTCACCTCTCTAAATCCTTGGGACAATCATATTAAAGATTCAAGCTCATTAGAGAGTTTCGGTGGAATATATCTTGATCTAGGTTTAGTTCAATCCATAGGAACATCTTCCAAAACCCTAGATCCATGTCCTACTGATCATCTTGGTTGAGCAAATTTAAATTAGAAGGGCACAAATTTAAATTAGATGGGCCATTCAAAAACCATTAAAAAACAATTTAAAACCATTAAAAATCCATTCACAAACAAAAAAAAATCAAAAAATTAAATGTGGACATCCAAATCAATAAAAATAGAAGAACCTGAACCTGAACCTGATGTAACTATTGGTGGGCTCCCGCTCCACAATGACGCACCAACGTTAAAATAAAAAAGTCATATCGTAGCTAAATATTACTCACTTAATTGAAATTGACACCTTAGTCAAATTTCACTCTAATTCGGAATAGTGTCATAGCCAACTTTCAAACCTATTGAAAATAAAGCGCAGCCAAATTTCACACTAACTAAACATAGGCTATTGTAATAGGACATAGGGATCAGGGACCAACCAACCAAAGCTCACTCTAATTAATAGGAAATAGGGCCCTAACCAAATAACAAAATGGGTCCTTTACCACCAAAGTTCACTCTTATTGTTTGCTATTGATTTCCTAGGACCTAACTCTTATTGTTCACTCTATTCATACAACATCAGCGATACAGGACCTCATACAATGAGAGGACCGCTACGCCACCTTATCTTACTTTTGCAAAAAAAAAAATTCTATCATTTTCCAATATTCTGGATTTTCTAGAATTTTTTCAGATTTCTTTGATGATTTTTTCAAAACGCACCGCTACACCGCTACGTAGCTCCCACTTCGTAGCGTTTACGCCCGCCGCTACCGCTATTTTCATCCTTGATCTCCACAAATTTCCAAATAAAGGGCATGTGGCATATGTTTTGGGCCCATTGCCTCACCAAAAACAAATAGAGAATCTACAATAGCCATTTACCAAAAATCAAATCAATCAAATATGGGTCGCTGTACAATCTAAAGCCACGAAACGGAAGATTGGTGAGGTAGTTTTTATTTTAACCATCCATTTGATGACCTTAGATCAAATGCCTAACAATATCAGTTGGATTTGATTTACCAAAAATTAGATCAATATGTTGGTAGTTATACAATACATGAAATGGAAAGTTGGCAAGGTAGTTACTATCTTAACCATCCATTTGATGACCATTGTCCCATGCATCTGGTGGGATCAATGCCTACTAAACATGCCACATGTCCTCCATTTAGGCTACGAACAGTTACCACAACCAGATCAATTTCATGTTGGCAGCTGTACAATCGAAAGCCATGAAATGGAAGGTAGGTAAGGTAATTCATATTTTAACCATCCATTTGATAACCTTAGATCGAATGCCTAGCAATATCAACTGGATCTTCCTTTTGGCAGGTAAATAATCAATAAAACACCCTTGTATCTGAAGGTATCAGAGATTCACAAACATGCCTAGGGAATACACTTCTTTCTTATACAGTACTCACATATCTACACTTCTTTTTTACACAAGTTTCTCACATTTAAAACAATTTTCTTTCTTGCGAGTTGTAAAGTTCAAAGTAACAAGAAACAGCACTCTTCACAGTGAAAAATGGTCAGGCTAAAAGAGAATAAATTCACCATTGATAGAGTTGGAATCCGAGTATGTTCAAGTCTGCCAACAACATTATGCTGATGTGAGGGCAATCAAGTCTCAATCACTTTTCCGCCAAATAATGTGATCACAACAACTAAAAAGTGCTTTCTAATAATGTTGCTGCACTTTAGTAAGGTTTCTTTTCCCTTTTTGTGATTGGTAATGGATATATACTTGTACTAAGAAGAAAATACACGCGGAAGTTCAAGGCCCCACCATGCCAAGAATTGTGGTGTTTTGGCTGGTTAGTTCTCCGAGGACGGATTCTCACTATGGACAGTCTTAAACGAAGAGAGAAGATTGTGGTCAATGCATGCCCCCATGTGTTTGGAAGATGAGGAAACAATTAATCACCTACTACTGCGGTGTAACAATGCTGTGAAGATTTGGAACACTGTAATTAATTGGTATGGCTGCAGCTGGGTCTTCCCAAAGCATGTTCAAAACTTGTTCATGGCATGGAAATCTCCAATCGGATCACAAAAGGGGAAGGAGATGTGGAAGCTCACCTTTCTTGCAGTAATTTGGCACATATGGAAGGAAAGAAATGCGAGATGTTTTGAGGGAGCCGGCACTAATGGAGACTCCATTTGTGGAAAGATTAAATTTTCCGTGGCTCAGTGGGTATCAATAAACCCCATTTTCAAAGACTATACTGTAGACCAAATCATGTTCAACCAGAGCGAGGTGGCTGTCCTGTAGTAATGTTTTGGGGTTGTGACTGTCTTGTAGTAATGTTATGGGGTAATTCTAGGTTGTTTTGTAGGGTTTGTCCTCTTTGTTTCATGCTTTTAGGGGGTCCACTGTAACTGTTCTTCTTTCGGTACAAGTCTCTTGTACTACTTTGCATTTCAATGAATTTAACTATTCAAAAAAAATACACGCAGAAACAGAACAAGAATGGAGAAAAACGGTATAGGAGATATATACCATAGATCTCTTTACAAAATCAAAACATGATGGACAACCACATGAAGTGGCACTGCAAGGAACCTAATCTCATTAAGGATGTATTGAAACTTCCAAGAACCATTTGCTTCGAGGGGCACCCAAGAGATGGTGTTGGAACTTGGAAGAATCACTCTCTAGAATTGACTTCTCATTTTAGAAGCTTGAGTAAATCCTTAGTCTCAAGAATGGCTAACACTTTCTATTCACTAAAGTCTAGGCCCTCAATATGCTTGGAAAACGCAATAAGCACCTGTCTTTCAAAATCGTAAAGGGCCCCTCCAATACCTGCCCGATCTAGGCTTAGCCTTGCAACTAGCTACATCCACATTGAATTTCAAGGATTCTTTTAGGAAAACTATTATTTGCTATAGCTTTACCATAATAATAATAATCAAAGCCTTGTCCCAATTATGTTGAGGTCAACTATATGAATTATGTTTCTCCATTCCTATCTATCCAGAGCCAAATCCTTAGATAGGTTGCACTTCTAGAAATCTATAGTTACCACTTCCATTCATGTCCTCTTCGGCCTTTCCTATCCCTTTGGTAGGCCATCAACCTACATAGAAAAACTTTATTTCTCAACAGTATCGTTATTGGCCTGCATTGAACATGTCCAACCCATCTCAAATAGGTATCTCTTATTGTATCACCTATTGATGTTACCCCTAAATGTGCCTGAAAAAACTTATTTCTGATTATATCCTTCCTATGTTTACTACACATCCACATCCACATCCACATCCACATTCTCTTCTCTACTACACTCATTTTGTGCATGTGTTGCTTCTTGAATAGCCAACATTCTCCTCCACGTGTCATAACTTGTCTAATCGTTGTCTTGTAAAATTTCCGCTTCAATCTTGTTGGTATGTGCCGATCACAAAGTACTCCATAAACAAGTCTCCATTTTAGACATGATATGAGATCTAAAAAGTGAAAGACTCGACTCCAGTAATAATGTTGTAGATAAGCATCGCTATCTTCAGACATGTGTCCTCGATGATTTGGTTAATAAGGTTGAAAATGATTTTTAATTTATTTCTATTCAAATCCCATCCATGAAGCATTGAACAAATAGACACAAGAGAAGAATTATCTGTCAAGATCTAAACTCTATGAAAATCTTGACAGTGATGAACTCACGACAGAATAACAGATGCAATTGTAAAGTAATTGCTTGCCGTTCTTTGGTGATTGTATTACAATATATAAGTGTTACAATGCCTTAATTTAGGCTCCCAGAAAAGAAACATATCTAATTACAATCAATCTAACTAATTACAAACAAATTCTATTCTAAGTTAGGAAACTAAAATCATAATAGGATAAGTACAGCTGGGAATATATTGACTCAGTCCAACCACATAAGATATACGTTGGATCTAAGTTGAACTGGATCCTATGGGCCTGCGGGCCTGGACCCTGTGCTGGGCCTTGGGCCTGTTGGGCCTGTGCTTTAACACCCCCCCTCAAATTGATGCGGGAGAATCAACGAGCATCAATTTGCCAACCAAGAATTGATGGCGAGGTCGGGGAAGACCTTTAGTGAAAATGTCAGCCAGTTGAAATTCAGTGGAGACATGCGGAAGGCTGATGACAGAGCGTTTAAGCTCATCACGGATGAAGTGACAATCAACCTCGATGTGTTTAGTGCGTTCATGAAAAATCGGATTCTCAGTAATCCGAATGGCACTGGTATTATCCGCATAGAGGGGAGTAGCACCATCTGCTGGAAAACCAATGTCAGAGAGTAGACCGCGGAGCCAAAGAATTTCGGAGCACGCAGCAGACATGGCTCGGTATTCAGCTTCGGTAGAAGATTTTGAGACCGTGCCCTGTTTCTTGCATTTCCAGGAAATAAGACAATCACCCAAAAACATGCACCATCCTGTCGTTGATCGGCGAGTATCAGGACAACCAGCCCAATCAGCATCTGAATAAGCTTTGAGACGGAGAGGGTTGTTGGATGGAAAAAACAAACCCACGAGTCGGTGTACGAATAAGGTACCGAATGATGCGGCGAACAGCAGCCATATGAAGATGACGAGGAGCAGCCATGAACTGGCTCATGAGATTAACCGCATAAGAGATATCAGGACGAGTAATCGTGAGATAAATCAAACTCCCGACTAACTGGCGATAGGTAGTTGGATCAGAAAGAAGATCACCCTCGTCGCGACTGAGTTTGACATGCAGTTCGACCGGCGTATCTACTGGAACAGAGGCAGTAAGGCCTGCCAAGTCAATGAGATCAACAGTGTATTTGTGCTGATTGAGAAAGAGACCTGTAGAGGTTTGATGTACTTCAAGACCAAGAAAATAGTGCAAAGGGCCGAGATCTTTCATGTGAAATGTCGCACTAAGAGAAGCTTGGAGCTTCTGAATCATTTGAGCATTAGGACCAGTAATTACTATGTCATCAACATAGACAAGCAGCACGGTGATCCCGGATGGAGCATGATGAAGAAACATAGAAGGATCATAGGAGCTCGGATGAAAATCTAAACGTAGAAGAGCAGCTTGAAATTTCTCAAACCAGGCACGAGGAGCTTGTTTCAGCCCATAGAGAGAGCGACGAAGTTTGGCAACCATACCAGTTTTGGATGAGCATCCCTGAGGCAGACGCATATACACATCTTCTTTTAGATCACCATGGAGAAACGCATTCTTGACATCCATTTGATATAGGGGCCAAGACTGGGATGCAAGCAACAGCAAGAATTGTGCGGACAGTGGTCATTTTTGCAACTGGAGCAAAAGTTTCGTCATAATCAACGCCATATTCCTGCCGATTTCCAAGAGCGACTAGGCGCGCCTTATATCGATCCAAGGGTACCATCAGATTTTAGCTTGAGAGAAAAAACCCATTTACAGCCAATAGGTTTGACACCTATAGGAACTGGCACAACATCCCATGTATGATTTTTCTCCAATGCATCAAGTTCATCTTGCATGGCCTGGTTCCAACATTTGTCCTGCACAGCCTGAGAATAGGATTGAGGAATAGGAGAGGAGGACAAAGTTGCCATTAAGGAAGGATGGGAGAACCCATAGCGATCAGGGGGTACCGAAATGCGAGTGGAGCGACGCAAGGGAGGAATTGCCAAGGGACCAGGAACCTCAGGTGGACCGAATGTGGGAGGAAGATCGAGAGGTGAACCCCCTGGAGACGCATCTGTAGTCCGCCTGCGATACACAAATTAGGATTAAACCGAACAATAGATGTGTCATCAGAAAAACCAGGTAAGGAAACCAAAGAGGAGTTGTCAGGAGCATCAAGATGTTTTTGAAAGAAATACTCGTTTTCAAAAAACACGACATTCCGAGAGGTACGAATGCGACGAATGTGAGGATCATAGCAAAGAAACCCTTTCTGAAAAGGTGCATATCCTAAAAAAAACACACCTAGCAGATTGAGCAGTAAGTTTGGTCCGTTCAGATGGTGGCAAATGCACAAAGCAAACAGAACCAAAAACATGAAGATCATCATAAGATGGAGAGATCTTGTAGAGACGATAATATGGGCTTTGATTGTCAATAGAAGATGAAGGCATTCGGTTAATGAGGTGAACCGCAGTAGCCAAAGCCTCAGTCCAAAACCGGGATGGAACAGATGAGTCAAGTAGAAGGGATCGAGTGACATCAAGGAGATGTCGATTTTTCCTTTCAGCGATCCCATTCTGTTGTGGAGTATAAGGACACGTTCTTTGAGAGATAATTCCTTTTGTTTGCAAATATTGTTGAAAATCAGAGGACATGTATTCCCCACCTGAATCAGAGCGCAAGATTTTAATGCAAGTAGAAAATTGGTTTTCTACATAAGCTAAAAAAATCTTAAAAACATGAAAAACATCAGATTTGGAATGCAGGAAGTAAACCCATGTGAACCGACTGAAATCATCAATAAAAGTTACAAAGTATTTATAGTGAGCATGAGAGAGAGTTGGAGCAATGCCCCATACATCGCTGTGAACCAGATCAAAATTCTGAGTGCTATGTGAAGTGGAAATAGGAAAAGGAAGGGTTTTGCTTTTTCCCAATTTGCAAGTAGCACAATCAAAATACACGTAAGAAGATAAACCAGCAGTTTTATTGATTAAACCAGAATTGAACATTTTGGACAAAGTTTTCGAATTAGGGTGTCCAAGTCTTTTATGCCACAATTGGCAGTTATCTCTAATGGAAAAACAAAACACATCATTGGTCAATTTATTCCTAAAATATTTTGAAAAGTCCAGCGGAAACAAGCGCCCACACTTAGGTCCCCTCGCGATCTCCTTCCCGGACATCTGGTCCTGCACAACACAACCAGAAGGAGAAAAAGAGATATTACAATTATTTTCAACAAGCTGCCCCACTGACAAAAGGTTGGAAGTTAAATTTGGACATAAATAAACATTCTGCAGTGGAAAGGGACCAGAGATGTCACCGACAGCAGTAATGGGAACATGGTCCCCATTAGCAGTTTGGATTTGAAAAGGACCTTTGTAACTTTGCACATTGGAGAGTGTAGCACGGGAAGACGTCATATGATTAGATGCCCCAGAGTCAAGAAACCAAGTAGAAGATGGAGAGGATGTACCTGAGAGACCAAAAGTAGATAGGGCATTGACAATCATCTGTTGAACCATATCTGGAGTGAGAGAGGATGAAGGACCAGGCTGTGAGGACTCAGATGAAGCAGCAGGTATAGCCGAAGAAGCAACATACGCCTGCGGAGCCTGAGACTGAGGAGTCTGAGGGAGTGCTGATGAACGTTGGGGTCGGCGGCGACATTCAGTGATGATATGTCCCGACCTTTTACAGTAGCTGCAGACCTTCTGTTTGCATTGAGTCGCAATGTGCCCAAATTTTTGACAACTATAACATTGCATTTTGCTCAAGTCGCGCATCGGAGGCTGAGAAGTTTTATTAGCCGAAAAAGCGACTGAATAGGTTCCAGTCGTTTGTTGTGCTATATGAGCTGAGGTCGCAATGCGTTGTTCTTCTCGGAGGAGTTCATTTAAGCATACATCCATGGAAGGTAATGGCGTTCGATTCATCAGAGCATATCTGATACTTTCATATTCACTGCGCAGTTTCATTAAAAATTGATCTCTTTGACTAGAGGCTTGAAGATCCTGAATAACGAGCAAAACATCTGGAGCTACATCAGCATACTTAATACCATCATATTCTGACCACAGTGTACGAAATCCAGAATAGTAATCCTGGATGGACAAGGTGCCTTGCTTATATTCTGCAATTTCACATTCAAGATGAAATTGTCGTGCAGAATTATCTTGATGGTATACTTTCTTCAGATACCCCCACATGTCTTTGGAAGTGGGATAAGGTTTAAGATTCATGATCAGATGTGGCTCAATAGAGCCGAGGATCCATGATTTGATCTTCGCATCTTTAGTAAGCCAAGAGGAGATCTTCTTTTCATCTTCAGTGGGTTTAGGGTCAGATCCAGAAATATAACCCCACAATTCCTTAGCCTCCAGATAGATTTGAAACTGAAATGACCAAGCAGGATAATTCTTTCCTGTGAACTTGATCAAAGTAACCTCAGATTTTTCCATCTCAATGTTGATATTGTGAAAAAATCGATGTAAGTAGCACTAAAAACTGCTCAACAGTCAAGAACAAATATGTAGAATGTATATCCTGTGAAAGAAATCTTAATCCAACCAAGCAGGAAGAACAGTGCAAAAACAGCACAAAATTTGGCTAAAAAATAGTCCCAGACGGCCTTGATATTGGCTGGAAATCTACCACGTGGGACCCACTGATGCTGTTGATCAAGGATCAAGGGACAGATCTGAGAAGCCCTTCTAAACTGGCTTCTACTGAATCAAGGATGATCTGAATCTACTGAATATTGAAAATTCTGGACGGTCTAGATGAAAACATTGTGAAACTTTGGATAAACTGGAGAATGAGGAAAAAACCAACCTGGAGTCTCTGTAAAATTCTGAAAAAAATCTCTAATAGTCTTAGGAAAATTAGTCGACCACTGTGGAGTGATTTCTGGAAGTTGATCCGATGATCTGAGATGGGCCACCAGTCTCTAGGAAAAGAGAAGGAGGCAATGTCGTCTGGATCTGTCTGGGTTTGCAAAACAGATCCTTGATCTGTTGTTCTTCAAGAAGATTGTGATATCTCTCTACTCAGATTTCCTTGATACTATGAAAAGAAACCAGAGTTCCTTGAACGTGGCTCTGATACCATGTCAAGATCTAAACTCTATGAAAATCTTGACAGTGATGAACTCACGACAGAATAACAGATGCAATTGTAAAGTAATTGCTTGCCGTTCTTTGGTGATTGTATTACAATATATAAGTGTTACAATGCCTTAATTTAGGCTCCCAGAAAAGAAACATATCTAATTACAATCAATCTAACTAATTACAAACAAATTCTATTCTAAGTTAGGAAACTAAAATCATAATAGGATAAGTACAGCTGGGAATATATTGACTCAGTCCAACCACATAAGATATACGTTGGATCTAAGTTGAACTGGATCCTATGGGCCTGCGGGCCTGGACCCTGTGCTGGGCCTTGGGCCTGTTGGGCCTGTGCTTTAACATTATCTTCTTAAGGAATCCCATAATAATTATCTTTGTTTTCAAAGTAGGGATTGGAAACTTGAGTAAAGGCATCTAAAGTTATAGCTCCATTGATCTTAATTTGAAGATCTTTCTCTAAGATGGAATGATCTTCTTGAAAGAACTTATCTTTAAGGTATTGGTCTAGCTTTGAAATATAAGAATGATTCTCTAAGACTTTTGACTAAGAAGAAGAGGGTTGACAACTACCCAAGCATTAAATGTGGTTATAATTGTCAAATACAAGATGGCTCAGGCCCATCAGGTCCACTTGTAAGGGTCGACTCAAGTTCAGGCCCAAAATGGTGATATGCAATCACGTTGGATTTGGTCAAACTATTGTACAGTTTTCTTCCTTCTTTAAATATTCTTTCATTAGTATTAGATTGTAATTAGATTGATTAGCTGATTTGTAGCCTTTGATAAGGCAACTGTACTTAATATAATGGGAGAGAATCTCCAAAGGAAATACACAATTTTACAATCCAAAAGTCTCTTGACTGCATGCTACGAATGTTATGGTATCATAGCTCTTGATTTTCAATCATTCAAGGAGTTAATCAGAGAAGAACCACTCTCTCTCTCTCTCGTGAACAAAAACAGATCAAGGATCTGTTTCCAGAAATCGTTGTTCATTCAGGATCTGCGATAGCCTCAGATCTACTGTGGCCCACCGGTGATCATCAAGGCATCTTCAGCGACCATTCCAGCCAAGGTCGTCTGGGTCTTCTGAGTTTTTTGGTGATTTTTTCAGAATTTTTCTGCCAGGTTAGTCTTTCGATCGTTCTTGTGATTTTTCAAAATCTTGCACCAGTTTTGATCAAGACCATCCAGAATCTTGAATCTACAATGGATTTAGACCAAACTTGTTCCAGTCAAAAAAGATATAGGGATATTACTCAGATCTGTGATCTGATTATTGTTCAGATCCATAAGTGGGGCCCACGTTGAGGTTTTTGTGCAAAAATCTTGGTCGTCTGAAGCATTTTTTGGGGCTTTTTTGGTTCTTTTTTGTTCTGTTCGGATTTTCATCAGTGATCTGTATATCCCATCATTGGATTATTGCATCCTTGCTTCTGTTTGTTGACAAAGCCTTATTTTGGTGATCATACATCATCATTTTTTGCAATCACAACTTGCTAGATATTTCTGTTAAGAATTTTTTGCCACTGCCATCTTAAAAATGGAGAAGTCAGAAGTTAAATTGATTCGATTTAATGGTAAAAACTATCCAACATGGGCTTTTCAATTTCAATTATATCTTGACGCCAAGGAATTATGGGGATTTGTTTCTGGTTCTGATCCAAAGCCTACAGATAATGAAAAAAAGATTTATACTTGGAATACAAAAGATGCAAAAATTAAAACATGGATTCTTGGGGGCGTGGAACCTCATCTGATTCTGAACCTCAAGCCCTATACGAATTCCAAGGAGATGTGGGGTTACTTAATGACAGTTTATTATCAAGATAATTCTGCACGACAATTTCAACTTGAGTATGAAATTGCAGAATACAGTCAAGGCACCTTGTCCATTCAAGACTACTATTCCGGTTTCCGCAATTTGTGGAGTGAATACGATGGGATTAAATATGCTTCTGTTCCTAACAATGTTCTTAAAACTATACAAGACCTTCAAGCCTCAAGTCACAGGGACCAATTTTTTATGAAATTGCGTCCTGAATATGAGACTGTAACATCGTCTCTGCTGAGCCGGAGCCCATTACCATCTTTGGATGTTTGTTTGAATGAGCTTCTGCGAGAAGAACAATGTATTCACACAAAAGCCCATCTGGAACAACAGCACACTGAGACTTATCCTATTGTATACTCTGCTAAAGGGAACACTCAGTCTCTTCAGACCTCACAGTCTTCTCCGACTCCTCAGACTCGGGATATGAGCAAGGTCCAACGCTACTCTTACAAAAAATATGGACACCTCGCAACACAATGCAACCAGAAATTCTGTAATTACTGCAAGAAGAAGGGACGCATCATTACTAAATGTCGCCGCCGTCTACAACCTCGGACTCCCAATGCCTATGCTGCCAAGATAGACTATTCTACTGCTGATGCTATGTCCACATCTGTGCCTTCACAGCCTGGTTCTTCTTCAACTGCTTTCACTCCAGATTAGTTCAACAAATGATCGTCAATGCATTTTCAGCACTTAGCATCACATGTAAATCTATAACCCCTTCTTCCATTTGGTATCTTGATTCCGGAGCATCAAATCACTTGACTCATTCCAGTGCACAACTTTCTAGCCTGACAAAATATATTGGCAATACACATGTTCAAACAGCCGATGGCAGACATCTTCCTATCACTGCCATTAGAGATATTTCTAGTATCTTGCCCTTAAAGAATGTTTATCACTGCCCCAATTTAATTTCAAACCTTCTTTCAATTGGACAACTCGTTGAAAACAACTGTAATGTTTCATTTTCTTCCTCTAGTTGTGTTGTGCAGGACCAGATGTCAGGGCGCGAGGGGGCCTAAACATGGATGCTTATTTTCTCTTGATCTATCTACTTTAATTAGGAACAATTCAGCAAATGATTTTTGTTTTTCTGCTCAAAATAATTGTCAATAATGGCATAGTAGGCTTGGACATCCTAATTTTAAAACTATGTCTCACATGGTTAATTCTGGATTGTTGAACTCAATAGGCTTTTCTAAGTTTGTTTCTTTTGATTGTGCTACATGTAAGATGGGAAAAAGTACTATTCTTTTTTCTGTCTCTACTTCTAATAGCTTTCAGTGTTTTGATTTAATTCATAGTGATGTTTGGGGTATTGCTCCTATTTGTCTCATGCTCATTATAAATATTTTGTGACATTTATTGATGATTATAGTAGATTTACATGGGTCCACTTTCTGCATTCTAAAGCTGATGTCTTTAATGTTTTCAAGTTGTTTTTAGCGTATGTTGAGAATCAATTTTCCACTTGCATTAAAATTTTACGTTCAGATTCGGGAGGTGAATGTGTCAACAGAGTTTCAAACTTTTTTACAACAAAAAGGAATAAGTTCTCAAAAATCTTGTCCTTATACCCCTCAGCAAAATGGGGTCGCTAAAAGGAAAAATAGGCATCTCCTTGATGTTAGTCGATCTCTTCTTATTGAATCCTCTGTTCCTACACGTTTTTGGACAGAAGCTCTCAGCACTGTTGTCTACCTTATAAATCGTTCACCCTCTTTTTCTTTAGAAAATGAGTCCTTTTTATCGATTATACAAAACTACACCGTCTTATGATGATCTATATGTTTTTGGATCGGTGTGTTTTGTTCATTTACCTCCTTCCGAGCGTAACAAAAACTTACTGCCCAATCTACTAAATGCGCATTTCTAGGATATGCTAGTCATCAAAAGGGATTTCTTTGTTATGATCCTCAAATACGGCGCATTTGTACCTCCCATAATGTTGTCTTTTTCGAAAATCAATATTTTTTCCAGCAACATCTTGATTCTGTAGAGCCCTCATCTGTTGTTTCCTTCCCTGGTTTTTCGGACAAAACACCATTTGTTAAATTTGATCCTAATTTAGTTTATCAAAGGTTGAGTAAAGCTGCAGCCACACATAGTCCCCCTAACGAACCTCCAACTGCATCCGGTCCGACTGGAGACCCTCCCTTGCGCCATTCATCTCGGATTTCAATGCCTCCAACTCGTTATGGATTTAGCCCACACTTCCTTGATGGCCACCATGTCTTCTACATCTATTCCGAACTTATATTCTCAGGCTATGCAGCATGAGTGTTGGAATAATGCTATGCAGGATGAATTGGATGCTCTTGCGCAAAATCATACACGGGATGTGGTTCCGTCTCCTTTTTCTGTTAAGCCAATAGGTTGCAAGTGGATCTATTCTATCAAGCTTAAACCTGATGGAAATCTGCATAGGTATAGGGCACGTCTTGTCGCTCTGGGTAATCGGCAGGAATATGGTATTGATTATGAGTAGACTTTTGCTCCTGTAGCAAAGATGACAACTGTTAGGACTATTCTTGCCAATGTAGCATCCCAATCCTGGCCTCTATACCAGATGGATGTCAAGAATGCATTTCTTCATGTTGATCTCAAAGAAGATGTCTATATGCGCCTTCCTCAGGGGGTTTCATCTATCATCACAAGTGCCGTTGCCAAACTACAGCGTTCTCTTTATGGCCTCAAACAAGCCCCCCGAGCATGGTTTGAAAAGTTCCAACGTACTCTTAGCCACTTGGAGTTCCATCCTAGTCCATATGATCCATCCATGTTTCTTCATCATGCTTCTGCAGGGATTACTATTCTTCTTGTTTATGTGGATGACACCATCATTACTGGTACTGATGCAGCTATGATTCAACAACTTCAAGCCTCTCTTTATGAATCTTTCCACATGAAAGATCTTGGGCCTTTATACTATTTTTTAGGTCTTGAAGTTCATCAATCTGATAAAGGCATCGTCCTCCATCAACATAAGGACTTCAAAGTTCTACTCCAGTCGATACTCCAGTAGAAGTCAATGTTAAACTTCAGCAAGACAGTGGGGATCATCTCACTGATCCTACCCTCTATCGTCGCCTCGTTGGCAGCTTGGTCTACTTGATGATAACTCGTCCTGATATTTCTTATGCAATCAATTTAGTCAGTCAATTCATGACTGATCCTAGACATCTTCATTTGGCTGCAGTCCGACGTATTATTAAATACATAATTCGGACACCAACCCGTGGACTATTTTATCCGGCCAACAACTCCCTTACACTCAGTATACTCAGATGCCTATTGGGCTGGTTGTCCGGACACTCGTCGCTCTACCACAAGATGGTGCATGTATTTGGGTGATAGCTTGATTTTGTGGAAATGTAAGAAACAAGATAAGGTCTCAAAATCTTCCACCAAAGTTGAGTATCGTGCCATGTCTGCTGCTTGTTCAGAAATTCTTTGGCTTCGCGGGTTGCTTTCGGATCTCGGATTTCCTACTGATAGTGCCACAGCACTCTATGCAAACAATACAAGTGCAATTCGTATTACTGCCAATCCAGTTTTCCATGAACCACTAAACACATAGAATTGATTGCCATTTTATATGTGACGAATACAAGCGTGCTGTGATTAGCCTTCCTCACATCTCTTCTGATCTTCAAAATGCCGATATCATCACAAAGGGGCTTCTGTGACCTCGCCATCAGTTCTTGGTTAGCAAATTGATGCTTGTGGATTCCCCGGCATTAATTTGAGGGGGGTGTCAAATACAAGATGACTCAGGCCCATCAGGCCCACTTGTAATTAGATTGATTAGATTGATTAGATTGTAATTAGAAACTATTAAACATGATCTTGCCTACATGGATCTAACGGAGGACATGGCCCTAAACAGATTTGATTGGCGTCGTCAAATCCATATAGCCGACCCCACCTAGTGGGAAAAGGCTTGGTTTGGTTTGGTTTGGTTTAGCTGATTTGTAGCCTTTGATAAGGCAACTGTACTCAATATAATGGGAGAGAATCTCCAAAGGAAATACACAATTTTACAATCCAAAAGTCTCTTGACTGCATGCTACGAATGTTAATAATCATACTTGTCCATTGTCCCTACATTGAATAAATATATGGCAATTCAAGGATAGGAGAAAGGAATTTAAAGCATAATCCCGATATAGAACCCATCGAACTCCATATTCACAGAAGTATAAAAGTTTTAACTTTTGTGAACAAAGAAAAGCTGACCTGAAAATGATAAAATGCCAATAGCAAATTAGGGAGTGGGAGTACTGCTATGGAAGCTTCATGGATTTTCCACCAAGGGAAAAACTAATTGGGAACTGCAGAGGAAAACTGGTTTGAAACAGCATACATCATGAACGTCTAAACTGCTTGTTTTGAATTAACAAAAATTTTCAAACATAATCCCAAGTATATATGAAGTCAAAGGAGGTGAAGGGAAAAAAAAGACATTCAAGGTTGGCAAATGAGCATCATTTATTTATTTATTTATTTTGGTATGCATATGGGGAATTGGTGGGTAGAGAAAATGAGCATCATTTAATTAAAGAGTTAAACCAAATCTATATTCCATGTATGGTTGGATAATATCAAAGCATGCCTGAGAGATCAGGATATACGGTTGGATATAATGATTATTACATGTGAGATTTTGTATTTACAATGTCATACAAATACACCGCAGATGTGCTCAACACAATGATTGCACAGACCAGATCCTTCAGCGAAGTGCACCCCAACACGGATTAATAGAGTTCATATCAATGTCCAAATATAGCAATAAGAAAGATATATCCACAAGATTAATTTGGGAAGTTGGTAGAGATGTAAACAGACTGTATTGTTGGAAACATTCCTCTAATGAATTCCAAGGGAACCTCTCCAGTAAGTGGTTAGAATTGTAATTAATTAAATATTGCAAAGCCCAGTATTTACTACCATTCATAATTGAATAAAAATGAATTAATGTCTGCCAAGATACTCATGGTTGAGTTCTGTTGGGACTTAGTCTCACACACATAACCAGGGATCGATCCCTAGGGGTCCTGAATTTAAAGCAACACTCCCCGATCCAGGAGCCTAACCCACCCAAAAGAAGGAGAGAATTCATGTCCATTCCAAAACCATAATAACAAATTTGGGAGAGATTTCAGAATTAGTGCTTGATAGAAAATAAAAAAAAAAAAAAAACAAAGTTACGGGCCTGAGTGGGTAGGAAACGAGTATCTATCCTGGATCCATCTAAGAGAAATTCAAGAAAATGGTTCTCAAGCACATGTTCCCAAGAAAATTGTTCAAGTATGGTGGTTCAAATGAAAAAAGAAACAACAGCAAAAATCACATATTAGTCCCATGTAACAGATGAAAGAAACACTTCATTTTATAAACAAACCTGCAAAGTGGGACAATCTCTTCCTCAATGTCACGAGTCCAAAGAGACCACTCCATTTGCAAAGCAGTTATGGGGTGAACTGCATGTGCACGCCTTATTGTATCTGGACTGGCTTCAGATAAGCCAATATACTTTACTTTCCCCTCTTCCACTAACCTCTTAAGCTCCCCTATCTACCAAACATTTCAACTCCAATTCATTACAGATGCATTCAAAGGCTTAAGGAACATGAGAGCAAAACAAGAAATTTGAATAGTTAGGTCAATGACTGTTCAAAGAAAAAAAATGTAGAGAACTTTTAAATCCTAGGTTGCAAAAAGAAAATTTTATTTGGAAAAACAATAAAATCTACCGTTTCCTCTATGGGTATTGATGTGTCCACTCGATGCTGATAATAGAGATCAATGTACTCTACATCCAGGCGCTTAAGGCTAGCTTCACAACATGCACGAACATATTCAGGGGTACCCTTGACTGTCATGCTAGTTGGTCCCATCCCGACAATACCAAACTTTGTTGCTAGCTGTACTTTTTCTCTAGGAAGTTGCTTCAAGGCCTGCAATAATTAAATTACTATTGTTTTAGTGAGTATTTAATATAAAAAATATTGAATATCCATTGGTACTTACTTGAGAAAAATGCAAACCAACGAAAGAATCAATCAATATTTAAAAGGAGCAAGATGAACTTTCCCATCAAGTAAGAGTTTACTGGTTTCCAAACAAGGAGCCAGGCACAATGTTTGTATCTTGATTTCAAAGAGTTTTCTTTTAAAATTCACATCTTATGTAGGACAGAACAATACCGCAATCCCGATATACTCGAATAACAAGCTGATCCAAAAGTAATATAGTAGAAAGGAGAAAGAATTATCTTAGAGAAGGTAGAAAATAGATGTAAAGAAGAGACTAGAAAAAAATCACAAAATCAATGGAGAAAATAGTTAAATATACATACATACATGCGGAGGGAGAGAGAGAGGCATGCTAAGAAAACAGAAAAAATGCCCCCTTCGTTCAACCAATAAAATAACGAAAGGAATTCATGAGAGGAGTTGCTTAGCTGGCATTAGTATCCTCCTTAAAACGTGGGTGAAAAATTCCCCATTCCACACGCAACAGAAAGCATCGCACATTGATAGTAATTTAATGAAAGAGGGAATATGGAAAGAAACCAATGAATATTTTGGGTATTTTGAGAAAAATTCAAAACTTCTCTACACCCATTATGTCCGGGAGGGATGAGAAAGAAACGTAGCATGTTTTTGTTTGATTGGTATAAAAGGTGAAGGCACCCATTTTCAAAAAGGTAATTTTGATACTAGTGGGGCACACTTATGAAAAAAATCCAATCCTATCAAAATAAATTGCCTCATTTTTTTTCTTGGCACGCACCAAAATTTCACCCCAATAGGAGTTCAACCCACCGTATCAGATTGATCACTACAAAAAATTTGGAACTTTCAAAATTTGATGGTGGGTGGGTCCAACTCTTATTTGAGTGAAATTTGGCGACAGGCCATTTAATTTGGTCGGTTTGGATTTTTCATAAGTGGACCCATGGAGGAGTATCTAAGAATTTCATGTGAATCCCATTCCCAAAATAAATTGGAAACATGGTAATCCAATAAGATATATCTTAGGTGGCATTCTAAATTCTAAATTCTGCTATAAATGTTTACAAAACAAGAATGCGTTGAATTTCAAAACAAGACATTAAACCATATGTGGTGTCTTATTTTGGTAGGATGTAAAATGGGGGGCAAAGTGTCCCCTTTTGGAGGGGCATTTTCTAGAATTCCCCACACAACTCACACACGGTCTTGTTCTTCTAAGAGGCACCTAAATTCTAATATTTTGATCAATCTTCTCATATTTTCACACAAAAAAAAATTATATAAAATAAAAATACCCAGTACCCAAAGTGTTTTTAATGTTTATATATTTCTTTGCAAGTAAAAGAGATTATGATCTAACCTTAATGATCCAATACTTCTAATCTTATGGATCAATTTTATTAAGAATAAAAATATTTATAACCTAGTTTAATCAATTCTTTTAGCTTACATGCATTTTGATCATAACTTCAATAAAAATAAAAATAAAATAAAACTTGGCCATGGTGACTAGATAAGTTGATTAGCCTTATAGCATTATCAATCTTGTAAAGCTTGAATTTTGTTCTAGGTGCAACAATTGAAGAGATTTTTTTAAAATTACAAAATCGCCCAAATAAGTTGTCCACCTACGTCAATAACCACATTAATGGTCATTTCCATGACCGGTCACCATCACCTCTGCCACTGTTCACCATCAGACCAATAGCTGCATGGTCCATTGCATCATTCCCTCCTTATTGGAGACAACATGACTTCTAATTCATAATATAATATTAAACCTTAGATCCAGATTTATTTAGGGATTACCTATGAGAGAATAAAACTAATAGGAGACAAATAGACTTGTCTCTACATAGAAAACATAACCGACTAGATTGTAAAGATTATGAGGTTATTGCTGGAAAGTTTGACCACACAACATAGGATAGTAGTTTTAGATGTTTGCATTAGAAGTGGAGAGGGGCAGAAAATAAAAGGTGCCTTAAAAAATGTTGGAGGATTTGAAAGGGGAAAGGGCAACTACATGTAATCATAAAGTGATGAAGCAGGGAGAATACAATTGGGAAAAATTGAAATTAAGATGATGTAGAACCAAATAGCCGATTGTATTACAACGGTTACAAAAGTGGTGCTTGAAGAGTCGAAAGGGAAAAGACAACTCTAATAAAGAAACTTAGTGGTGAAGTATAGAGGTTTAAGAAGCCATGAGAAGAAAAGACATTGATAAAAAGTTTGGTAGCAGACTAGGAATACAAAAAATTATTAAATGAATAAGGGGGTATTTGGAAACAATATATTCCTAAAGATTTTCCGATATTAACTACCAAGGATCAAAATAGCGGTTGTGGCACGCATAGCAGGCAGTGGCCAAAATGCTATGTAGCGAGTAATACATGGCAATTGCGGCAATACATAGCGGCATGGCAGTGTGGATTTTTATAAGTGGTAAAAAAAATTTTATTTTGTGCGAAAGTCAATCTTTGTGTTTTTTAGTGATTTGGAACCATATAAAGGTAGAGACAATTTTAGGAAAGGCTATTGAGGAGAACAAATAAGAAAAATGGTATTTTAAATTAAAAATGCTTCGCTCTACTAGGTTTAGACCATAGTGCTGCTATTTTCAAAATAGCATAGCGGCCTCAACTGCTACACCTATTTTGAAGCATGTTACCTACTAGTTTGGAAAATAATATACACACTTGAAAAATAAGTATTTGGTTAACTTAGAATGTATCCTACAATATCTCACGTTCTCACAAAACCCTTCATATTAGATTATTCAAAGATATGATGTATAAGACAATCTTTCATTCAAAAATCTACATAAAATATGGGTGGGGAGTTTTAGTAAACACAGATGGAGCAACCTTTTTATCATAGTGGCCCACTATAATTTTGATTGTTCGTATAGGAGTCCTACTATGACTCCCAATTAGATGGGCCACACAGTGTTTAGAAATTTTACGTGCGTCCTAGTAGCCTAGTCATGATTATAGAATCCATGTTGATTACCAATATTAAGTGGGTCCTACAAATATCACATTAGGGGGCTTCCACCATAATTACCAACATGAGGTGGGTCCTATGCTGCCAAGACTAGGTGGGTGAGGGGGGTCGCATACTAATTACCTAGGTTTGATTTTGTTACTACAAGTCTACAATTATCGATTTTCCATAATAAATCAGTCCCATTGTTTGATAGCTTTTCTAGTGATTACCATAATTAGCTTGGTTAATATGGTTACCAACATCAAAAGAGTTGCACAATGATATCCCATAGAGGGATTGCCCAATGGTGTTTAGCCCTTTGTGATGATAACCATTATATTACACTTAGTTGCTAACATTTGGTAGACCCACCTTTATTAAACAAGATTGCTCAGATTTCATGGTTTTTAACATTTAGTCCAATGATTTTCAAACAGTAGATGGGTCCTACCATGATTATCAATACGAGAGTGATCTTATTATTGTTACGAATATTATGTAGAATTCACTATGTTAAGAGTCATTTATCCCATTCAATAAAATTTCAAATATTAAACAACTAAAAACATTCGATAAGTCCTACTATGATTACTAACATTGAGTGGGTCCCAACAAAAATGCCAGCAAAAGAAGGGCTATATTATGTTTTGAATTAGATGACTTTCATCTTAATTACCAATATTAGATCAGTCCACTGTGAATAATAATTAGTGGGACCCACATTGGGTCAATCATCTCTATTTCTATCTCCATATCTAGTTTCAGTATATCATATAGTTAAAATCTTATAAATTACCAAACACTTCAAATGTATAGTGAAATTTCTAGAAATTGCCAAACACCATAACCTACACAATATTATAAAATTACACTATTTTCCTCTGTGATAATAAAATCTTACAATATTAAAATTTCATGATATTATGTTCTGCATTTATCCAAACACCCCCTAAGAAGGTAAAGAAAGAAGTTAAGAAAGTAATATGTAATTGATGTAGCCATAACAGGTGAGCCCCAATTGATAATAAACCCCAATTCCAATACCCAACTCAAATCAACAGAAACTCAAGCAATCACAAGGAGAAAAAGTAGTAAAAAAGATATCCCAAATATGCAATCCACCACTTAAATGTCTTCAATCCTTGGCAAACACATTCTCAAACCAATAGAGAAGAAAGATAATTGCACGCCAAGGCAATTATATTGAAATAATATATGAAATATTCAAAGCATGGGTTGGACATCCCACATACAATGCATTTATAAGTTTTTTCCATAAAACAAAACATAAACTTCGTTCTAAATTCAAGAAATCATAATCCCTATGTACAAAGGAAAAAATCATAATCCCTATGTACAAAGGAAAGAAATCCAACTTTAAGAGTGCTTATTACAATGCATATAATATAGTTTCTTAAAAAAAAGAAAAGTAAAGAAACAAAATCGTAGAAGATTGTCCACTTGGACATCCTGATCTAGTAGATTCTTGGCCCTAGATTGTTCTTTCTGACTTTCAGCCTGTACTTTCCTTTGTAGCCAACTTCTACTATGGAAGATTTCCATTATACTTTTTTTAAGTCTCCAAATTGCAAAAGGAAACTAAATAATGGAAATTACTTCCTCTCCAAGCAATATTGAGCATCCCCTCTTAGTAGAGTTTTGGCCCCCACTAGCTTTACTTGTAGGACTAGCCACATAGTTGGTTTTGTGAACTAGGTTTGGGCATCCATTATAAGCCTGGTTTGGGTCATGATCCATGGACCCCAAGTTAGATAATGTACAATTCAACATTGTTGGACTGTTCATCATATTTGTGCTTGATTGGCTTGATTAGATGGTCCAAAAGAATATCTCTTAATTATTTTAGAAGATAGGACACTTAATTTGGACCCATCTCAGCCATCCAATCTAAGATTTGACCACTTATATTTTATCTTTCTTCGATTAGTATAGATCTTTGGCCCCTTCTTGTAATACCCCTGAACTCCTTTTGGGGGTTCGAATTTTGTGTGTGGTTAAATATTATTATTTGCGTGTTCCTTGTTAGTTTTTACAAAATAAGATCCTTATTTTATATGTATATTGTGTGAATATTAATTCTGTTAAGAAATATTTTCTTGTAATGATTATTTAAATGATGTCAGTCCTAAGTCTTTTTAGGGGGTTATAATGTCCTTTATAGGCCCATTGGTCTTAAGTTAAATAGGAGTCAGTCATTGAGAGAGAGAGAGAGATGGGAGCCATGTGTGTCTCATGTTGTGCGCATGACATCCCTAGTCCAAAGAGGACTTGCGCACAAATTCCAAGAAGGATTATTGAGCTACACCACTTCCTAGGCAGCCATTTAAACCCTATTCCTCTCCTTTCTTTCTCTTATTTCATTCATTGACAACTCTATTCTCTAGAAACCCTAACCCTAGAGAGAACTAGAAAAGGACTAGGGAGAACTAGTAGTAGTAGAGAAGAAACAGCAGTTGGTGCCTTCTTGCATGACTTTCATCTTTCCCCAAGTTAACAAATTAACTTTAGCCTACACGAGGTGAGTAGAAATCTAAATCTACATGTGTTCATGGGCCTTTCTCTTGAATTGGTGTGATTAGAACCATAATTTACCATTGATGTGTGCAGCATTATGAGGAATTGATTAAATGATAAACTTGGAGGTGAAATCCTTTAGCCGACTATGGTAGTGATGGTTTGATGATGGCAGACTATGTAATGGTGATTTTGGTGTTGGCCGAATAGGGTTTTTCATTTTTTATGTTGTCCAATAATGGGGTTTAGGCATGGCCGAACCCATGTTAGGGATTGCGGCCTTAGTCGACAACATGATACCCATTTTGTTGATGCTTGTGTGAGGTTTAACCATTGATTATTGATTGATTGATGTTTACTTCATGCATCAGCTATTCTATATGATGCATTAGACAATGTTAGACTTATTAGTAGCAAGTATGGAAAGAGCATGATTGTTGAATATTGATTTGGAGAAAGGTTTGCATATGACAAAGAAGGGGCTTCATCTAATTCAAACTAGAAGGAGTTTTAATTTTGAATATCATATATTGCTTATGATGGATGTGTCAAGACTCTTGTAATTGTAAAAACGTCTCAAAACTATAAGGGGTTAGTTATGCAATCGCCTTTACACGACTGGATACCAATAATGAGTCGGTGCAAGTTATAATAAATCCGGACTTGGTCTAAGGGGCTGATTTCAAGCTACCTCGCCATAAGTGTTGAGAATAACAAGGAAATATGTTTCGACTCTGAATCATGTTCATGTGATCTCCACGAAGAAGATACCCATTCTATAATTTGATTAGTTTGGACCAACCCATTGGACACCCTTAGACCAATAGCATTTACTAGGGCCAAGATATATGAGCTTTCCTTGACTTTAGGTTAGTTATTTTACCTGACTTTTAGGTCAGCTGCTTCACTGACTGTACGTCAGCCCCTATATATGATATGAGGCATCCTGGAGATGTATGAATTATTGGGTTGTGCTATCAGGTGGTTAGGGAGTGGTCTTGAGGCCAGTTTTAGTTAACCTTGACTGACCTTAACTGTAATTCCATAATGTTATTTATATGTCGAAGCATTATCTTGTTTAACATGTTGTGTGCAAACACAGATTAGAATCTCTATTCACTCAGTTTCACTGACTTTTGGATTTTCCCAGTCCATGTAACCAGGACATAGAGACACAGGAGGATATCGATGACCAGGCGATACAGCTGAGCAACATCAAGACTCACTTTTTTATTAAAGGATTAGCCTTAATTGATTTTAGTTTGTTTTATTTAAACATTAAAGATTTGCAATTAGTTATGTATGGTTTCATTTAGTATTGCTGAACTATTTGATTATTATTGGATTTAGACTTTAATTAAAGGACTTGATTTATTTAGGTAAATGGCTGAATTTTTATGCCAATATTGATTTGACTTATGAATATGGATGAGGTGCTTATTGCTCGCGACACAGCATTCGAGGGCCCCAGATTTCGGGTCATGACACTTCTTTTGATCAAGCTGATCAAGATAATCAACAACTAGATCGGTCACATATTCACATATATCTTATCCAAAAGTTCTTGCATCGGTGATGCAAAGTCCAAAGCATATGATGACCTCCATAATATGTTGGGAACAAGGGAATGAGAGATAGTTACAAGCTTACAAGAATGAGGTAAAGGAAAAGTAGGGACTTAGCTTATGTCAAACGTATAAAGAGCGACCAAAAGGTTTTAATGAAGGATAAAGATAATAAAGAAAGGTAAAGAGAGTATTTTAAGAAACCTTTTAAATAATGATTCTATAGGAGCCTTAGGAGTAAGAGAGGATATGTCATTAGTAGGACATACCTTTTAAGGGCTCTAATTTCATGACAAAAACCACTAAAGACAAAGGTTTTTGGTAGAAGAGAAGTGATGATTTCTGGATCCCATGTATATATCCTTTTAACTCAATTTGTATGATAGGTTATCATTATCATCATCAAAGTCTTGTGCCAACTATGTTGGGGTCGGTTGTTTGGGTTGTGACAAAATTTTATGCTAGCGGTATGTACAATCCTTTAAATTAGGAATTACAATCAATCACGATCCCTTAGTTCGGGAAACAAACATCCCAATTACATCCTAACAAGTTTCTTAGGATTATTTTCAGTTATGGTAGTGCTATGAAAATAAACATATGGTGATCCATGGAATGCTTGAAACTATGTTCCTTCAAATGTAAGGGATGCAAATTAACAGAAATTTTCTCCTTTTTTTCTCAATGAATGCAATTGTAGGAACTGGTAACTAGGGATAGAGAAATGAATCAGAAACAAGGAAACTCCTAGGATAAACTTGCTTTGACCCAACCATTTTTTATGGAGGCCGTAGAAGAAAGGACTCAGCACAGAGTCTTAAACAAGGGAACAAGGAGAGAGGACCAATTCATCACCAAACTAATTCAGAGAAGAAACTCAATTGCATTTCAATCAAATAGCATCAATGGTGAAGCCTACCTATGAGTGCATCCAACTCTCATCTTTTCCCCTGGCCACACATGTTTTGCGAGTAATAACCATTTTCATTACAGAATCCTTCATTACAAAGTGAAGCTGTATCAATTATTAAAGGCAATTTTCTGAGCTCATAATAAGGACCATACCTTGCCAACCATGATTTCATTCGCATTGGCTCCATACACATTGGCAGTATCAAAGAAAGTGATTCCTTTCTTGAAAGCATCCACAATTATTTGAATTCCATCTTCTTCAGAGAGAGGACTGTTATATATTCCCGTAAGGCCCATACACCCAAATCCCAACTTGGAGACCTGGAGGGGAAAAAAAACCAAAACAAAACACCGATTATGAACTATAAAAAATTTATAAAAAAAAATTATCAAGAAAAATATTACATAAGGACTTAATCTTATAGTAAATCCCAAAGTGAAAGTGGCCGGCCAATGAAACACGGTCATGGGCTTTGGCATTGACAATAGTCGAAAGGCAATGCATTAGACAAGAATTTACCAAGTCCCACAAATAAGCACATTCATATAACTATATCAGACTCAGAGTATTCAATATGAACTTCCAACTATACTGCACTTATTTACAAGTACAAATGTATTCCATAAGAACAGAAAGCACAACAAAGCTATATAAATGGTATATGAATGACAATAAACTATAAAAATAAGAGTTGAAACAAGATTTCTTAACCTTTTCATATTAAGATAATCAAGATGTAACCCGATTCCCGACATCAGGCATGATGAAAGTGGGTATGCAATTTTTCAGAAAAATGGAATATCCGCATTTTTAAGATACATTTTGAGTGGCATAGAGAATTTCATTTCAATCTGATTAACTCATAACCAATCTCTACTAATAAGCTGTGTTTCAACAACCCATCTTTCATAGAATTCTTCACATAACAAAATAGAAAAGATCATCTTCTTCTAAAGATGTGTATTTTCTTTTTCTTTCTTTTTTTTCTTAAAAAAAAGATGAATATTTTCTAGCCATTTAAGATTTTTCCAGTAATTTTTACATGATATGATACATTTCATATTATATATGAACGATACTCTCATTTTCCAAAGAAATTGTTGTTCCTGGCAACCAAGTCCTTGCATTTAAAATATGACATTTGATTAACATGATTTTTATTTATTGCCTTCGTCTTCAATCTATAGTAGGTGGAATTCAGGCTGCAGCATGTGCAAAATGAATGCCAATGCAGCCACATGATTTTCTCCTTACTCTTACATTTTATTGGCATTTGGCATACAAATTACAATTTATATATATGGGGGAATTTTACAAAATGCCCCATTTGAAAAGGGGCATTTTTTGCCCCTCTTAACTGGTCCAAGTAACCAATGCCACATCATAAATTGGCTTTAAATGAAATGAGCCATGGAATGCTTTAAATGAAGTAAACCATGAAATGGAGCCAATAAGCCATGAGCCATGATGCCATGAATGTGACGTTTCACATTCCCAAATATGAGCCGTTCCACTTCTTCCGAATTTGGGCTGCCTTGATTAAAAGTGGGCCCAGGTGAACTGGATAATACAAGCAAACCATTGGTAGATGAACATTCTCCAACAATGTATTAAGATATAATATGATACGAAAAAAGGATTGGATTGTAATCTTGTATGACAGCTGTATCCATCCCTCATGGCTTCATGCACATGCCCATAATACGTGGTAGGGATGGGTTTGAAATTTATTTACTATGCATTTATGTTAATCTGCGGAATTCTTGGTTAGAGAGAAAGTAGGAGACATTTTAGGAACATGCACTCGCCTTTTCAAGAGAGAAAAAGTAGGAGCCAAATAAGCATTGCAATAACTCCTTTATTTTCATTAATCTCTCCTCTTTTTTTATTATCAATGTGTCAAAGTCAGAAAGTATCTCTTGTTTCATTCGTCAAAAACACAGGGGCATGTATATATATATATATGGGAAATTCTCAAAAACTCCCCTATCTCAAAAGGGGAGTTTCTGCCCCTTTCTAATAGCCAATGATTTGTTAGTATTTTAAGAGATCCCCTATCCACACACACACACACACACACACAACGATCTGAATCGTTCGTTGACCATTAAACTTTTGCGGCCCAGATGGAGTTTATAGAAACCACAGTTGGGGCAGATTTTTTGCACAGAAGAGGGTCTCAGGGAGTCCTTGAAATCCCCCCATCTCCTTCCCCATGTGGGTCCCCAGGTGGGCCCCACCACACACTTGAGCTTACCTTAGCCTAAGCTTTAGCTTAGGAGAGCTGCCCCCATATATATATGGAGATGCTCCGATGAGAATTACTCTCATGGTACTATGTTAGTAAGGGGTGAGGGCCCTCACATTTAGGCCGTTGGCATTGGATATGGATGTGAGGGCCCCCACCCTTACTCTCATAGTACCGTGAGAGTAACACTCACAAGAGCATCTCCCATATACATATATGCATATGTACATATATATGTACATATACGTAAATTTACATATATGTATATATTGTAAGACCCCGACCCAACTACCGCGATTAACACTAATTAAGACGTGTGTTAGCTCTAAGTGGGATTAGCGGATTTTGTTTTAGGTTTGGGACTACAAGAGCTTTTATATAGCTTTGGGGATTTTTGAGAGCCTCTTTGACTTATAGTTGGACTCATTGAGGGTCCTTTGGTTATTTCTCGTAAGTGTAGGGGGTTATCCGCGATTTCGAAAATTCGTGTTTTAGCTTCGATTGATAGATCTTGTTAGGCCCTATGACTTTCATGCTCACTCTGTCCCTAATTGAGACCTCGAAACCCAGTTTTCCCAACTTCGGGTGCAAAACAGTCTTTTTACACAAAATCTGGGCACAATTTTCAATGTCTCCAAACCCCACAAAATATGTACTTTTCAGAAACTAGATTTTATGAGAAACGTTTCTCTTCTTTGTCGAACCTCCGAGGCCCGGAAACCCAAGTTTTAAGCCCGACAAGCCTTGTTAGTTGTGGGACCCACATTCACTTCTTATATAAGGAGAACTCCTTCCCTCTCCCTTCTTTGGCTGGAAGAGTTTGCTCCAGCCAAAGTTAGGGTTTTCTTTCCCATTTCTCCTTCTTGTTCTTCTCCTTCAATCCATTCCAAACCTTGCCCAAACGGTGAGATTGATCTCATCTTCTTCTTCTCCACCATGAGGGCACTCCATTGATGCTATTTGAAGAGAAATCCAGCTGAAGCAAGGTTCTCCTTGAGCAAGCCCTTTCCATTTGAAGTTCTTCCAAGTGATCTACCCTATCTCCTAGATTTGGGTTATTCTAACCCTAGAGAGTCTTTTCCCTTTATCCTTGCAAGCCTCCCTCTTCTCCTTCCTTGTATTGGTTTCTAAGGTTCTAAATGGGTATATTTTGGGGTTTTGTGTAGCTTATAGGTTTTGGCTTTGGAAGTGAGTTTGAAAGGTTGTTTAGTGCCATTGGAGACCAAGGCAAGTGGATGAATTGATTTGTTTGAAATGCTAAGTGTTTTATGAGATTTTTCAAGCTTTGCCACTATATTCATTGTGATTTCATCGAAATTTTTATCTTACATTCTTGTTATATCTTTGCTCTGTTTTGGTATATGTACAAGGATGATTTCATTTAGCCAAACCTTCTTTAGTTTTAGAAATTTTAGATTTCATATCTATGTATTTTCTATTGAAAAATGGGCTGAATGTATGGAGTATGTGGATAATTGGATTCGATTGGATGATGGAATGGGTGCAAATTATGGAGGATGAATTGGAGTTTGGAAGGCAAAGGAGGCCTATTTTCTTGCAGGTTGTTGGGTTTGGAAGGGGCCAAAGTCTGGATTTGAAAGGCATCAGAAATTGGGTGAAATGGAGGTGTCATCTTGTTGCCAGCGAGCCAAGGCAAAACCTTGGCCGCTTGAGTGGACAAGGCATCTGATGCCCAGGCGAGCAAACAGAAGCTTTGCCGCTCGAGCAGACCCTTTGGACACTCGAACGGGCAGAGCAATTGGCTTCAGGTGCGCCGTAAGAAGCTTTGTCGCTCAAGCGGATCCCTTTAGGTGCAACACTCAAACGGGCAGAGTAGCTAAGCTTAGACGAGCGGGCAAAAGCTCTGCCGCTCGAGCGAATCTATGGGCGCTCGAGCAGGGAAAGCCTCTGGCTTCTCGGTTTCATGGGTGTGTTGTGGAGGGTTTCTATTACGAGAGGACATTACCTCCGGATCCTCATTGAGGACTCTTGAGTTACTAATGTGTATGAAATACTAGAAATATCCTTAATCTTCGGGAGTACCAAGCTAAGTAAATTCGATATACGAGTTCTTCATACACAGTATTAAATCTCGAAGCCTCAATATGTGGTTCGGGCATACATTTGGGAAGCCCATTTTTCTCTTTGTTTTGCTCAAATGACATGGTTTTCCTTCGTTTTGACCATTGTTACTAGTCTTATTTAAAGACTACTTGTATTATGCAATTTGAGTACCCAGTTGACCTGGTGTACAAACGAGAACCATCTTGGTGAGATACGTGTGTGTGCGTGCTCGTACGGTACCTTAGTCTGTTTTGGTGTTACGCACCATATTGTTAAGATGGCCCTCGACCCATGAAGGGGCCCAAGGCCCATCAGTCCAACAAGCTTACATATATCACGTTGATTTGATTTGGATTTGATTGAGTCATTGATTGATTATGCTGTAAATATTAAATTGATTGCTTTCCTAACTTAGTTTAGTGATTAGCTAATTTACTTTGTAAATTGCCTTGATTAGGGCTTGTAATTCCTATATATACATGTAGCGGTTCTCCAAAAGAGACACACAAAAGATTAATACAATCTCAGTGAATATTATTCAAGTTCTTTCGTGAGTTTGTCATGGTATCATAGCCCATATTCAAGAACACCTAGTTTCTTCCCCTCCAAAACCTCAAGGCAGTAGAATAGAGAGTTTATATCTCTTCCTCATGCAGAATAACAGATCCAGGCATCTGTTCAAGATTTCCAGCGTCATTCACAATCTGCGACAGTTGGTATCACAGTGGTGGCCCACCCCTGATCATCAGTTCATCTTCCAAAAACCATACAGTCATGGTCGCCTGGTACTCCTAGGATTATTGACAATTTTTTCAGGATTTTTTAGCATCTCCAGGTTGGTCGTTTACTCATTCTCAAGTGTTTTTTAGAAATTTACATTGTTTTCATCAAAACCGTCAAATATCTTGGATTTACAGCAGAATCTCTTCAAACATGTTTCAATAGAAGCCAAATAGAAGGCTTTCCCAGATCAATCTTCTGATCTAAGGCCTGATCCATCTGTGGGGCCCACGTAGTGGATCTACAGCAATTTTTTGGGTCGTCTAGGGTGTTTATTTGCAATTTTTTGCTCTTTGTCATCTGGGGTGATTATCTGTGTCTGGGTTAAAAACAGAACATTGTTTCTCTTTCTGTTAGATCAATTGTTGGTTCAATCTTGATTTAAGATGGACAAATCTGAGGTTACCTTGATTAAATTCACTGGAAAAAATTATCCTGCATGGTCTTTTCAATTTCAAATCTACTTAGAAGCCAAGGAATTGTGGGGATTTGTTTCTGGCACTGATCCTAAACCTACTGAGGATGAGAAAAAGATTTCTTCTTGGCATACCAAAGATGCCAAAATCAAAACCTGGATTCTAGGATCTGTCGAGCCTCATCTGATAATGAACCTCAAACCCTACCCCACTTCTAAAGACATGTGGGAGTATTTGCAGCAAGTGTACCATCAAGATAACTCTGCTCGTCAATTTCACCTTGAATGTGCGATTGCTGAATATGCACAAGGAACCTTGTCGATTCAAGACTACTATTCGGGATTCCGGACCCTATGGTCAGAATACGATAGTATTAGTATGCTGGTGTGGCTGCCAACGTTTTGATTGTCATTCGTGATCTTCAGGCCGCTAGTCAGCGGGATCCATTTTTGATGAAATTACGGAATGAATATGAAAGTGTCCGCTCTGCCCTGATGAATCGGACACCTCTACCTTCCTTGGCTGTCTGCCTGAATGAACTCTTACGCGAGGAACAGCGCATGGCAACCTCAGCCCATATAGCTCAACAAAAGGCTGAGACCTATTCCGTCGCGTTTTCAGCCACTAAGGCTTCTCAGCCTCCGCCTCGAGACTTGAGCAAAACACAATGCTACAGCTGCCAGAAATTTGGGCATCTTGTATCTCAATGCAAACAGAAAGTCTGCAATTACTGTAAACAGTCGGGACATATCATCTCTGAATGTCGCCGCCGTCCACCACGTCCGTCGACACAGTATCAGACTTCCCAGCCTCCGGCTCGGCAGTATCAGACTCCACAGTCTCCGACTCCGCATGCTTATGTGGCTTCCTCGGTTATGCCTGTTCCTACATCAGCACCTCCTCAGCCTGGGCCCTCATCATCTCTTACTCCTGAATTGGTTCAACAAATGATTATCAATGCCCTCTCTGCCTTTGGTCTCTCAGGTAAGTCTCCTTCATCTTCTACTTGGTTCCTTGATTCCGGGGCGTCTAATCATATGACGTATTCCCACACCCCTCTCTCCAATATGACTAGTTACAATGGCCATCTTCAAATCCAAACTGCTGACGGCGGACATGTTCCTATTACTGCTATCGGAGATATCCCTAGTCCCATCCCATTGAGAAATGTTTACCTTTGTCCTAATTTAACTTCCAACCTATTGTCCGTCGGGGAACTTGTTGAAAATAATTGTAACATCTCTTTTTCATCTTCTGGTTATGTTGTGCAGGACCAGATGTCCGGGAAGGAGATCGCGAGGGGACCTAAGTGTGGACGCTTATTTCCGCTGGATTTTTCTAAATTTTCTAGAAATCAATTCGACAATAATGTTTTTTGTTTTTCTCTTAGAGATAATTGCCGGTTATGGCATAATAGACTCGGACATCCTAATTCCAAGGCTTTGTCCCTTATGTTAAATTATGGTTTATTAAATAAATCTGTTGGTTTATCTTCTTGTGTGCCTTTTGATTGTGCTACTTGTAAAATGGGAAAGAGCAAAACTCTTCCGTTTCCTCATTCCACTTCACACACCTCCCAGTGTTTCGATTTAGTTCATAGTGATGTATGGGGAATTGCTCCAGCTCTTTCCCACGCTCACTACAAATATTTTGTGACTTTTATTGATGATTTCAGTCGGTTCACATGGGTCTACTTTCTACATTCAAAATCTGATGTTTTTAATGTTTTTAAGATCTTTTTAGCTTATGTTGAGAATCAATTTTCCACGTGCATTAAAATCTTGCGATCTGATTCAGGCGGAGAATATGTATCCTCAGATTTTCAACAATTTTTGCAAAACAAAGGTATTATTTCTCAAAGATCTTGTCCTTATACTCCCTAGCAGAATGGAATCACTGAAAGGAAAAATAGACATCTCCTTGATGTTACTCGTTCCCTTCTTCTTGAATCATCGGTTCCTACCCGTTTTTGGGTTGAGGCACTGGCTACGGCAGCTCATCTTATTAATCGTATGCCATCAACCTCCATTGAGAATCAAAGGAGTGCTGCTATTGGAACACCAAATTTTTCTTTTCAAACACAAATTCTCTCTACACACATTCCTATAATTTAAAAAATACATTAGTTCTTTTCACACACAATAAAATTTCCTAAACTACCCATCCCTCCATTTCCCTCTTTCTTCCCACACACATCCTCATCTCTTTCTTCCCACACACATCCTCATCCCTTTCTTCCCTTTCTCCGGCATTCCTCCGGCATTCCTCCGGCATACCAGTCCGCTCCACCATCTCCACAATCCTCTGGCATTCCCTTTTTCCTTCACCATTTATTCTTCTTTCCCATCTCTTCTTTACCATTTTTTCCAACTTAGATTATCTTTTTTTTCATGGAAACTTGTTATGGGGATAGATTCTCATTCAATGTAAGTTTTTAAAAACAATGTTAGTGTTTTTTCATGCATTTGGGTGCGTTTTATCCATCGTCGCAAGGGTATTAGAAATCGCGACTCTGTTCGGTCTTTCAGGACCGAACATATTGCATATGTTCGGAAGTACAGGACCGAACAAATTCCTTTTGTTCGGTCCTGTACTTCCGAACATATGCAATATGTTCGGTCCTGAAAGACCGAACATATCGGGAACCTGCAAATCGTTCCAGGCGAGAAAATTTTTTTAAAAAAGAGGCATAAAACTGATTGAAAGGCACCATTTGATTATTGTTTTCTTCCTTCATTGCACTTGAAATCCTTTAGTTATAGAATGAAAAAAGATAAAGTACAAGAAGAATGAAAGATGAAGGAGATGGAGGAAGATGGGTTGCCCAAAGAGCATAAAATGGAGAAAGATGAGTTGCCTTTTGAGTTTTTTCCGGAAAGTGGAGAGTGAGATGGGTGGGAGGGAAGAAGAGATGGGTGGGAGGGAAGAAGATGAGCTTGTGTGTGAAAAGAGGGGCAATGGATATTTTGGTCATTTCATAAAGGGGTAAAAATGTAATTAAAAAAAATCAAATTCCTTGTGTTTGAAAAGAAAATTTTGGTGTTCCAATAGCAGCACTCAATCAAAGCCCATATTACCGATTGTACAAGACCTCTCCATCCTATGATGATCTTCATGTTTTTTGGCTCCATTTGTTTCGTGCACTTGCCTCCTTCTGAGAGGATAAAACTAACGGCACAATCAGCTCAGTGTGTGTTTTTAGGTTATGCACCCTTCCAGAAGGGGTTTCTTTGTTATGATCCTCACATTCGTCGTTTACGTACCTCTAGGAATGTCAGTTTTTTTTTAACAACAGTATTTTTTTCAAAAACACATTGATCCTCCTGACTCCTCTTTGGTGTCTTTACCTAGTTTTTCTGACAACACCTCAGTTGTTCGTTTCAATCCTAACTTTGTGTATCACAGACGGAACAGAGAAGCGCCTCCCAGGGATCCCCCTCCTGATCTTCCTCCGGCATCCAGTCCACCTCAGGCACTTGGTCTATCTGGCCCTCCTTCATTGCGTCACTCCACTCGCATTTCGGTCCCACCCAACCGTTATGGGTTCTCCCATACTTCCTTAATGGCCACTTTGTCTTCTTCCTCCATTCCCCAATCCTATTCTCAGGCTATGCAGGATACATGTTGGAACAAGGCTATGCAAGATGAATTGGCTGCTTTAGAGAAAAATCATACGTGGGATATTGTCCCCTCTCCTGTGCGTGTCAAACCTATTGGCTGCAAGTGGATCTTTTCTCTCAAGTTAAAATCAGATGGCACTCTAGATCGGTATAAGGCGCGCCTTGTTGCTCTCGGAAATCGGCAGGAATATGGCATTGATTATGATGAAACCTTTGCTCCCGTCGCCAAGATGACCACCGTACGCATCATCCTTGCTGTTGCTGCCTCTCAGTCCTGGCCTCTCTATCAAATGGATGTCAAAAATGCGTTTCTTCATGGTGATCTCAAAGAAGACGTTTATATGCGTCTGCCTCCGGGGTCCTCTTCTGGGAAGGGTATGGTTGCTAAGCTCCGTCGCTCCCTCTATGGTCTGAAGCAAGCTCCTCGTGCATGGTTTGAGAAATTTCAGGATGCCCTTCTGCACTTGGATTTTCATCCCAGCCAGTATGATCCTTCCATGTTCTTACATCATGATTCGTCCGGCATTACTGTACTTCTGCTCTATGTTGATGACATTGTCATTACTGGTCCTAATGCTCAAATGATTCAGGCACTCCAAGCTTCTCTTCATCAGACATTTCAAATGAAGGATCTAGGCCCCTTACACTATTTCCTTGGCCTTGAAGTTCATCAATTGCCTAAAGGTATAGTTCTCAATCAGCACAAATATACGGTTGATCTTATTGAATTGGCTGGGCTTACTTCTTCAGCTCCAGTCGATACGCCGATCGAACTGAATGTTAAACTCAGTAAAGAGGAGGGTGATCTTCTTCCGGATCCTACCGCATATCGCCAGTTAGTGGGTAGCTTGATCTACCTCACGATCACGCGTCTTGATATCTCATTTGCGGTCAATCTCATGAGTCAGTTCATGACTACTCCTCGGCATCTTCATCTGGCTGCTGTTCGTCACATCATTCGGTACCTTATTCGCACACCAACTCGCGGGTTGTTTTTTCCATCAGACAATCCTCTTTCTCTCAAAACTTATTCAGATGCTGATTGGGCTGGTTGTCCGGATACTCGCAGATCAACCACAGGATGGTGCATGTTCTTGGGTGATAGTCTCATTTCCTGGAAATGCAAGAAACATGAAAAAGTTTCCAAATCCTCTACTGAGGCTGAGTACCGAGCTATGTCCGCTGCCTGCTCAGAAATACTTTGGCTCCGTGGTCTGCTCTCTGACATTGGATTTCCTGCAGAAGGAGCTACCCCCCTCTATGCAGATAATACAAGTGTCATTCGGATTACTGAGAATCCTATTTTTCATGAACGTACTAAACACATCGAGGTTGATTGTCACTTCATACGGGATGAGTTTAAACGTGATGTCATCAGCCTTCCGCATGTCTCCACTGAGTTTCAAATTGCTGATATTCTTACTAAAGGTCTTCTCCGACCTCGCCATCAATTCTTGGTTGGCAAATTGCTGCTCGTTGATTCTCCCGCATCAATTTGAGGGGGGGTGTTAAGATGGCCCTCGACCCATGAAGGGGCCCAAGGCCCATCAGTCCAACAAGCTTACATATATCACGTTGATTTGATTTGGATTTGATTGAGTCATTGATTGATTATGCTGTAAATATTAAATTGATTGCTTTCCTAACTTAGTTTAGTGATTAGCTAATTTACTTTGTAAACTGCCTTGATTAGGGCTTGTAATTCCTATATATACATGTAGTGGTTCTCCAAGAGAGACACACAAAAGATTAATACAATCTCAGTGAATATTATTCAAGTTCTTTCGTGAGTTTGTCACATATTACGCTTCGTTTTTCTCATGTAACCTATGTGTCGGCACCACTAAGCTTGGGCAACCTCGTCGGCTTGATCCACCGACTTGGGGTCCTTAATGACTCTTAGCCAGCCGCAGTCTGGGTCTTATCTAGTGTGTTATATTGTCTGGTTCCGCTGCCGGTACTTAGTGTGATAGCCAAGTTTATTGGCATTATTATGTTTATCTAGTTGCTCTCGTCACTTCGTGTGCTCAAGACTTATATCTTAGTGTGCTCTCATCACTTTAGTAGTGGAGAATTTAGCATTATGTGGTTGACATCTTGCTAGTTACCTCTTCCTTCGTACCTAGTCATGATTTTATACTTATCATTTGTCTTCATAAGCATGCATCAGATTTTTACCACACTAACCGTTTTTATCATGTTTTAATGTTTCCAAGGCAAATTGTATCTATTTTATGTTTATATTTCTTCAGCCACATTCCAGACCGTCGTGTCTAACCCACTATATTTCGGTACTCAGGTCCAGACCCCATTGCCCCTAAGAAGGAGCCGGAGGAGGTGGCCAGAGAGCCGCAATGTGTAGGAGAATGGCAAGCTAATGATGTCCTCTAGACATCGGGTCAGGCAAGCTTCGAAACATCTTTTGGGAGGGTGATAGTCACATTTTGGTTTTGGATGTACAGGCCTTTGTTGGCCTTTATTTTTGGGGAATGTTATAATTAAACTCATCTTTTGTGTAAATATTTAACTCATATGATTGGGAATGCTACATGGACATTGCTCACTCTAACATCCTATTATTTAATTGTGTTTATCAGTCTGATGATTATGGGATGATTTATGGATTAGATTTGCTACATGCTTCCACACTTCGATTATGCTTTGTTTGTGAGTGTGACATCCTCACCGCGGAAACCTATGGAAAATCACGTGTGCAGGCGTTGTGTTCCGTCTTGTTCCGCATGCCCATAAAAAAAATGTACACTTCTATGCTCCGATCCCAGATTAGGAGTGTCGTTGGCACTAACCCGGTGCGTGCGTGCATGCATGTGTGAGATACCCGTTACATTGTTCAGCATATATAAGCATTCTCTACTGAGCAAATTTATAAATGATATTTTGGTTGTTAGTGAAAATTTTAGTATACACTGATACAGGCATTTAACTCTGCCAGTTTGTTGTAAGTGCCACTCTCAGGCCCAAATAAAGGAAAAAGGTTGCATGTAGGTTGACAACAGGCGTAAAACTTTTGTCACAACTCCGACATCAGTAGTTGACCCAAACGTAGTTAGGGCAAGCCTTTAATGATGATGATGGTTATTGGTAAAGATGGAAGCTACAACAATTTGCTTTCTAGCCTGTTGAAGTAAATAGTAAGCGACCTACATTTGGCTATCATCTTCAAATGTCATATTTCTTGTTTTTGTTGTAACATCATAAGACGCCCCGGTACTTCAAAATAGGCAACATATCATGACATATCGTATCTAATATTTTTTATGTGTAAAATCCCTGTCCCTTCCATATCCATGTCATGTCCTTGCAACCTTGTGATTGCAACAGTGTGCACCTTCAAACCATGTTTCAAAATATTGGCAGATGTACTATGCATCGGCCAACATTTATCAAATAGCATTCAAACAAATGTGTGAAAATGATATTGTACTGTATCCCCATTTTTATTAGAAAACTATCGGATGATAAATTAGAAAACAATATTGGTTGTCTCAGCTAACAGCCGAGATTTTAAAATTGGCAGCCAACAAACTTATATATTGTCAACTAGGCCAATGGGCCTAGGTCAGTGGGTCTCAGCCCATGACAAATTGAGCCCAACTTATGGATCAAAACAAATATCGTTTGTACAGAGATGTAATTGATTATGTGCCTTATTAGGGGATTTGATTAGATGTTAATTAGATTAGGATTGCTTTAATTTAGTTAATTATCTCAATCACTGTAAACATATTTCTAAACTTTATCTCTATATATTGAAAGATCGTGACCCTCAAAGGATCATCGAATTCACAAACAGTTCTGTGTCTTCTTCCCTCTCTTGCTTTGACATGGTATCAGAGCCAAGCTTCTAAGTGTTTCTTCTCCATCTTCCAAACATTGGAAGTTGTCATAGTCTCTGAGAGACTCTCTGGTTATTTTTTCTTCATCTTCCAAGCATTGGAAGTCGCCAGATCAACCTGTGATCTCACGTGGCCCACCCCAGATCATCCTCATCACATTAGGATATCACAATCCCTCTGGTCGTCTGAATATTCTAGATTTTCTGATGATATTCTGATATCTTTTTGGCATCAAAACAGATCACGGATCTGTTTCGCAGGTTTCTTCCACAAGCTGATCGTTGCTGGCATCTGTGGCCCACCACTGATCATCACCAACCTCATCAACGGCTCCTAGCATCTTGGTCGACCATTTATGCTGGTTGTTTTGGCAATTTTTTCAGATTTTTTCATCCATCAGAGGTAGGCCATCTGAATATTCTTATGATTTCCCCATTTACCGACATAGTTTTCATCAATCCGTCACTGTGATTTGGATTTAGATTCAATCTGGATGAAACTTGGATCCTCTGGACAGAAAAAAGGATTTCCACACATTAGGTGGGACTGATCTTGCTTTTGATCACCTCTGGGGGCCCACTTCCTTGATCGACACCTTCATACAAGGTCGTCAGGGCTAGTTTTTTTAAAAAAACTGAAACTCTCTGTTCACAGTTTCCTTGCTGTGTGGGCAGTATTTTGACAATATTGACTGTCTGGACCTAGTCTGTTGCCTTTCTTATCTCTGCTGGATATCTTCAAGTGCATCTACATTTCTCTAAGTATTACACCTCATTTTTGTGCTACTTGCTGTTGGATAAATTCTGATTTAATTGTTGTTTATCTTCTTTGGTAGCTGACATGGACAAACATGAAATTAAATTGATCAAATTTAATGGAAAGAATTATACTTCCTGGTCCTATCAATTTCAAGTCTATCTTGAAGGAAATGAAATGTTGGGACTTGTTTCAAGATGGGATCCGAGACCTAAGGACGATGAGAAAAAAATACTCTCTTGGAATACAAAGGATGTCAAGATAAAAAACCTGGATTCTTGGTTCTGTTGAATCACAATATATCTTGAATCTCAAACCGTACAAAACCTCCAAGGAGATGTGGGAATATCTGAAACAAGTGTATCACCAAGGGAACTCTGCCCGTCAATACCAACTTGAACTGGAGATTGCTCAGTATTCCCAAGGCACTTCTTCCATCCAGGACTATTATATAGGATTTCTCAATTTATGGGCAGAATATGATGAAATCAAATATCTCAATGTATCTGAGGCAACACTTTCTGAGATTCAGAAATTACAGGCAACTTCTCATAGAGATCAGTTTCTCACGAAATTGAGATCTGAATATGAGATCATTCGTTCCAATCTGATGAGCAGAGTCCCATCTCCATCCCTGCATGAGTGTCTTAATGAACTCTTGCGGGAGGAACAAAGTCAGCTCACTCAGCATGTTTTGAAGCAACAATCCTCTGGGAACTCTCCTGATGTCGCATATGCTGCCACTGCCCATTACTCCCCGGGTGTCTCTCACAATCCTGGAGGGATCGTCCATCATACTACTACTGCTGCTAAAGGACAACCCCCTGCAAAAGATCTCAGCAAAATTCAATGCTTTGGCTGTAAGAGTTATGGCCACTATGCTTCACAATGTAAAACCAAGTTTTGTAATTACTGCAAATCAAATGGTCATGTCATTAATGATTGCAAAAGGGGGCCACAAAATCGCACTCCACGAGCATATCATGTTAACACTGCAGATGCTACTACTTCCAGTGATAGTTCTTCAGCACCGGTCATGCCTTCGCCACCTTCTGCCTCAACTACTGCTCCTCATATCACCCCTGAACTCATTCAACAAATGATCATAAATGCCTTCTCTGCACTTGGTATTTCAGGTAACCACCAATCCTCTTCCTCCATATGTTTTATTGATTCTGGAGCTTCCAATCACATGACCTCCTCCACCACTCATCTCTCTAACCTGCAACCATACAATGGCAATTTGCAAGTCCATACTGCTAATGGTCAAAAGCTTCCTATTACTGCTAATGGTGATATCATTCATTCATTACCTCTCAAAAATGTCTTTCTATCTCCTCATCTAACTACAAATCTTCTGTCTGTTGGACGATTGGTTGATGATAATTGTGATGTTTCTTTTTCTCGGTCTGGTTGTGTTGTGCAGGATCAAGTGTCGGGGACGGTGATCGCGAAGGGGCCTAAGTGTGGACGCATGTTTCCTCTTGTTATGCCTTTCTATCAGAATAAACAGATTTCTGCTTTTTCTTGTTTTTCTCCTCAAGATTTTTGGAGGCTCTAGCATAATAGATTAGGCCATCCTCATTCAAAATTGTTATCTTTGATGTTGAACTCTGGTGGTATTATTAAAAATATAACATCTTTTAGTCACATTTCTGATGAGTGTTCTGTTTGCAAACTTGGAAAAAGCAAAGTTCTTCCCTTTTCATCCAAATCTACTATGGCTTCCAATTGCTTTGACATTATTCATAGTGACGTATGGGGGATTACTCCTGTAATCTCTCATACACATTTCAAATATTTTGTCAATTTATTGATGATCATAGTCGATTCACATGGGTTTATTTTTTGCACTCTAAATATGAAGTCTTTGATGCTTTTCAAAAATTTATGGCATACGTTGAAAATCAGTTTTCTACTAGCATAAAAGTTCTTCGATCTGATTCCAGAGGCGAATATATGTCCCATCAGTTTCAAACTTATCTGCAAAAACATGGGATTTTATCGCAGCGATCATGCCCTTACACTCCTCAACAGAACGAAGTGGCAGAACGAAAAAACAGACATCTCCTCGATACTGTTCATTCTCTTCTCTTAGAATCATCAGTTCCCGCGAGATTTTGGCCCGAAGCTTTAGCCACTGCGGTTCACTTAATCAATCGCTTACCATCCCATCGCCTCAACAATTAAACACCATTCCTTCGTATCTTTCATAAAGATCCTACTTATACCCACATGCGCATTTTTGGATGTGTTTGTTTTGTTCATCTTCCTCCTCCTGAACGTACCAAATTAACTACTCAATCTGCCCAATGTGCATTCCTTGGCTACGCATCTCACCAAAAGGGGTATATATGCTATGATCCTGTGGTCAACTGCCTTCGCATTTCTCGAAATGTCACGTTTTTTGAAAATCAACGTTTTTTCTCTACTCATTCCTCGGATTTACCTTCTTTCTTTCATCTACCAGGTTTTTCTGACACAATCTCTTCTCCACTCATTGTTTATGAACGTCGTCGTCATAAGGATGTTCCACTACTGCCTCCCCCTCTGGATCCCTCACCGGCACTTGATCTTGACCACGCTTCATCACATGATGGTTCATCTCCACTTCAACTTCAGCGATCTACTCGTCTCTCTAAGCCTCCATACAAATATGGGTTCACTCAAACATCGTTGCTTGCTACTCTCTCCTCTATTGCTATTCCCCCTTCTTACTCACAGGCGGTGAAGCATGACTGTTGGCAAAAGGCTATGCACGAAGAATTAGCTGCACTGCAGGAGAATCAAACTTGGGATATTGTTCCATGTCCCTTATCTGCAAAACCTATTGGCTGCAAACTGGTTTTTTCTGTCAAACTTAAGTCTGATGGCTCGTTGGATCGTTATAAAGCACGGTTAGTCGCACTGGGCAACCAACAGGAATATGGCATCGACTATGAAGAAACATTTACTCCAGTTGCAAAAATGACAACAATTCGTACTATTCTTGCCATTGCTGCTTCTCACTCATGGCCTCTTTACCAATTTGATGTCAAGAATGCCTTCCTTCATGGTGATCTCAAGGAAGAAGTCTATATGCGACTTCCCCAAGGCATTACAGGTGTCTCGGCAGGAGACTGTGCGCGCTTAAGACGCTCTCTAAATGGTCTTAAGCAAGCTCCGCACGCTTGGTTTGAGAAATTTAGGGATGCTCTCTTTCATCTACGGTTCTCTCAAAGTGCCTCTGATCCTTCTATGTTCCTTCATCGCTCCTCAAATGGGAATACTGTCCTCTTGGTGTACGTGGATGATATCATCATATCTGGGACAGATTCTGACATAATCACCCATCTACAGGCATCCTTACATGAATCTTTTCATATGAAAGACTTAGGGTCACTCACATATTTTTTAGGCCTTGAGGTTCATCAGTCAGAGAAAAGTCTCATCCTCGATCAACACAAATATGCTATGGATCTTATTGAGACGGCTGGCCTTCAAAACTCCACTCCTGTAGATAACACCTACTGAGGCCAATCTTCAACTCGCACATGATACGGGTGATCTTCTCCCTGATGCCACAATGTATCGTCATTTAGTCAGCAGCTTGATCTACTTGACTATCACTCGGCCCAATATCTCATATGCGGTGAATCTGGTTAGTCAGTTCATGACACAACCACGCCATCTCCACCTCGTTGTTGTTCGGCGCATTCTTCGCTATGTTCTTCATACACCATCTCGTGGCCTTTTCTTTCCTGTGGGCAATTCAACTTCTCTCATCGCTTATTAAGATTCTAATTGGGCTGGTTGTCCTAATAGTCGACGGTCTACCATGACAAAATTATGATCACAGAATTTTGATATATTGAATTAACTTGATGTGTCTCCTTTGGAGATCGTCTGTGCATATATATTGGATTACAATGCCTTTAATCAAGGTCCTAACATAGGAAAGTAAACTAATTACATCAATTAGTATATCTAAGTTAAGAAAGTAAACTAATTACATCAATTAGTATATCTAAGTTAGGAAAGTAATCAAAGAAAGATATATGTACAACTGTCATATTGACCCAATGTAATTCCACGTGAGATGTATGGGCCCAGAGATGAGCCGGGCCTTGGGCCTGTTTAACACCCCCCCCCCCCCCCCCCCCAAATTGATGCGGGAGAATCAACAAGCATCAATTTGCTAACCAAGAACTGATGGCGTGGTCGTGGAAGACCTTTGGTGAAAATATCAGCAATTTGAAGATCAGTGGAGAGTCTGGAGACATGCGGAAGGCTGATGACATCACGTTTAAACTCATCACGTATGAAGTGGCAATCAACCTCGATGTGTTTAGTGCGTTCATGAAAAATCAGATTTTCAGTAATCCGAATTGCACTTGTATTATCTGCATAGAGGGGAGTAGCGCCATCTGCTGGAAAACCAATGTCAGAGAGCAAACCGCGGAGCCAAAGAATTTCAGAGCATGCAACAGACATGGCTCGGTACTCAGCCTCGGTATAGGATTTGGAAACTGTTCCCTGTTTCTTGCATTTCCATGATATGAGACTATCACCCAAAAACATGCACCATCCTGTCGTCGATCTGCGAGTATCCGGACAACCGGCCCAATCAGCATCTGAATAAGCTTTGAGAGAGAGATGATTGTTGGATGGAAAAAACAACCCACGAGTCGGTGTGCAAATAAGGTACCGAATGATGCGGCGAATAGCAGCCAGATGAAGGTGACAAGGAGCAGTCATGAACTGGCTCATCAGGTTGACCGCATAAGATATATCAGGACGAGTGATCATGAGGTAGATCAAGCTACCAACTAACTGGCGATATGCAGTAGAATCGGGAAGAAGATCACCCTCCTCTCGACTGAGTTTGACATTCAGTTCGACCGGTGTATCTACTGGAGCGGAAGCAGTAAGGCCAGCCAAGTCAATGAGATCAACAGTGTATTTGTGCTGATTGAGAACTATACCTGTAGTCAATTGATGAACTTCAAGACCGAGGAAATAGTGTAGGGGGCCGAGATCCTTCATGTGAAATGTCTCACTAAGAGAAGCTTGGAGCTCCTGAATCATTTTGGCATTAGGACCAGTAATGACGATGTCATCAACATAGACAAGTAGTACAGTGATCCCGGATGGAGCATGATGTAGAAACATAGAAGGATCATATGGGCTCGGATGAAAATCCAAGCGTAGAAGAGCAGCTTGAAATTTCTCAAACCATGCACGAGGAGCTTGTTTCAGACCATAGAGGGAGCGACGAAGTTTGGCAACCATACCCTTCCCGGATGAAAATCCCTGAGGCAGTCGCATATAAACATCTTCTTTGAGATCACCATGTAGAAACGCATTCTTGACATCCATTTGATATAGAGGCCAAGACTGGGATGCAGCAACAACAAGAATTGTGCGTACGGTGGTCATTTTGGCAACCGGAGCAAAAGTTTCATCATAATCAATGCCATATTCCTGCCGATTCCCAAGAGCGACCAGACGCGCCTTATATCGATCTAAAGTACCATCAGACTTTAGCTTGAGAGAAAAAACCCACTTACAGCCAATAGGTTTGACACCCACAGGAGACGGGACAACATCCCACGTATGATTTTGCTCTAACGCATATAGTTCATCTTGCATAGCCTTATTCCAACATTTGTCCTGCATAGCCTGAGAATAGGATTGGGGAATGAAAGAGGAAGACAAAGTGGCCATTAAAGAAGTATGTGAGAACCCATAACAGGCTGGTGGTACCGAAAGACGAGTGGAGCGACGCAATGAAGGATGTCCAGATGTATCAAGTGCCGGGGGTGAACCAGATGCCGGAGGAAGATCAGGAGGGGGATCCCTGGTAGGCACTTCTCTATTCCGTCTGTGATACACAAAATTTTGATTAAATCGAACAACCAATGGGTTGTCATAAAAACCAGGTAAAGACATGAAAGAGGAGGAGGCAAGAGGATCAATGTGTTTTTGAAAAAAATATTATTGTTCAAAGAAAACGACATTCCTAGAGGTACGTAAACGACGAATGTAAGGATCATAACAAAGGAACCCTTTCTGGAAGGGTGCATAACCCAAAAACACACACTGAGCTGATTGTGCGGTTAGTTTTGTTCTCTCAGAAGGAGGTAAGTGCACAAAGCAAATGGAGCCAAAAACATGAAGATCATCCTAGGATGGAGAGGTCTTGTACAATCGGTAATATGGGCTTTGATTCTCAATGGAGGTTGATGGCATACGATTGATCAGATGAGCCGCCGTAGCCAATGCCTCAACCCAAAAGCGGGAAGGAACCGATGATTCAAGAAGAAGGGAACGAGTGACATCAAGGAGATGTCTATTTTTCCTTTCAGCGATTCCATTCTGCTGGGGAGTATAAGGACAAGTTTTTTGATAAATAATGCCTTTGTTTTGCAAAAACCGTTGAAAATCTGAGGATACATATTCCCCGCCGGAATCAGATCGCAAGATTTTAATGCAAGTGGAAAATTGATTCTCAACATAAGCGAGAAAAATTTTAAAAACATTAAAAACATCAGATTTTGAATGTAGAAAGTAGACCCATGTGAATCGACTAAAATCATCAATGAAAGTCACAAAATATTTATAGTGAGCATGGGAAAGAGCTGGAGCAATTCCCCATACATCACTATGAACTAAATCAAAACACTGAGTGGTGTGGGAAGTGGAATGAGGAAACGGAAGAGTTTTGCTCAAGTCATGAGGCGGAGGCTGAGAAGCTTTATTTGCCGAGAACTCGACTGAATAGGTCTCAGTTTTTTGTTGAGCAATATGAGCCGAGGTCGTAAGCCGTTGTTCTTCACGTAAGAGTTCATTCAAGTAGACATCCAATGAAGGTAAGGGTGTCCAATTCATCAAGGCAGATCGGACACTTTCATATTCGTTCCGCAGTTTCATCAAAAACTGATCGCGCTGACTAGAGGCCTGAAGGTCTTGGATCACTGTTAAAACATTGTCAGCCACATCCGCATACTTAATACTATCATATTCCGACCACAGTGTACGAAATCCGGAATAGTAGTTTTGTACCAACATTGTCCCTTGCGCATACTCAGCAATCGCACATTCAAGATGAAACTGACGTGCGGAGTTAGTTTGGTGGTATACTTTCTTCAGGTACCCCCACATGGCTTTAGAGGTAGAGTAAGGCTTGAGATTCATTATCAGATGAGGCTCGACGGATCCCATAATCCAGGATTTGATTTTGGCATCTTTAGTATGCCAAGAGGAGATCTTCTTCTCATCGTCAGTGGGTTTAGGGTCGGTGCCAGAAACAAATCCCCACAATTCCTTAGCTTCGAGATATATTTGAAATTGGAAGGACTAGGCAGGATAATTCTGTCCCGTAAATTTAATCAAAGTGACCTCAGATTTTTCCATCTCGACTGACAATGTCAAAAAAATTTGGAAAAATCACCAAAATACTCAGAAGACCTGGGCGAACTTGGCTGGAGGGTTCCTTGATGGTGCTGTGATGATCGCAGATGGGCCACAGTGGATCTGAGCTTATCGCAGATCCTGAATGGACGATCCCTTGAAACAGATCCTCTATCTGTTTGTTTTTCTTCACGAGAAAGAGAGATTCCTCTTTGATGGACTCCTTGACTGATTTATAAGAATTATACTAGAACCGCTTTGATACCATGACAAAACTATGATCACAGAATTTTGATATATTGAATTAACTTGATGTGTCTCCTTTGGAGATCGTCTATGCATATATATTGGATTACAATGCCTTTAATCAAGGTCCTAACATAGGAAAGTAAACTAATTACATCAATTAGTATATCTAAGTTAAGAAAGTAAACTAATTACATCAATTAGTATATCTAAGTTAGGAAAGTAATCAAAGAAAGATATATGTACAACTGTCATATTGACCCAATGTAATTCCACGTGAGATGTATGGGCCCAGAGATGAGCCGGGCCTTGGGCCTGTTTAACATACCACAGGTTGGTGCATGTTCTTAGGGGACTCGTTGATCTCCTAGAAGTGTACGAAACAAGATAAAGTCTCCAAATCATCCACAGAAGCGGAATATCGTGCTATGTCGGCTGCTACCTCTGAAATTGTCTGGCTTCGGGGTCTTCTTTCTGAGCTTGGATTTCCACAATCTGGCCCTACACCTCTCTATGCGGACAATACCAGTGTCATACGGATTACTGAAAATCCTATCTTCCATGAACGCACAAAGCATATTGAAGTGGCTTGTCATTACATACGTGATGAATTTGTGCGTGAAGCAATTACTATTCCTCATGTTCCTACCAGACTTCAAATTGCAGATATATTTACCAAGGGACTTCCTCGGCCACGACACCAATTCTTAGTTGGCAAATTGATGCTTGTGGATTCACCCACATCAATTTGAGGGGGGGTGTCAACTAGGCCAATGGGCCTAGGTCAGTGGGTCTCAGCCCATGACAAATTGAGCCCAACTTGTGGGTCAAAACAAATATCGTTTGTACAGAGATGTAATTGATTATGTGCCTTATTAGGGGATTTGATTAGATGTTAATTAGATTATGATTGCTTTAATTTAGTTAATTATCTCAATCACTGTAAACATATTTGTAAACTTTATCTCTATATATTGAAAGATCGTGACCCTCAAAGGATCATCGAATTCACAAATAGTTTTGTGTCTTCTTCCCTCTCTTGCTTTGACATATATTGCTTTCTTCCATCTTCTTTGCCTCTTTAGGGTTTTCGCTAGTGAAAAGAACATCTCTGAGCTCCTTCATGTAAGGCCCCTGGCCTTAATTAGGGGTTAATTCTAATCAATAGAGTTTAGATTAGCTAATTGGGTTTAATAGTCTAAATGCAATAGGTTAGTGGAGGGATTAGTGTTGGTGAGATCGGGCTTAGTGGCCTAATCCGCTAGGATTAGTTGAGTAGGGTGCATTAGGTAGGATTATCATGATGGCATCCATGTCATGGGGCCCATCTTGGGCCAAGACCCACACATGAGCCCATACCCAATAGCCAAGGACATTGTTGTGAAACCCCAAAAACCCTTGGGTCTTATTTGCAATTTCCATAAAAAGTCTCTAAAAAGCCCTAAATCCCCCTTTTCCTCTCTTTCTATACAATGCTTCTTCTACTTCCAAGGCATCCCTCAAGCTTCCAAGGATCTCCCCATCATCTCCCCTCCCTCACCATCTCCTTCTTTCTTCCTCATTCTAGTAAGTGCCCATTTCCTATTTGTGCATGTAGCTTTCTTGTTTCATTACTAAGGTCATGCATTCATGATTGTAGGTGTTTTTGTTCTTGTGAGCATGTAGGGAAAGGGATTAGAAGCTTGGTTTGGGTGTGGATTTAAAATTTGGACAAACCCTAGGCTCCAAAGAAAGGGGTTTTTGTGCAAGCAAGTAGAGGCAAGTAAATAAATGCTTGTAACATTATTTTTATGCCTTTAGTTATTGATTGTATGCATTGAATGTGTAGCTACCCTTCTTACAAGATCTCTTTAATGTTAATGGTTGGTAGGTATGATTTTAAGGGTATTAATGGTGATTTATGCTTTGGCCCTTGCAATAGAGTAATGGAGCATTAAATGGAATCCTTGGACTGCCCTTAAGTGGTGCTAGAACCCCGCTTTTGGAGAAGGGAAGAATCGAGTTCCTAAATCCACCATGAATCCCTCTCGGATTCGAATTTCTGAGGGTCTACGGCTGGTCGTGGAGGGTCTACGGCAAGCTGTAACCCTTCAGGAAGCTGACCATAGGATGTGCTACGGCTAGCTCTCGGCTGGCCGTAGACGGGTTCTATCTTAAGATGAATGTTCATCCTGAGAGTGTTAACTGACAGGTTCTCCTTCAGCAACCTTACGGCTGGCCATACGACGAGCCGTTGAGACCCCACGGCTAGCCATAAGAAGGCTTACGACTTACTGTAGGCCATTTTCCAAGATTTTGAATTTTGGGAATTGGGAGCCCATACCCCAAGGATCACGGCCCTTAGCCTATGTAATTAATAGATTAGGAGTGGCTCGTTAGTGAGGGAATGTGGGAGCTTGACATCTCCTCACGGGTGGTTCGGGTTCGCGTATGGGACCATGTGGGTGGCAAGCGGGATTCCGGGATGCCATTAACTTCAGAAGCACCAAATGACTTTCTAAGCATCCCAAGCCCGTTGATCCATTACAATGGGCCATATGGACCCTATATGTGAGGGGCAACCCTAAACCTAGGTCGGTTAGTACCATACTCATTGGCTCCTTAATCATGCTATCCGGTAGGTTAGTAACTTCGCACATTACATGACACGAGCATGTATCCACTCTATCCGTCATTGTTTTATACTAATTGGTGTGCGTGTGGAGAACGATTATGGGATGTTGGGTATCAAGGACTACCCGGCTGTGGTTTTGGTACATTGTATGAAGTATGCGTGTGGGGTAGTCCTCCATGCTTGCCTTTGCTATATGTTTTGTGGTGATACCCAACTAGGGTTTGGTTGTGACCCTGAGTAAGTAGTCCTTGATACCATGTTTCAAAATATCGGCCGCTGCGTAGCATTATCGGCCGTAGCGGTCGAGGCCGCTACGCTATTTTGAAAATAATGCACTACAATTTAAAACCTAGTAGAGCCAAGCAGTTTTAATTTTAAATATTATTTTTCCTATTTTTTCTACTCAATAGCCTTTCCTAAAGTTGTCTCTACCCTTACATGGTTTCAAATCACTAAAAAAACACAAGATTGGCCGTTATGCAATATTCATATTTTTTTTACCACTTAAAAAATTCACACCACTACACTACCATTATCGTCACAAGCGCTACGTATCGCCTGCTACGTAGCGTTTTGGCCACTGGCCGCTACGCCCACCGCAATCGCTATTTTAATCATTGCTTGATTCTTCGAGTTAGGCACCCCCCGGGTGGATATAGGCTCCCACGGTTTAGGGTGCCTCCCCGTGGATTAGAGCTATGGTGTGAGTGTGATTACCATCTGCAGATTAAGTGGTGGTCGTACACCATCGGGCCAGCATACATTATGCGAGATAATGTGCAGTTGTGTTGTTTGTATGCATTGGATTGCCAGGCTTGACTGGGTTTGTTCTAATTGGGCTATGCGGGATGCCATATTGCTAGAGTGTGTTGCTAGGGATTTGTCTCCATATGATTCGTATGTTCGGTTCTTATTCATGCTTTAATGCCTAGCATTCTGTATGATTATTACTCTTATGATCTAACATTGTCTTTATTCTATTTGATGCATATTATATTGTTACTCACATTTATTGATTGCCAGTTATCTGATGATACTACATTTGGTGCATGCCCCAGAGGAGCCGGAGGGTGAGGTGGTCTCGAAAGTTCTACAGGATTGCAGACATCATGAGTGGAGCGCCGAAGATTACTAGTGCGCGCGCTGGAGGGCCTACATAACCCCATTTGATCTTATTCATTTTGGATACTTAGATGTATATTTTGGGCCATGGACATACCATTGGCACCAACCTAACTTAAAACTATTTTGTAACCTTATGGAACTTAATGCACTTTTGTTACTTGTTCCGCTCTGTTTATTTATATATTGTGTTATCTCACCATTTGCGCAGATTGTATGTATTGATGACTCCGTGTTTTGATTATGGTGACCGATCATCATTCATAACCTCACTACGGACTTCGATCCACCCGGACACTTCCCACCTTTTGAAAGAATTAAATGGAGAATTTTTAATTGGCCTCGATTCTCGCGCCCTAAGGGATCGGGTTAGGATCTGACCTAATCTCGGGGGCATGACACTTCCCACCTTGTGAAAGCTTAACTTTGAGAAAAAACACCAAACAAATGTTTTTTTTTTTTTTTTATAACACCACCAAACCAATGTTGTTTCAGCAAGATTGAACATGGTACATAGAATTTGGCTTGAGTGAAGTTTTTACAAAGGAATATGTGTAGGCTTGTCTTAAGAAACTAGTTAGAATGGGTCATTATTTTGTTGTTTTGATGAATACATGAAAATATGAAATATTTGGTGATTTGAAACCAAATCTGAAGAGATTTAGTAATTCTTTGAATTTTCTTAATGGTTTTTGGTTAAAGTATTATTGAAAATAGTTCTATTTGTTGGATGTTGAGTAGATAGCTATTTGGTCTTCATCTGTGTGAAACCTCATGAATTCACTCCAAGATCGCGGTCATGATTCACACCAACACCAAAGATAAGAGTGGAAAACCTAAACCCAAGAGCAAAAACACTGAATAATCTTATTGGTGTCCCTTTACTTTTGCAACTTGAGAGAGCTCAACAGTCCCTATACTGGGAATGTTCGGTTACTACAAACTCGTTTCACACTAGAAATGAACAAAAAGATAAAATATGGCCAACTGAACTGACACTCTGAAAATTGGGCCCTATCATATTTAGAAGATTACAGACCTTAATAAGACCCTAGGATAACAAGGACATTTTAAGAATTGATGACATCTATCGAGAAAACCCAAGAAAATAGCATAATCTTGAGTCCTTGACCTCAATAAATGTGTACAAGGCTTCTGCAATATGAATAAGCATAAGAATTATTGTGGCATCGTAACTTGGACATGGGTCAATTTTTAGATCCCTAGAGTTCTCGGACAGCATCGTTGCATGATTCCAACATGATCTTCTGTAAAATCCTTAATTTTCACAATGTAGCACTAGGTAGCACTGAACAATTTGTTTAGTCCACTTGGAAGGTAGTTTGTAAGTAAGAGAAAGAGTCTTAGAATCACAGAGCTACCAGTCCTCACTTTTTTCACACTAAGGAAAATAGTGGTGGTAAAATGAATCTGACAGGACCAGATTTAAGAGCACAATATGAAAAGTGGGTGTGGAAAAGACTTGGGTTCCCTACTACAGGTTACATTAAAGTAAATCTTTGTCATATTGAAAGGGCCTATTCGGTCAACGTTTGTGGGACAGAACCTATATTTTTTGGGAGAGTATGGCTCAACGTTAGGTGCATTTACCAAAAAGAGGGTAAATCAACTGTATTATTTCCAAAATCAGGAGAAACTTCTCCCTCCAATATGGCATGGACACAAATGCAGTCTAAAAATACAATTGTGCCACCAAATTTTGTAATGTTTAGACAGTTCAACAACAAAGTAATAGATTTTAACAATTGCTACTTGCGCTGTTTCCAGAGCTATTATACTCAAAACAATCTTGATTTATAACCCAAGATTAAAGTGGTGAGTTGTTGCTTCTAGAACAGGTGGTTAGATCACAAATGTACGACCATATTAATTTCCATTGTTCATTGAAGTCTTCACAACAAAGTTTCTAATCATGATGGTGGCCCCAGTTCAGAGTTTTCATTTGTTCCCTTCAAGGCTGGAACTGTCAATTTTTCGTTCACTATTTTGTTCAACTCATCATTCTGGCAAGTAAAAAATTTATTTCCGTTGTCAGATAGGGATTCAGCATCAATTTGACAATACATAGCAACAACATGAAAACATTTATGGAGTACCCAAAAAGCTTGTGTTCCAAATGAAATTGCAAATAAATGATAGCATTTAGGAAGTATACACAGCATTCTTTCTGGTTTTAAACTTGCACAAATGGGAATTATGTTAACATGATAGCAGGATGGTGTATTGATATCCTAGAGTTTTATGGTAAATAGGGACTTAGCAAAGGACTATCAAAGAGGTGAGGAGTAAAGAATATAAGGCAAGACAAAGATGAGACCCTAATTTTCCTAGGATTTTATATGCTAGGATTTTGGCCGGGTAACTATTTCCAACCAAAGGATGTGACAATTAGATGCCCATTTTGGGATCTTCACCTTCTTCAATTTTAGCCCCTTCAGTCATAGCTTAGAATTCTGAGGAGTTCAATAATAAGGAAACAAACGGATCCATAATCTTTACCCTTTTGTAACATTGAATGCAAACGTTTTTGGATTTCTTCCTTGACCAACTAGTACATTGCACCAATTAAAGGTTTAGGATCCTCCCATATGAAAGATATTTAGTAAATGGGCCATCCCACAATCGGGTTGTGCCTACATGAACAACCTGAAAACCAAGCAATATACAAAAATAATTGAGTCAGCATTTATAAACACTTCCTTCACTCCAACCTCCTACCCCTTCCACTGCTTCCTCCTGATGTCCCAGCCTGAATATTACTCTGATTGGAGAACTATTCGCCACTAGATTGAATAATTATTCATACCAAGAGAAACTGTGAGACTGCCATCGGAAGGATATGACTTCAATCCAACTGCTAATGTCACTCTTGACCCAAGTGATAATTGATCCAATTGCAAACAGGTGGCAGGTTGGGGTTGGGGTTGGGGTTGACCGTTGACCCAACAATCCACCTTAATGAGAAGCAGACGCCATAGTGCAGATTTTTTATTTTTTTTTTCCCTACATCACAACCATTTGTCACCTGTATTTAGTCATTCCTCTATCCCTTGAAAATCCCCAATTCTTCTTCTTCTTTATTTTCTCAGTACTAGCATTATTTTCTAGATTCAGCTGCAACTGTAGTTCAAATGTAGACATGGATAACACAGCCCCTGATTACACTCACTTAAAACAAATTCAAGTATGTTATCAAAACCCTTGACACATGAAGAATACAAGTACTCTAATAGGAACACAAAACTAACATCAAATACATACAACAATCACAACAACTAAAACGAAAAACAATAACCCTTCATCCGAGTAAACAAAATCATACATGATTACATTTTCTTATAATTCACTACAAAAATATTAGATTAGAAAAAGAAAACGAAAAATAAAAATAGATGCGGAATTGAATAAAAAACACATTATTTTTAAGAGAATAGACGCAATGTGGAGATGGGGGCATGATCACATTTGAGAATGAGAGAACAGGAAAAGAGAAGGGTCATTACCTCTAATCCCTGAGTACCCAATTTCACTCTTAGGGTTTTAGTTCTGGGCTCTTCCATTTCTCCCTTAGAAACGGAAAGTCTAATTCTCCTTTCTCATGCAGTGGCTGACATGTGATATATATTAGTCTAGTTTCCCCCAAAATCTACCGACCCACCATCTCCTGGGAAGTAGACATCCGAAAATCCACAAATCCAATCCCACCCACCTTTTACACCTACTCTTCGTTCGTAGGTCAGTTTCATGCTCTGTTGATCGAAATTATGCCATTATAGAGCCCAAATCCAGTCGTTCCCGGTGAGGTCCACCACCCACCTAGTAAAAATTCAAGCAGCTCAAAATAAAAATCTTCTTAAATAAGAGACTCCGAAAGACCTCGATTAGTGTTAATTCAGTTGTGTCTTAGCTATAAGTGTGTTTAGTGGATTTTGATTTAGTTTTGGGTTAGAATAGCTTTTATATTAACTTTGGGGAATTTTGAGAGCCTTCTTGATTTGTGGGATCCTTTGGGGGTTCTTGTTACGGATTTACGTGAGCTTGGGGGTTATTCTTGATTTCCTTAAATCGTGTTTTTAATCCCATTTAACTTGTCTTGTTTAGCTTTTCAACTTTTATGTTGAACCCGTTCTCGTTTGAAACTCCTAAACTCAACTTTTCTCAATTTGAGGGCAAAACAATCTTTTTACCCAAAATCTGGACACGATTTTCAATGTCACCAAAACTTGCAAAACATACACTTTTTGGAAACTAGATATTTCGTCGAACAACTTTGTCTCTTCGTCGAATTCATTTGAGGTCCCGAGACACATGTTTTTAGCCCGGCAAATGTTTTAAGTTGTGGGATCCACTCTCCTCTTTGTACATAAGAGAACCCATCTTTTTCATTCCATTTCTTGACCTAAACACTGTGCTAAGAGAAGCTCCAGCAGCAACCACCGGTTCTTCTTCTTCTTCTTGTTTTCTTCCCTATAAAACACCTAAGAACCTTACTCAAATCAAGAGAAGACCTTCACTAATCTTGTTCACCTCGTCAAGAGCTTTCATTTGGTACCGTTTTTGAGGGGATTCATCGATCTTGAATCCATCCTTGGGCTAGCCTTGCTTATTTGAAGACCTTCTAGGTAAGAGCTCTTTTCCATCTCCTAGGTTCTTGTTTGTTGAGTCTTAGAGAAGCTCCGTTTCGATTATTAAAAGGTTCCGTTTTGCTTTGCTTGGTTTTTTATTTTGGGCTTGTATTTGGGATTTTTGTAGATTTGTTGTTCTTAGCTTGGAGAGGTGATTAGTGGGGTGATTTGATTAGCATTGGACCCAAGGCAAGTGGATGAAATGATTCATTAAATGTTAAAATCATATTTATGCATATTCTTAATTTTCTCATTTATGATTTGATTTGCTTAAATCATGGTTATGACTTGTCTTCTATTGATTTCAAATGCACCTATTAATGTGTCTTTCTATCTCATTCTATCTCTTGCAAATGTGCATTGTTTTATGTAAAATTTGAATGGCTTATGTTGTAATGGATTCCACGTGATTTGAATGGATGGAAAGCAGGTGTTGGGTGAATGCTTAGGAGATTCTAATGGTGGATTTGAAGTGTTGAGAATGGAAATTTTAAATGTAGAAATGGTGGAGTTTTCAACTCAATGTTGTGTAGGGATCTGACCCTTAAAAATAAGAAAGGTTTGAAGGAAAGGAGGACTGAAAACAGCTTCAGAAATAAGTCATGTATAGTTTCGGTCAGAATTTCGGCTAACTGAAATGTTTTCGGTTCGAATTCCAGAGAGCTGCAATTTTTGTCGAATTCTGATTGTGGCATTTCAGCTAACTGAAAAGCTAACCGAAATATTTTCGGTTCGAATTCCAGAGAGCTGTAATTTTTGTCGAATTCTGATTGTGGGGTTTCGGCTAACCGAAAGGTAACCGAAATGTTTTCGGTTCGAATTCCAGAGAGCTACTTTCTACCCATTTCTGTATTCGGTCAGAATTTCGGTCAGACGTAGGTTAGCCTTTCGGCTAGCCAACAGCCAACCGAAAAGCTGACCGAAACCATAGAATTTAATTGATTATTTTCCGAAGAATTATGTAAGACTATAGTGAGGAAGAAGGACCATCATTCTAATCTCGTTCGAGGTCTTTTAGACTTGTCAATGGTTGAGGACGCCAGAGTTCCATCATAAATCTGCCAGAATTCCTAAATTCTTAAAACCACAAATGCCCACTAAGGTATGGGGTACTTGGTCTTGGGCATTTGAGAATGCTAGAATCCATGGATTCTCAGAATTCCACTTAAGAAAGAAGAAATTCTTGACGAGATATTTTTAAAAGCCCAGACAATTGGAATTCCTGTCAGAAATTCTAGCAAAGAAACAAGCCCTAAGAATGTGCAAGATCTGCTATTTAACAAAGACATAGAGGGTTGTTATGAACTATAAATTCTACTGAAATATATGAAATTTCCAAAAAAAAAAAGAAAAAGAAATAATATAAAAATTACTAATTACAGTAATTACGTTGGATATTTTATTGCAAACTTGATCCACACTTGAACAAAATGGCAGTGATAAGGAAATTATAAATATTTCTAGGACTTCATAATATTGCCCAACGAAGAAATGGACTACAAAACAATCACCACAAATCAATCACCACTACACAAGGATTTATAGTGGTTCGGCCTCAATGCCTACATCCACTACCGGCTTGTGTTTCCAACACCCCACCGGATTTCCACTATTATGCTTTTCAAAAGGCTAAGCAATAACCTCTACAATATGCTTTCCAAGGATAAGCAATAACCTTACAATGATGTTTTTCTAGGCTAAACAACAACCCTTACACTATGCTTTTATATGGCTAAGCAATAATCTTACAAGCAAATGATTTATCTCAAAGAAAGTGTCTTGACAAAACACTCTAAGAGAGTACAATTAAGCTCAAATAAAATTGCCTCTAAAATAGGCGAATATGGAAATGAAAAGCTAACTCACACAACACTATAAGCAATGCAAAGATGAATGCTCATGAAGTGTGTGTGTGTAGAACTTCAATCAAGATAAAATTAAGTCCAATGAATTTTATGCTTAAAGCATTTCAAAGTTTAAAGTACATAAAAGATATGATTGAAGTCAAATGCAAATCACTTGAACAATTACAAACTTGTGAATGATATGAAAATCTAAAGATCACAAGTTGTATGAAAATGATTAAGTCTAATCAAGTGATGCATGTGCAATGTTGTTTTCAAAAACTAATTTAACTAAGGTTTAAATGTATGAAAACAAACAAAGAAGATTCAAACAAGAAATAGAATCATGCTAAGGAGGAAATCAAAGATTTTCATAAAACATGATTTGTAAAGTTTTAAAACAAAACCTTGTTTGAATCTAAGTGAAGAATCCTATGATATAAAATCAAAGATGAAAGGAAGTAGAGGATTCAACATATCATAGTTAATATGCTTAAAAACATTTACCAATAGTTTAGACAAAGCATAAAACTTATGAGCAAGGAAATTAAAGCTTACTAGAGTTTAAATTCTTGAAATCAAGCTTTAGCTTTTCCTTTGGACCAAACAAGCTTCCTTAGTTCATTCCCTTTGCTTAGGCATCAAAAACACCAACAATGGCCTCTATTCTCATCCACTTTTCTCTTGGAATGAACTTGCTTTTTATAGAAAAAGTGGTCCAACGGATGCCTGTCGGTCAACCGATAACTAGCCGTCGGTTGACCGATGGCTCAACGGTCATATGCAACGGTCATATTTTTTACAGTTCTCCTGACCCTTTTGCATTCGTCGGTTGACCGTCCTTCATCGGTTGACCGATGCGGAACCGATAGCCGAGCCGATAGCACACCAATCATGGAAAAAGGTGCCGTCTGTTTTTGGAACCGACGAGTCTCGGTCTGAGATTTTATGCACTATCGGTGGACCGATGTGAACCGATAGGCTGACCGATGGGAACCGATGGAGTTATCGGTTCACCTTGGTTCACTTGTGGGTTGACCGATGGGGACCGATGGCTTGACCGACAGACTGGTCAAGTCAATTTTCTGAACATCTGAAGTTTTGAGAAATGAACTTTTTGAAATGATTTAAAAACTCAGATTTGAAGGGTGTCCTTTTGCATTGTTTTCATCAAGAAAAACATGATTAAAATCAAGGTTCAAATCAACCAAAAAAAAAAATTTAAATCAAAACATGAGTAGGTTGAGTTAAAAGATGATTTTCAAGAAGAAATATGTGGAATGAGAATGAACCTAATGAGATGACTATTATGCAAATGCAAGACATCAAATTGCAAATAACTTGGGGTCTAACACCACCTGCCAGACCGTCGTGTCTGATCCTTTTATTTTGGTACTCAGGTCCTGAACCCCTTGCCATTGAGGAGGAGCCCGAGGAGGCGGTCGGTGAACTGCAGCGCGTTATAGAGTGGCAGGCTGACGATGTCATGTAGACATTCGTCTAGGCTTTGAGAACGACACTTTTTGGGGGCTTGTAACATCTTTTGGGTTTATTCTTTTGTTATGTAATGGTCTTTGTTGACCATTATTTTGGGGCAACTAATCAACTGATCTTTTGTATATACATTTAAAATTACTTTTGGGAAGTATAGTAATGACCATTGTTCATTCTGATATCTTGTCATAACAATTATAAATCAGTCTTGTCTATGAAATGAAATAGCACTAATATGATTTACTACACGCTTCCACAATCTCTAATATATGTTTGATATGTTTATATGTGAGAAGATATGTATGGATAATCCTCACCGCGGAACCCTGTGGGGAAATCACGTGCACGAGAAATGTTTTCTTAATTCCGTGTGTGGATTAGCCAAAGAGATACATGTGGCGCGGCATCATCAGTCGGATCCCGGATTAGGCTCATGACCCGGTCCGGGGTCGCGACACCATCTTTAACATCTCTATTTTCAATCTCAACTTGTCTGCACCTCTCAAGCCGATAGAAATTTAGAAAATACTAGTGGAGCCCTGCACGGGCCTCAATGTGCAAATACAACTGACATTATTTTTCTACTTTACATTAAAAAAAAAAAAAACACTGATACAGTGAGAAAAATGAGATCTCAAACAACAATGGATTTGGAATTTGTATAACTTCTTGAGGATATAAATAACATATTTTTATATATTCTATCATGAATGTGTACAAAGCTTGAATGCCGTCAATCGTCATTATTATCATCGTGAAGGTATTATCTGCATGGTATCAGGCTATAGAACCATAATTGGGTCCTAAAATAAATTAGCTAAAAGCATCACACACAAGGGTGGACCCAGGCACAGTTACGTAGGTGTGGTTGCACTCGTTAAACTGCATCACACTTCAAAAAATTCATTAAAAATCATGAGACTACCCCTAAAGTCCATATGAAAATCCTCTGTTTGCCCCCAAAACCAAACTACCTATTAAAGATCTTTAGCCTTGAAACAAAAATTATGGTTCCGCCACTGATCACACACATCCATTAACCTTCATATTGTTTCTGTTGCTATTGGACTGATGTGTTGACATCTTCCGGATCCTGCTCATCCTAAGGAACTCAACATTAATAGCTAGGTAAGAGAACTCGACATTAATAGCTAGGTGAGGAACCATAGGATGACTCAAATTCTGGCACAAACCACTTGTTCACACATAGTTGAGCAATTTCAGCCTACAAATGTCAGAAAACTGGTTAACGCTCAAATGAAAATTTTATGTCATAGAAAATGGATATAGAAACTCACACAACAATAAATAATAAGAAAGGCAACATATGCTTATATTTAAGGGTGCTTCGGTCGGAGGTCCCTCAAAGCAAGACTTTATTGCAAACCGTTCACAAAACAAAGTCATGCAGCCAAAGGTCCCTCTCACATTTTCTCATACCTAAAATGTCTAATTTACCCTTTCTTTAACTCATATCCCTATCCCATGATTGGTGGGATATCCCATTAATAATGGTCAACTATCATTTAATTGGCCATGATTAATGGAATCTCATTAATGAGATTTTCAAATAAATTCTAAAAACATACAAATAAATTTCAAAATAACGCAAATAAATTTCAAAAAAATACATATAAATTTCAAAAAAAGCAATAATTACAAAAAAATGGAATAAATTTAAAAAAAAAGCAATAAATTTCAAAAGAACGCTGATAAATTTAAAAAGATGCAAATAAGTTTCAAAAGATCCAAATAAATTTTAAAAGACTCAAATAAATCTCAAAAGATCCAAAGAAAATCCAAAATATGCAAATAAATTTCAAAAGACGCAAATGAGTTTCAAAAGACGTAAATAAAATTAAAAAATACAAATAAATTAAAAAAAATGCAAATACATTTGCCAAAACTAAGATAAACTATTTTTTAAATTTAAAAAAAAATTGCCAAAAACTTAAGTATTTTTGTCAAAACTCAGTTAAATTTATTTAAAAAAATATAAATAAATTTCAAAAGACACAAATAAAATTCAAAAACACAAATAGATCTAAGAAAAAATAAATGAATTTTCCAAAAACACAAAAATATTAGTTCAAGAATTCAGTTAAAATTTTCAAAATAGAGATAAATTTGTCATAAACTCAGCTATATTTTTTAGAAATTCAAATAAATTTGCCAAAAACTCAGATAAATTTGTTCAAAACTCAGATAAATTTATTTTAGAACTAAGATAAATAGCCAAAAACTCTAATAAATTTGTCTAGAACTCAGATAAATTTGACAAAAACTCAATTAAATTTAATAACAACCCAGATAAATTTGACAGTACTCAGCTAAATTTGAAAAGACTAAGATAAATTTGTCAAAAAATCTGATAAATTCCCTTCTCAATAAAGCCTGCAACTAAGCTCTTCTCTCTCCTCTTTTCCTTAAATAGAGCCTGGCTGCACTGTCTCTGCAACCGGAATCTGGGGTGCTGCAGAGGTCATCTTCTTCCTCTCCGGCTCAGGTGAACCAGTGAAAGATGGCGCGACGGCGGGGGCGACTGCGAGCCGGTTTGGTGACGTTCCTCCGGTCTGATTCCGGCGGCGGTAGGCACTGCAAATCAAGAACCCAGGCGGCCCTGGTATCCTGTGCGTAGTGATGGTGGTGCGACTAAAATCTTGAGAAGTTCTGCGACAGAGAACCCAAAAGCCTATGTACTTTAATGCAAATAGAGTTTGAATTTCTCTGCAACTCGTTCCAGCGGCGACAGGCACTGCAAATCAAGAACCCAGGTATCCTATGCGCAGCAATGGTGGTGAGACTAAAATCTGGAGAAATTCTGCGACAAAGAACCCAAAAGCCTCTCTGACCTAGAAACTGAGTTTGAACTTCTGCAAACAGAGTTTGAACTTCTCTGACCTGGAAACCAAAATAAACCCAAACTGGGTTCTTCTTCTTCCTTGCATTCCTGCGTTGTCTTCGATTTCCGTTACGGATCTTGTCAGATCGTCGATGAATTCTTCGTTGGTGATTGTCGTCGTTTCCCCTGCCGTCGAACTCGATTCGGAGGAAATCCTCTTTGTCGGAGGAGGGATCGGGGATCAGAGCGGGGGGAGGAGCGGCGGCAGCGGAAGGGATTCGTCGCGGGCAGCGCGGGCGACGAGGCGGATGATATGGAGGAGATGGGGAGGAGGAGGAGAGAGAGGGAGCGGTGATGGACTCGACGAAGCCGTTCTTGCAATCGAAGCAGATGAGATCGGGTCGGTTGTCGAAGAAGGTTTCGACCGATACGCGCTTCTCGCAGTGGTGGCACCAGTATAGTAACGGATCGGAGGTGTCGGGTACAGTTTGAGGGGACGTTGGCGGAGGAAGGAAGGGATGACGGATTGACGAGAGCCATCTGAGAAATCCATGACGGATTGTTTTGGGGAAAAGAGAGGGATTTTGAAGGTGTTTTTGTGACTGCTTTCTCTTTGGGAGGAAGAAAAAGGAGAAAGAGATCTTTTGGATAGCAGAGATCGAGAGAAGTTAAGAACGAGGGATAATACAAGATTTAAAATTTCAAATTTTAAAATTTTATGCCTAAAATAGTTGGAAGGGCAAATTAGTCCTGAAAAATGTGATCATGTGGATGCAGGGACATATGACTGTAAATAGTCCAGCTGAGTGGACCAGAGGCCTTAAAGAGTTTTTGAGTGGACTGGAGGTTATATACATTCCACATTAGGAACCTTTCGCTAATTTTGCCTATATTTAAAAAGAGATAAAGGCAATCCATTACTTTCAATATAGTGATTCTTGAAGTTAAAATATCATTTGCAATATACACTTGATTTAGAAAAAGGAAAAAAATTCACACTTAAAGGAGGCAAGTCATGTGGTCATGTAAGTGGCTTGGCGGCCCAAACATGCTCATAAACCATGTACCATGAAATTATAGTCACAGACAAATGTAAACTCATCACCTCAGATATCAGTAGTCCACAAGAACAAATAATGCAAAATGGGCAAAACAATTAAAGAAAATATCACCATTGCAATAGCGGAAATCTCTCTTTCAATATGAAAAATCAAGTAGAAATCTATTACTTAAATGAAATGATCTTTTAAAGGTGAAATTTGATGGGCAATTCTATATTAATAGAAATACCTTTTTTACACTATTAAAGATAGTTTTATAGAAGTTTTATAGAGAGACAATAAGTATATACAAAATGAATCTTGAAGCTGAAATATGTATTGAGCACTACTGTGTGGGGAGATTTTCAAAGCTCCAGGATTACGCTAATCACGGCCATCAGATGGGACTAAGCATTCTCACGTGCCATCCGCGTGCCATCCACGTGGCACCAGACTCACCTCGGCTACCGAGACAGAGGCCTCAGCCGAAGTAGGCAGGTCCTGACCGCTAGCGCCGAGCTCGGGTACCCAGGTGCCCACCTCGGCTAAAAGCTTGGCCTCGGCCAAAGAAGCCGGGACGAAAGCCGAAACAAGGGAGAATCCCCACTTGCGACCTTCGCCCGCCCCGCCATCAGACACGTGGAGGAATAGGGGCACGAGCCAGTGAGACAGATGCGACATCCAGCCGTCCACAATCTTCGCCAGATCACTGACAGGGCGGCATCCAGCGGCTGAAGCCAAATCAGGGCAAGGCCCGAGGGTGGATCCGATGGGACCTCTACCGCCAAAGGCATCCAACATAATCTGGCCCAACATGACGCATATTAAATGCGATGTGGGCTGATCCGACTGGCATTAAATGCAAAGTGGGCTGGAATGGACCGCATTTATTGCTTTGTGGGCTGATAAAGACTTCCCTATCAAATCATGGGACCCACGCCAAAATATCATCCAAGATATCGTCCAGTTCTCTATAAATAGAACCCCATTTCACATGCAAGGTACGCATTATTCACACTTGAGAGTCGCCACTCTGCCTCTCTTCTCCCTCTCCTTTGTTCCAGTTCACTTACTAACTTAGGCATCGGAGAGCCTTGCGCCGCTCAGGCCAGGGTCCTCTGACCGTTTGCTCTTCCCTTTCAGGCTTTGAGGCAGCAGATCACCTTCTTCATCACCTTCTTCATTTGGATAAGTCCTGTAAGGCACCCCGATCATTGTGGGTCATATTTTTCTGCACCTACAACTACATTTTCATTCAAGTAGAAAACCGCAGGAACTATAAACCTGATTAAAAAAAAAACACAGAGAGAGAGACTCTCCTAAAGGAGCCAGGTCATGGAGTCATGTAAGTGACTTGGCCAAGTAAACATGTTAACCAACACTGAATAAAGGCACAATTTTAAAAGTAGAGAAGCAATGTTTAATGAAATGGAAATACATTAGGCCAATTATTGTTTTAAACTCTTTCAGCCAAAACTAATTAGTTTTTTTAACATATTCCAATTAACTAATATTCCTAGTGTACCCAAATAAACTCTGATGCAAAAACTATGTCTTCTAAAAACTCACCATCAGAGAGCAACTTGGTACATTGTGTTCAGACAACTGCATAGGTTGTTAGTAATTGGTATTTTACGGGGAAGGTTTAAAAGGAAATTGACTGTCCATATGATTGCAAGAAGTCCTGTTAGAACCTCATACCATAGAGTGAGTTTTTCTATTTCCAATTGTATGGAATAAGACCCATCAGAGAAAGCTTTCGTGATGGATTTAGACTTCTATATTTATTTTGGGGCCTACAATATGCAAATTTACATTGTAGTTTTTCATGTGGTTTTATGACACATTAATGATCCAACCATGGCTGTAAAATCCGTAGCTTGATTACTTAAATTCTTATAGCCATTTAGAGAAGCTTTATTACCATTTTTTTTTTGGTACCCCAGCTTCAGTGGCTGGGATCCTTTTATTATTATTATTATTATATAGAGCCCGGTACACCCAAAAAGGAAGCCCACCGAGGTGGGAAGAAGAAATACATAAGAATGTAATCCAATACTCGAGGTCATCTCTTCTGCTTTGTTCTATATAGAGGATAGGAGTGTTGATCAAAGTAAGAAAAAAAATTAAAACAAACAAAGACAAACTGAATTTGTTGCAGCTCAGCATCAAATACTTATTTTAGTTGTTTACACTAACTAATCACTTCACTCACCAACTTCGAGGTCAGTAGTAACGTTAGCATAACAAGTAGTTTCTATGAGATTGACATGATGCTTCATTAAAATACATGAAAAGAAGAAGAAGAAGAAGAAGAAGAAGAAGAAGAAGAAGAAGTAGCTTGCAATAATGAAAGAAATAAATGTGTTGAAAATTACAAAAGTTTTTCAATTTAAACCTTATTAGCAAGAACAAGAGTCAATAAATTTATTCATGCCCTTGAAAAGCCCTTTTATAATATAAAAAAAATCAAATCCAACAATGTGCATACAAACTGACAAAAGCTGTATATTAAGAAACTAAAAATTATACAAAACAACAACAATTTTACAATAGAAACTCATAACACCTACTTCTAAATTGCATTAATACAATTATCTTTAGCAATCACTAAAATCAAAAGAGAACCAATATATAGTAGTAGTAATATGGAATAAGTGTAAGTTCCAACCTAATTACAGAGTAAAAAAAAAATAAAATAGAAAAAATAATCTTTAATTGGATAGGGAAGAAAGCAATGTCCTAAATACCCAGATGAAAAGGAAAGACATGTAAAGAGAATCGTAAAAACCTGATATATTTATTCAGCTTGTTTAAAATAGGATCAAAACCATAAAACTCCTAGAAAACAGCCAGCACTCTCAAACACTTCAAGAAGTTTCAGTATTTTGGTTGATTAAATGAATAGAAACCAAAATTGTGATCACACTAAAGTTTCTCTTCACTTAATTTAGAAAAAGAAAAGGTTGAAATAGAATCTTATTGCACTTCAGTAGTTGGAAACAACAATCCAATCTCTCTACATAATCTCATTGGAAATAAATGCAAGTAGAAAGGAATTCAACTCCAATCCCGGAATTAACATAATGGTTTTGTCATTAGCTTCACACACATTTAATACCAAATTACCCTATTTCAATTCAACAGTGCATCCAAACAACTCCATTTAGTCTAAAAAACAACATAAGAAATCAACCCAAAAAAAAATGCAAAACCTAGCTAGTACGAGGATTTGAAATAGTCACTGGTAACTAATGTCTCTTGTATGGTCAGATCTAATACACTGTTTCTAATTTTTTATTGTAGAAACTTGTTGTTTCTGATTCTTGAATGCTCCATATACAGATGTATTTTATTTTATTACCTTTTTTAAATCAGAATGTATGGATATAAGTCTTGTTGATTTTATATAAATTTCATCAATGTATTGGCAGGGGATAAAACAACTACCAAACAGAACAAAAGCAGCACAATAGCCCTTTAATTTAATAAACTGGTCCATGCTTTCCTATTAAGTAAATATGTTGTACAACATTGACAAAAATCAAAACAGGGATCTTCATTAATACGACATTCAACAAGTATGGGCACCACATGGACATATTATTTAGAAAGAGAAATCCCCAATCAGTCTGTAATTTCTTTCTGAAAAATCCCAAGTAAGGACCTGTAGGAGATAACGTTTCGACTGTATCTATCCCCCCACTGTAGAGCCATTTGTTTATTAGGCTCCGTGGAGTAGCCTCCCCAGGAGTCGATCCCGCAACCTCTTGAATAAGAGATATTTTGGACTTACCCAAGGCTCTGATCGACCGCCTGGTCAAGCAGCCCATCCTAAACACCCTGAGGGAGGCAGGGCTCGCTCAGAACCAGCCAGACATCCCCGACTTCGCTGGCCTCGACTCATCTCCCTTCTCTAGAGAGATAATCGACTATCCCCTCCCCAAGAAATTCAGCGTCCCGAGGTTCGTCCTCTACGACGGAACCTCGGACCCAGCGGCACATCTCCGGCATTTTACCCAGAAACTATCCGTCTGGGGTGACGTCGGGCACCTCAATTGCAGAGTCTTCTCCTCCAGCCTGGGGGACCTTCCCCTCAAATGGTTCTGCGCGCTCCCGGAAGGATCAATCGCGAGCTGGTCTCAATTGAGAGACTCCTTCCTGGGGAAATTCCAGGCGCACAGAGTCATTCCAAAGACCGACAGCGACATCATGGCCCTCAGAATGAGGTGGAGTGAAAGCGTCACTCAATTCGCCAAGAGATTCTGGACGGTTTACAGTCTGATCGACAACTCCTCCGAAGATGTCGCGATCAGGTCCTTCCAGCACGCCCTCCTGCTAGGGTGCGAGCTTCGAAAGGAGCTCTTCCGAAACCCTATTCTCTCTGTAACAGCCCTCATGGCGAGAATGAACAAATACATCGAGCAAGAGGAGGACGAGGCGCGGGCCAATGAGAGCTTTGGCGTTTCCAAGAGCCGGCCTCGGAACGAGAGCCGGTCTCGGCAGGAGAATCGACCGCGGCAGGAGGATCGATCTCGGCAGGGAGATCGAACCTCTGGAAGGGAGAAGATAACCTTCCACAGAGAAGAGACGAGCCGAGACCACCACTCGGGTGGCCAGTCGTCGGCCTCGACTCGCACTCCAGGAGGGGGCAAGAGACACAGACCGTCCTACTCTTTGCGCGAGAGGGTAATGCGGTCTTCAAAGAGTCGATTCACCAGATACTAGACAAGATCCAGGGAAAGCCGTACTTTAAATGGCCGCAACCCATGAAGAGCGACCCCTCCACGAGGGATCAGACAAAGTTCTGCGCTTACCACAAGCAGAACGGGCATAATACTGAGGATTGTTACTCCCTCAAGGACCATCACGGGAGGCTTGTCAAGGACGGGCACCTGAAGGAGTACTGCAAGGGAGCGGATGGCAGAAGCGGTGAGCGACCTCGACGCCAAGCCGGGGAGGGTCATGACAGCGACGGGTCGGAGAGGATCATAAGCGTCATCCACCTGGCCCCTGCTAAGCAGAACAGCGGCCAGGCCCGTGCCGAGGCTAGGAGGGCCTCCCATGGAAAACAGGTCATGTCGGCCGAGCTCGGACCAGCCTCCAAAAAGGCTCGCAGAGAAAGACCGAAGATCTGGTTCTCAGACGAGGACCTGAAAGGAGTCCAACTCCCTCACAATGACCCGCTGATTATGACCCTGAAGCTGGGGAGCTGCAAGGTGCAGAGGATCCTCGTCGACCCCGGCAGTTCGTCCGAGATCCTCTACTTCGACTGCTTCACCAAAATGGGGCTCACCGAAGAAGATCTCCAGGAGGCCCGGACCCCCTTGATAGGGTTCAGCGCGAAGCCCGTGTACCCAAAGGGCAGAGTCTCCCTCAAGGTCCAAGTCGGAGGCACGTCAGTAGCGGCTGACTTCCTCGTCGTAGACACGCCATCCCCCTACAATGCCATCGTAGGAAGGAGCTGGCTGCACCAAATAGAGGTTGTCCCCTCCTCCTACCATCAGAAGCTTAAGTTCCCTTTGGAAAGGGACGACAGAGTCGAGGTGGTCACAGTCGATGGAGACCAGCAGATGGCCAAGTGTTGTATGATGGCCATCGTGTCCGGCGAGGAAGAGTCAAGGCAAGTGCACATGGCAGAGCTGGAGGCCGAACTGGACAAGGTCGGCCGCAATCTAGGAGAAAAGAGCATCGAAGACCTCACTGAGGTTAGGTTCGACCCAAGTGATCTTGAGAGGTACTTCCTGCTTGGAAGTCAGCTCGCCGAGCTGGAAAGATCCGAGCTGCTTAGCTTCCTGCTGCAGAGCAGAGACGTCTTTGCCTGGACCCCACAGGAAATGCCTGGCGTGGACCCCGAGGTCATGAGTCACAGGCTGAACGTAGACCCTCAAGTCAAGCCTGTGGTCCAGAAGGCAAGAAGGTCTGGGATCGACCAATCCGCAGCCGTGGTCGAAGAGGTGGAGAAACTGCTAGAGGCAAACGCCATCAGAGAGGTCCAGTACCCGAAATGGCTGGCGAACACCGTGGTAGTAAAAAAGAAGACCGGAAAGTGGAGAGTTTGCGTCGACTTCACCGACCTCAACAAGGCATGTCCCAAAGACTGCTTTCCACTCCCGAAGATCGACCAGATGATTGATGCCACTGCCGGTCATGAAAGGATGAGTTTCCTCGACGCCTACCGTGGTTATCACCAGATACCCATGTACGGACCGGATGAAGAAAAAACGGCATTCATCACTCCTAGGGGGACCTACTGCTATAAAGTGATGCCGTTCGGACTCAAGAATGCAGGGGCAACCTACCAGAGGTTGGTCACCAAGATGTTCCGCGAACAGCTCGGCAAAACAGTCGAGGTGTACATCGACGACATGGTCGTCAAATCCAACCAATCTTACGACCATCTGACGGACCTCGGCCAGGTATTCGACGTTTTCCGGAAGTTCGGGCTAAAGCTGAACGCCTCCAAATGCGCCTTTGGAGTCGGCTCCGGCAAATTCTTAGGGAGCCTCGTCACGCGACGAGGTATTGAAGCAAACCCAGATCAAATCTCCGCGATCCTAGGAATTCAGAGCCCGGCAACAACGAAGCAGGTCCAGCGGCTCACCGGCATGGCCGCCGCCCTCAACCGCTTCATCAGCAGGTCTTCTGACAAGTGCCGCCCTTTCTTTCAGCTGCTAAAGAAGAACCTGAGGTTCGAATGGACCCCGAAATGTGACTCGGCTCTCCAAGAGCTCAAAGCTTACCTGACCTCGCCTCCACTGCTGTCGACCCCGAAGAAAGGCGAAGCATTATATCTGTACTTGGCAGTCTCTGATCATGCTGTGAGCTCGGTGCTGGTCAGGGAAGATGATGGGCAGCAGAAACCCATTTATTACACGAGCAAGACCCTCTTCGACGCGGAAACCAGATACTTGCAGATGGAAAAGCTCGCGCTGGCCCTCGTCAGTGCCTCTCGGAAGCTCTCACACTATTTCCAGGCCCACACGATAGTGGTGGTTACAGAGCACCAACTCAAGTATGTCTTCCGAAAGGCCGACTTCTCCGGACGCGTTTCAAGGTGGGCCGTGGAGCTGGGACAGTACGACATCCAGTACCAACCCCGGACAGCGATCAAAGCGCAGGTCTTGGCAGATTTCATCGTCGAATTCACTTCACCAAGTTCGACGCCGAGCCCACTCGACCCCGAACTGGGGGGCAGAGAGCAGAACGGCTTAGTCTCGGGGACTGATTACGAGCAATCTTGGGAAACATTCCGAGATTCAGCTTGGAAGGTCTTCGTTGACGGGTCTTCTACCTCTCGAAGGGCCGGCGTCGGCATAGTCCTCCAGTCTCCAGAAGGGCTAGTCATTGAGCAGGCCCTGACCCTCGACTTCCGAGCATCAAACAACGAGGTAGAATACGAGGCATTGCTAGCAGGACTGAATAGTGCCAAGGTTCTCGGAGCTCAGCAGCTAGTAGTCTTTAGTGACTCGCAGTTGGTGACGAGCCAGCTTACTGGAGATTACCAGGCTCGCGACGACAGAATGGCGGCCTATCTGACCCTCGCCAAGAAGCTTTTGTCCCAATTCCCGGAAGCAGAGGTCAGACAAATTAGCAGAGATTCTAACTCGCACGCCGACGCACTCACCAACCTAGCTTCCGCCGTCGAAGCCGGAAAGAAAAGGACTGTAGAAGTAGGCTCGCTGGCATCACCAAGTATAGAGCTCGGCCCGCCACGACAAATCCTGTGTGTCGACCTCGGGCCCAGTTGGATGGATCCCATCATCGCGTACCTCAAGGACGACCAACTCCCCGAGGACAGACAAAATCAGGCTCAGGGTAGCCCGGTTCTGGCTCTCTCCAGAAGGAAAACTGTACAGGAAATCCTTCACGGGCCCTTACCTCCAGTGCGTCCACCCAAGCCAAGTTGAAGACTTCCTCTACGAGATACATGAAGGCATCTGCGGAAGTCACGTCGGAGGAAGGTCGCTAGCATACCGGGCTATAAGCCAGGGATACTGGTGGCCATACATGCAGAAGGACGCACAGATGTATGCTATGAAATGCGAGAAGTGTCAGAAATTCTCGCACAACCTCCATCAACCTGCACAGGATTTGAGCCCGCTCTCCAGCCCGTGGCCCTTTGCTCAGTGGGGGCTGGACATCGTGGGACCTCTCCATCGAGCTCTGGGGAATAAAAGGTGGCTGATAGTGGCCACTGACTATTTCACCAAGTGGATAGAGGCGGAAGCATTATCTTCCATCACCGAACGGGACTCCAAGAACTTCGTATGGAAGAACATCGTCACGAGGTTCGGCATCCCTCGAGTCTTGGTCTCGGACAACGGGACCCAATTCGACTCCAGCCTCTTCAAAAACTTTTGCAAGGAGCTCGGCATCAGGAACCATTACTCGACTCCGGCCTATCCCCAGAGCAATGGCCAGGCCGAGGTCTCCAACAAAGTGGTCCTTGGTGGGCTCAAAAAGAGACTCGATGGGGCCAAAGGAAGATGGGTGGAAGAGCTACCCAGTGTGTTGTGGGCATACAGAACCACCCCGAGACGCTCCACTTCAGAAACTCCATTCTCCTTGGCATACAGAATGGAAGCCGTAATCCCGCTCGAGATCGGCCTCCCAACGCTCAGGTCTGAACTTTTTGACCAAATCCAAAACGAGAAGAACCTGACCCTGGGGTTAGACCTGGCCGAAGAGCGTAGAGAAGCGGCCTCCATCCGTTTAGCGGCCTATCAGCAATGGCTCGCAAGAGATTACAATCAAAGAGTTCGAGAAAGAAAGTTCACCATTGGAGAGCTGGTCCTGAAAAAAGCACTGCCTGCAGACAAGGACCCGAACCAAGGCAAGTTGGCTCCAAACTGGTGCGGTTCGTTCAAGGTGGTCTCAACTGCAGGCCGGTCTGTGTATAAGCTTGAGGATATGAATGGGAAACTACTACCGCGGCCATGGAACGCCTCGCACCTCAAGAAATTTTACTTTTAAATGTATTCGATTTATGCAAATCAATGAAGGTCATTTCCTCTCAAAGAGTTTCTCTTATTGTTTTAATCAAGATTGTTCTAAGTCGAGAACCGCGGCAACGACGCGATTCTCCAGTTCGGCGAGGGCTTCTCCATTCGTGCGCATCTCGGCCCTCGCGTCAGATTGCCGGCACGGCCCCTGGTGACGAGCCAGGGGGACTTCTCCATTCATGCGCATCTCGGCCCTCGCGCCAGATTGCCAGCACGGCCCCTGGTGACAAGCCAGGGGGACTTCTCCATTCGTGCGCATCTCGGCCCTCACGCCAGATTGCCAGCACGACCCCTGGTGACGAGCCAGGGGGACTTCTCCATTTGTGCGCATCTCGGCCCTCGCGCCAGATTGCCAGCACGGCTCCTGGTGACGATCCAGGGGGACTTCTCCATTCGTGCGCATCTCGGCCCTCGCGCCAGATTGCCAGCACGACCCCTGGTGACGAGCCAAGGGGACTTCTCCATTCATGCGCATCTCGGCCCTCGCGCCATATGACCAGCACGGCTCCTGGCGGCGAGCCAGGAAGACCGCCTTACCCACACACTTAATCGCTGGGCAATTGTCCTAAATAGTTCGGCCCCAGACCAAGGCAGCTCGGCGCTTGCCGAGCTGACATACTCGACGAGAATTTTCTTTCTGCCGAGCCGACATACTTGTACAAAAAATTTCCTTTCTATACGGAAACTCCACTCACTCGCTATCACAACACTCAAATTCCCTGAAAGCCCTGCACCGCATTACGGAGGATACATGTATTAAGCGTAGCTCATCGACCGCGGACATTAAGGATGTAGAGATTCGATCATACACCCGGAATGAAACACTTTACACATTCAGATCAGACAAAAGCGCAAAAACGGACATAAAAGGTAGCTCTTCATTTGAAATAAAAAAGGAAAAGTTGTTACATTAGAAAGCCAAGAAAGGAAAATTACATTAAAAAAACAAGAAGGGGAGCGGCGGAGAGAACTTCAGGCAGCAGGCGCGACCCCATCCGCGGTTGGATTCGCAGTGGCAGGAGGGGCTTCGGAGGAAGAAGCCACGGCCGGAGTCGCGGCAGCAGCAGGCGCCTCAGGAGGAGGAGGAAGGAGTACTGGTTCTAGCGCGGCCACGGGGTCCCCCCCAGAGTTTACCTCGGGGACCGACTCAGCCTCGGGACGCGGGTACCCGTCTGGGCTGACGTACGCGGGATGCTCCCTGGGGACCCCCGCCTTCTCCAGAGCTGCCCTCCACCCTAGCTCCCAGGACGAGACCCGGATGTCGTCAACCTGCGCCGCGTACTCCTCGCCGGCCACGTCGACGCCGTCCTGGAAGGCGGCGCTCACTTCGGCTTGATTCTTGAGCTCCAGCTCGGCCCTCTGCCTCTCGAGGTCGGCAATCCTCCTTTCCAGCTCAGCCTCCCTCCTTTTGACAAAGTCGAAGTTTGACTTCATCTTATCGAGCTCGGCAAAGAGGGACTGGTGTGTTTCCTCGTACTCCCTCACCCTTGCCTGTCCCTCCTCCAGGGACTTCTTCTGCTGCTCGCAGCTGGCCTGGAGTCGCTTGAGCTCGTTGTGGCACTTCTGGACTCGTGATACCGAGACCTGTGCCATCTGCACGATCTGCGAAGGAAGCCAAAAATCCCGTGAGAGAAAGCTACAAGGAGCAGTCAAAAGAAGGAATAAACAATTGAAAGTTACCGCACTTACGCTCAAGCTTGCCTTCATCTGCGCAGCCAGCAGGGAGATGTCATCCATCTCGTCGTGCTTCTCCATATCCCACGGTAGAGCGCAGGCACTGCCCAGGCAGGCGATCACCAGGGGCCCCCCGGAGAGACGGTCCTCTACCGTCATCGGTTTCCCGGGATGGAGCATGAAGCTCGGCCTCCAGGGGGCGGGAGAAGCCCGCGTCGACATCCCGCCGCCCGAAGACTCCGCCGCGGAGCCTTCGACCCTGGCCCTTTTTCTGGCCAAGTCTTCCCCCTGCGATGCCGGGGGAGGCGCAACTGCGGATGTGCTGGGCCCGGCCGCGGACTGGGGCATCGGCGTCCGCACTGGAGGAGGCGCAGAGGAAGATGAAGGTGCGCCTGAAGAAGGAGGCACGCGAGAGGAGGACGCGGCGCCCCGACCTCTGCCCCCAACGGGCAGGGCCCTGAGATTTTTGAAGACCGGCTTCGGGCGGGTCCTGTCCATTACGTCCTCAGGGTCGCTCTCTGACGACAGGATCATCCTTCTGATTGTCTCGGCGTCGTCCTCTTCGGATCCCGAAGTCAATGCCTCGGAATTGGATGCAGTGCGGTCCTCGGAGTTGGCTGCGTTACGCCCTTCCTCTTCGCTACCTTCCTCCTCTACTTCCGTCGCGGCTAGCGTGCGGTGAGCAATGTGCTTCTTGCTCCGGTAACCGCGGTACCTAGGCTCGTACCCCAGCAATTTCCACGCCGACCTGTCCCCGTGGCCGTGGTAACTCTCCAAGGCGCGACTCCAAGCCTTGTTCAATTTCCAGCCGTCCCGGGAAGCAGCCGCTCTCCTCTGACGGACACCTGCAAGAGCAAACGAAAAACATGAGCCTGGCAATACGAAGAAAACGCGAAAAGTGAAAAGGTTTACTAAGGCTGTAATTACTTAGAGGGGTGCCGAAGTGACGAGGGATCTTGAAATTTCTTTCTGCGATGGCCTCGTCATCACTGAACTCCCAGCTGCCCGTGACCATCAGACGGTCGTCTCCAGCATATTTATTGGAGTCCTCTAGGGCTTGCACAAACGGCCTTCGACTCGGCTTGATGTAGAGGTAATACATGTCCTTCCCGGACTTACAGATATCGTAGGCGTCCTCGATATCATGGACGCCGAGACCGATGCCCAAGATTGTATTAAGAGCATCCGTGCCCATTACACTCTTGAAACTATTGGGCATCAGTTGGCAGGGGCAAAGATTCCATGCCCTGAGGCACTCCCTAAGCAGAGGGCGAAGGGGAAACCTAACCCCGCCCTCGATTATGGCCACTAAAGGAAACGGCATCCAGCCGTTGTAAAAATTACCCAGGATGCCGGCAGCTAGAGGGGCCGCCATGACCTGGACCCCGTCCGGGATGTTGTACTTAGCCCTGAGATCGGCTAGTCCCCTCTCAGACTCTACCCAATGACTAAAGATGCCCATCTCTCAAATGAAAACGCTAAAATAAGGGGGGAATTTGCTAAGAGGCAAAAGAAAACCCTAGACAGAAGAAAAAGAAAGACAGAGCAGAACCCTAGAAAGCGGAATGGAACGGAGATAAGAGAAAGGAAACTTACGAGAAGATCAGAAAGCGTAACGGAGCCCTGACAGCACCTCTTTCAGACAAAAGTCCGGAGAATCTCTGCAACGGCCTCTTTCATTCAACGGAGGCGAAGGCAACGAAGAGGAGAAAGAGCTCCGAGAGTGAAAGAAGAAGGAAAGCAAAGGAAGAAAGACAGAATGAAGGTAAAAGAAGGAGAGGAAGGGGTGAGCCCCTACTTATAGCCAAAAATTAGGCGCCTAATCATGGCGCCTCTTCGAATTTCGAAAAGGGCGCGTCTTTTCACTGCACGCGCCGTCGTGAAAAGACGAGCTAGCCAAATAGAAGGAGACACGTGGAAGCGCCAACCTGATTCCCGTGCGCCATTTAATGCCTCGGGCACCGAAGCGACAACGGATAGAAATAAATACGCCAGCAACCGAAACGGTAATGGGATTTCAAAACCATGAGTCATTTGAGCTCCCTCAAGATCCGGACGCAGGGTTAGTGAAGCATCGCGGAACACTGTATCTCGGCAAGACTTATTCAGCTTCCGACCTCAGAGAGTAGGGTTACTCCAATAGCTCAAAAGCTGGGGGGAAATTATGTGGGGATGTTTCCACTGAGCCGAGATCAATGCTAGCCCCGGTCTTAAGGCAGCTTAATTATACTCACCCCGGCCAAGGCTAACCGCGGCTGAAGGTTCGCGGGACTCGCCGAGGTGAGTGCCCCCTATCCCACCTCGGCACTGCAGATTTGACAGGCGCTGATGGGACTGATGACAGGACGTAGGCGCATGCTGAGGCATGCCCTGCGATTCATCATTCCTGACATAATGGCGTTATACGGTGCACGTGCGCCCCCAGAGCATGGCCCCAAGCCAGGCCCGATGGGACTTGGCCCAAAAGTCAGACCACTGCCTGGCCCGATAGGATTGGCATTTAATGAGGAATGGGTAGGCGAGGCTCGCATTTAATGAAGTGTGGGCTGAGTGGACAAGGCCACCCACGTGGCATGGCCCATCATAAGGCTCGCCCACGCAAGACACCACCCATCTCCTATAAATATCACATCCATCTCCTTTCTGAGGTACGCAATCCAGAGCGCACATCCTTACTCTGTAATTTTTCTCCCTATCTCCCTTACTCAGTCCTTGAATTGACTTAAGCATCGGAGAGCCTTGCGCTGCCCACGGCCAGGGTCCTCTGACGTGTTTTCTTTTCTTCTTCTTCAGGTCCAGTCGGAGCCAAGACGACCTTCACCCAAACCACTCAAACCAAGGATCCTAATCCCTGGTTCAAAGTCCTTAATTTTTAGGCACTTACAGGACCTAAAAGAGATATACACCCAACACCTACCTTGATTGCACAGTCACATGAACATATGAGCCAACCCCCTCCAAATGCACACCCACTTGTGGCAAACTTCTAATGAACCAAAAGGACTTGGAGAGAGTAAAAGTAAAATACAATGAATTTACCCATGAGAGACGGTCGAGACACAACGACATTCTCATGCTCTGAAGCAAGTCTCCATCATCAGCTGACTTAGAATCACTGAAAGAGCGAACTCATTGAAGCATCACCGAATGATCTAAGATCCGCTGGTTTCACTAATGCTCTACATAGTTGGCCAGTCCTCTCTCTCTCGAACCTGAAGGAGAAAGTGCTAAAATTTTCTAGCAGGTTAGGAGGTAATTTTAAGAAGTTAAAATAAATTTTAATTCAAGCCACAAGTTCCACATAGAACTTATGGAATAAAATGACATGTTTGGAAACAACAGGCATGAAAAGTGGAAACGTGAAGACCTGCATTAATTTGTTATGTTTAATATGTAACATCCCGACCCTTAGCCTATATTAATTATAGCTAATTGGTTGATTAGTTAGTAAGTGTGTTTAGAGTCTTAGCGAGTCGGGTTTGACGTATGAATCGTGTGGGTGAAATCTCATGTGATTCGGAGTGCGTTTGGGTATAGTAGGGGGTGGTTTGCTATTTTGAGAAGTTTTCAGGAGTTTAATTGAGATTATGAGTTTTTGTGAGTTTGGGTGCATCGGATAGGTCTCGTCATTCCATGAACTTTAGTCTTCTATCGCGTTTTGATTCGACGTGAGGAAGAGGCCCAAATAATCACTTAAGTGAACCGAGGACTAAACCCATATTAACTTCATCCTATTCTATTAAAAGCCTCATCATCCGGATGACTCATTCCTTCATTCATCTCTATCTCCATTTCACTACTATTCACTCATTTCTTCCTCTTCACTACCTCCTTGCCATTAACGACCGTCGGAGCTCCATCTTCGCCGGCCAAGCATCACTTCTTCTTCCTCAAGCTCCAAGGAACCTAACCATCTAATTTTCAAGACTTTCCATTGAAAGGTAGGCCTCCAAAGCTTTTAACCATAGCTAATCTTCTTCCTTTTAGTTATAAATAGATTAGGGAGACTCACTACATCCCATTGCATTCATTTTGTAGAAAGATTTTGGGATTTAGAGTGTTTCCTCCACTTTTGAGCTCAAAGAAGGATTTCCCCAATTTCTCTTGGGATTTTATCTTAGCTCATCATTAAGGCAAGTGAATTTATATATTTATGATTAGATATGTTGTTTCTCCCTTGAAATGATGATTGAAATGCTTAGATGACCCTATGCTCTTATCTTGATTGAATTAAAATGAAAACATGATAATCTTACTTCATTGCTTAATGAAATTAATTGGAAATTTAATTGAAAGATTTATTGACTTGAGGAGAGGGGGTCATCTATGTGGTGAGGGAAAGGCCCTATTTTCCTTGTTCCCAGTTCTTCTCTTTTAGAAGTATAATAATAATATATAGATTATATTATTATTATCTTAAGGGGGGCCCAATTCTTCCATTTGATTGGGCAAGTGTGTAGTGAAAAAAAAGTAAAAAAGTTGTACATCTTGGTCTCTTTTATAAAGTAGAAGAAAGAAGATAGAAATTTATATAAGTGTATAGATATAGATATAGAGATAGAGATAGAGAAATAATAATAATAATGTATGGATTATATTATTATTATAGAGGTGGGGCCCACACGAGTTTTTCTCTTTTATAATCTTATTATTATTATATAAGTAGGGCCCAAGTTCTTCTCTTTTAGAAGGGTAATAATAATATATAGATTATATTATTATTATCTAAGTGGGGCCCACACAATTTATGTCATTTTATTCTTAATAATAATAATGTATAGATTATATTATTATATAGGTGGGGCCCACACAAGTTCTTCTCTTTTATAATCTTATTATTATTATATAAGTGGAGCCCAAGTTCTTCTCTTTTAGAAGGGTAATAATAACATATAGATTATATATAGAGTATAGAGATAGATAGATAGATAAATAGATAGAGATAGATATTTGGGGGAGGGCCCAACAATGGTATAGTGAATAGTTTGTAATTTCTCATAATAATATATTATTATATTATATTATAATATTTTGGGTTGGGCCCCACAATGGTGTAGTGAAAAAGTTTGTATTATAATATTTGGGGGAGAGCCCCACAAAGGTGTAATGAAAAAGTTTGTAATTTCTCATAATAATATATTATTATATTATATGATAATATTTGGGGGTATTATAATATTTGGGGGGTGGGCACGATAATGGTGTAGTGAAAAAGTTTGCATTATAATATTTGGGGGTGGGCCCCATAATGGTGTAGTGAAAAAAGTTTACAATCTCTCATCTTTTATAATAGTAGAAGATCAAAGATATATATAGATAGAAATAGATATATTTATAATATTTGGGGGTGGGCCCCACAATGGTGTAGTGAAAAAGCTTGCATTATAATATTTTAGGGTGGTCCCCACAAAGGTGTAATGAAAAAAGTTTGCAATTTCTCATAATAATATATTATTATATTATATGATAATATTTGTGGGTATTAAATATTTGGCGGTGGTCCCCATAATGGTGTAGTGAAAAAGTTTACATTATAATATTTGAGGGTGGGCCCCACAATGGTGTAGTGAAAAAAGTTTGCAATCACTCATCTTTTATAATAGTAGAAGATAAAAGATATATATAGATAGAAATAGATATATTATATTATAATATTTGGGGGTGGGCCCCACAATGGTGTATAATAGTAGAGATATATAATATATAATATCTATAATATAATATATAATATATATATAGTATAAGGTGGGCCCCACAATGATGTATAATAGTAGAGATATATAATATATAATATATATAATTTAATATATTATATAATATATCTAGTATAAGGTGGGCCCCATAGGGGAGTAGTGAAAAAAAGTTGCATCATTCTCTCTTTTATAATAGTAGAGATATATAAGTGGGCCAAGGTGTGTAGTGAAAAGCAGGCCACTTTTCTTTTCTTTTATAAGGTTAGTAGATATAAGTGGGCCAAGGTGTGTAGTGAAAAGCATGCCACTTTTCTGCCCTTTTATAAGAGTAGTAGATTATTAATTTAATAATTATATTAAGTGTGCCAAGGTGTGTAGAGAAAAGCATGCCACTTTTCTTCCCTAGACATATTATTAATTATATTATTAAGTGGGCTAAGGTGTGTAGTGAAAAGCAGGCCACTTTTCTACCCTTTTATAAGGGTAGTAGATAAGAGCGTTTGGCACACAATTTTACCCTCTATTCGTTTAAGAAAGTAGAGGCAATCCTCTTAAACCAACAGCCCCAATCCTTGGCAATTGAAAATAACATCATCCCATCGGTCTAAAAAAAGTACAGGTGGAGTCTATTTTTTAAGACAATTACCCTTGGACAGTGTTTTATTGATCTTACCAAAAACCCTCAATAACAAAAGCCATATTTCGTCGGACACCCGCATCAAAAACCTCAGTGAAGAAAGAGGATTGGGAAAAGAGAAGAAAGAAGAGAGGAGAGAACCTCCCACCTCAGATTCTGGGAAAAAAAAAAGAACGGTGATTGCAGAAAGTAGGTGAGAAGCTCGAATTTCATTCTCTTTGTTTTTTTTTTCAAGACATTTCCTTTGTTGTTTTGCTAAGAGGAGGACCCAATGCTCGGATCTAACTTGTGGTGTTTCAGTGATTGCAGAAAGACACAAAATAAAACTCTTTTTTGGTCCAATGTCTTCTCCTAAATAGGTCTTTCTATAACTTACAAAGACCTTGAACTTCATTTGGAAGTCAAACATGATTTACTTTGGTCTGTAACTTATTAAATTGAAGCCTATTTTTAATGAACCTTGCAATCAAGGATGTTGTCGCTTCTTAATGTAACATCGTCATCATTGGTTTTGAACAAGAATTATTTGGGTTGTATGTCCATACCTGAAACTGTAGACCTGAATGTACAATAGAAATGTGAATGTGCCATGGACATGTTTCATCGCCACACTATGCAATAACCTTATACCCGTTAGTCTTCAAATGCTTCAATACAAATTCTTGTACATTGCAAAATTCGATAGAGTTTCTCTAAATGTGTCACAATCGGAAAACTTTCACCCTTTTCACATCTCATTCCAGGTACTCTCCAACCGTTGGTTGGTGAAATCTTCTATAGGCAGTAGAGTATCGTTAATGTTTGTATCTTGAACAATGCTAGATGGCTCGTCATGAAATTCCATGTCTTCTTGCATTTTTTCCCCTATGGGAGTGCCATCATTATCAACATGTGGCTGAGTTCTTGCAATGATGGACGATTAGGTGAAAAAAGAAAATGGGGCATCAATATCTTCCTTAAGATAAATAGTGGGACAAATGGAACCACCAAAATTGATACTTTCTATTGCAATCTCGTCATGCACTTGTGAGTTTTTAATGTTGTGTGGGATATTTCTGAGCTACCGAGATTATCCTAATTTCGGTAAGAGTACTGGCTAGGCATGTCTTGGTCTCGGTCTTATGTATCTCGGCAATAGTGCCAAAGTGCATCTCGGCAATAGTGCCAAAATACTTCTATGTTAAGGTCATGCCTGAACTCGGTACCACCTTCAGTTCGGTTAACCGAGACGAGCACTGACAATTGTACCTCTATAAAGACTCAACCACGTTGCAGAACATGTGGAGAGACAAGGACAAGCATTAGATAGAGATAAAAAGTTATCCTAACCCGGTGGATACATCCATAATCCCTGAAAGAGCGGGATCCACAATCATTAAGATCTCAAGTATGGTCCAATGGGATTGTACCATTGAGATATCTGGGTAAGGCCCGATGGGACTTACCAACCATGGTATGGTCTGATGGGACTTTACCTCCCAAAAGTCAAAGGACTTCCGGCCTATATATACAAAGAGCCAATCCAAAACAAGTACGCATGATGCATCACGCACACACACCCATACTCTAAGCTCCATTCATGATCTCCTTTCTTCTTCATCCTTTGTTGAGTTGTTGAATAACTTTAGGCATCGAAGAGCCTTGCGCAGAGAGCAGCCAGGGTCTTTGATCGCTTTTCTCTCCTTTCCTTTCAGGTCTCAGGCATTCAATCTTTCCCAAGAAGTCCTAATCCATCCTTTTAAGCCCGTATTAATTTAGGCACTTACAAATGTCAAGTCCAAAGTTTATGGAAGAACTAATGTAACAATCGTTGCATCCAAATAATTTAAATATCAGTCCATCTTGGTCATTAAACGACAAAACTAGTGTCCATTCAAGTAAACAACATAACAACAAACCGTGTTGTGCTAACTACACGGACTACAGGATCTACAACACTTTTCCCATTCAAGACACTCGTTCTTCAACAAAGAGCATTTCGATTGTCTTCACACATATCTGAACCTCCAAGTCTTGCATGTATATAAGAAAAAAAGTTTGATTTTCTTCCATAGATAAATAAATAGTGTACAGAGTGATTAGGACATGGTGTAATACCTAGAATGTTGTTGTTGTATATCATTTGCAAAGCCAAATCTTCTTCACATATATAAATATAGCTGATTTACAACATCATGAGATACTTTCAATATTGCATTTACATCATCATCATTAGTTGCTACAGTCAATGTGAAAGCTTAGCGGTTGTTGTGAAGGAACTGAATTTCAGGAGACTCGTCTCATTTTACCCACTATGTTTATTTCTAAGTAAAATTGAAAAACCAAATAGGGAAGGGAAAAAAGAAAGGGAAAGAAGAGAAAGCAAACATAATGTCGAGGCACAATTAAATAGAGGAAGAGAAAATAAGAAAATGAAGTAAGCAATGGAGCAAGGAAGAAAAGAAAAGAAAATGGAAAAGAGATGAGAAGATGGAGATGAAAGTAAACAAGGCGGCAAAAACTTGATCGGACCCCAAGTGTAGGGTGCGATTGTAGTAATAAAACTGGTGAGACCAGGTCGATCCACAAGGAGCTTTTAAAAATAAGGCTTTCCAACTTTGTCACAAGCCCTAAATAAAATCTAATTTTAGCCTAAAATCTAGAAAAGTACATTCATCATACCTACTTTAAATGAAAATTAAATACATTTCAAACATAAAAATTCCTAAATCTAAAATGAATCACAAGTTGCTACAAAAGAACACACAAATTAGAACATTAAATTAGAAACAAGCCAAAAATAAAACTTACCAAAAATAAAACTAAGAAGCTAAATTAGAAAAAAATAATAATAAACCTAAGTTAGAAACCAAATTAATCAAAATAGGCTCAACAAAGATTAGTAACAAACTAAATCATTAAAAAAAAAAACAACCTACTTTCTAAAATTAGCATGAAAACCTTACTAAGTTAGTTTCCTAAATTAGAAACTAGGTTAGGCAATTAGGGTTAGTATATTTCCTAAGTTAGTGAACTGAGTTAATCGACTCCCTAAAGTTAATGACTTTCCAAATAAATAAAGATTTTCAAATCATAACAAATTTAGAAAGCATTAAGTCAATCATACCTTATGTTAGAATTTCCGAATCTTAAGAAACTTCCTAAGTTAAAATCTTCAATTAACAAAAATTAGAAAGATCTTTTATTTCTGGAAATCATCTAAATAATAAAAAACAAAAAATTAGAAACTGATCCTAAAGTTAGAAAGTTAGTAATGCAATGTATGCCATGAGATGTTAGAAAATTCTAATTTTAGAAAACTAGTATGCAGGGCTGTTTTTATGCATGATTTTTCTAATCTAATGCAGCCTAAAACTGAGAATAATGGCTGGGTTTTGAACTACAATGATGCATGAATAATAATAAAAAAAAAATAGAATTGGAAAACGATTTAAAACGAATGAGATATGAGTTTATGAACATGACCTAAAAAAAAAATACTATGCAGAAATTCTGCACACAGGTGGGTCCGACCAGCTATATTTGAGTCACTGGTTCACCATCTTTCCAAATTTATTTTTACTTGAAATTCTGGTTTTGAAAGTACACTGATCAAACTTTAATTTCCCAAGTTTCATAAAAAAATAATGTGTTTTGATCAGGTTTCTATTCACAAACTTTTCACACAAAATCTGTCCTAAAATTCCTGCAACAATGTGCTGAATTGTGTAATTTATATTGGGATCCGAATTTTTAAAAAATATTTGACCGAAATTATTGACTCAAATCTCTGATTTTTCTTCCTTATTCAATTTAAAACTCCGATTCCAGCAACTTAAACATATCTAAACTCCACCAATATGAATATGCATGCAACACTAATTAGCTCCAACCATAAACTATGCACAAAAATTCACATAAACAAATAAGAAGCATAAGAAGAAAAGATAATAGAAAATGCTTGAACTTTAAATCTGTAGTGAAAAAAAATAAATGTGTGGATTGCATAAAATTAAATGTGTGGCATTAATAAGAAATTAAATGTGGATTTTTCAATAAATGTAAATATGTGGGAATTGCAATAAAAATAAATGTATGATAAGTGTGCTTTTTTTTTTAATTCTCAAACCGGGTTCATAATTACTTATTTAATGCCCTTAGGATCTTGGGTTGTCAATCCAAGAACAACAACAAAGGAAACACAATTTAAGCATTAATTACATAAGAAAAAAAAATAATTAAAACGAATAACACTTTTACTAATATGCAATGTTTTTACATAAAAGATGGAGAATTAAAATTTAAAAAATAATTACATACTAGGATGAAAGGAACCTCTCTAGTTGAAGTATTGAGTTGGGACAAGCCTTCTTGAAGAGAGATGAGCTATGGTAGAGAAAGGAGATGGGTAGAATGGTGGAGGAATATCACTAGTGAGGGAGCCTTTTCCTTCATGAAAGGGAGTGGACGTCCAAGGCCTTCTTTAAATAGGGTATGGGCTGCCCTATTCTTTCTCCCTAGTCTCTACTTTGTTGCAAGAATCTCATTCACTTAGTAATTCTTCTCATTTCTTTTCTCCATTCTATCTTCATGCTCTTGTCATATTTCCTTTTTTAGCAAATCTTCCTTTGACTTGATATTTATGAGAGATGCATGAGGTAGAAAGCTCTAAGTTGGAATCAAGAGAAGATTGAATGCCCAATATGTGTAGATTATTTTCACTTTTGTCTCTTTGGAAAATTTTTTTCTTGATTTGGCCCTTCATGGATTTTCTTTTATTATCTTGAATTATCTTCAAAATGAACTTGGGATTTTGTGCAAAGAAAGTTATTGACACCAAAAAATTCACTGTCTCTTCAACCTCAAGAAAACTATGTGAAGCCGCAGCCTACCCTAAATAGGCAATGCTACTTCCAAAAAATCAAATCTTGTCAGAATCAAACAAAAACTGCAAGATCCTTCAAGACATCCAAGAGAGGAGTGCACATGAAGTTACAGGCCATTTCAAAATCATTTGGCCTAACTTCACTCCTCCACAAGCTAAACAGGAGCTTCCGGCGGCGACAGTATCGAAAACATCAAATCTTCGATCAGAGCCTGTGGATGGTCTCAAAATACCTCCAAAAGGCTCCACGTCAAGTTTCAAGTCAAACCGACAATGTTTGACCCTACATCAACCCTCAAGCAGCAGAATCAAGCCTCTCGGCGGCGAGAACCACCGAGGCCATAACTCATCAAATATGTTTGTAAAGTTTCAGGTAATTTCAACAATATTTGACCAGACTTTGACTCTCAGAAGCCAAATCAGGCCTCTCAGCCGCGAAACTCCCCGGGACCATGATTTCCAAATCAGAGCTAATTGATCATCTCAAAATGATCCTAATTTCATGTCAATCGTACATCGGTTGACCGCACATCAAAGCACGACATCTTTCTCGTGACAAAATCAAGTCTACTGGCGACAGGACCCCACACGGCTTCAAAACTCAAACAAAAGCCTATGGTTGGTCTTATTTATTACTCAAGAGGCTTCACCTCAAATTTCATGTCATTCCAACATCGTTTGGCCTAGTTTTGGCTTCTGGCGAAATGCAAAGATTGGAAACTTTGCACCCCAAAATCTTCGGCTTTCCTGGAAAATTGGAAACTTTGCACCCCAAAATGCAAGGATTCTCGACAAGTTTTTTACAAGGAGATCAAACCAATAAATGTACAAAAGTGTCAGGAAAAATACCGAAGAAGAAAAAAGCAGAAAAAACAGCGAAACAGCCGAAAACCGGCGACCGAAGGGGATAAATCCCCCCAGGGTCGCCAGCGACCATGGATGCATGGCCGCCGGCGACCATGGAAATTCGGGTCACCGAATTTTCTCCAAAAAGGCGTATTTTCGACCCCTTTTCGCGTTTCGAGATGTTTGGCCCCTGTGGTTTTCCAAAATTCAGACTTTTGAGGCACTAAATTCGTCGATCTTCATCAACATCACCTGTCCGTCTTCGAGAGTATAAAATCAACATTGATCGCCAACCGGTCGACCAAAAAGTGTGCTTTTTACCCGATCGATCGAGAAATTGACAGGACAGATGACACTGACCCGCTGCTAGCAATCAATGTCTAAAATTGCATGATCATCCGATGTCGATCAGCATGAAGATCCATCGATGATCATCGCCAAAAGAATTCCAAAAGACGCGGCACGGCCCGCGACTCTTCAATTGCTCGGCGACCACTTAATGTAGTTAATTGACTAGCTTTATTGCAGTCATTAATTCATTATTTTGGATGGCCCAATCAGAAGCAAGCAAATGGGAGTTACAATTCAAAGGTTTCATGGCATTTAAACCTTGAAACTCCTCCCATCATGGTGATTAAAGGCAATTAAAAGCCTAAACTCTTCACCGGCCAATCAGAAGCCAAGAAAAAGGAGTTACAAAATAAACAAATAAATCTTATAACTCCTCCCATTATGTGACTTTAATTCATTAAAGGCCCATAAACTCTCCTAAATGGCTACCGAAAGGCCTATAAATAGGAGAGCATTCCAAGAAGAAACTAGAGCTGAGATCGCTGAAATCCGAAAATCCAAGTAAAGAATATCCCGAAATCCAAACAGACAGAATTCAAAAAGAGAGAGAAAACTCTGCTGAAGTTCTGCACCGACCACCGCTACAAGGTGACAAAAGTGCCCCCTAAGGTCCTTTTCTTCTCCTTTTGCCTCCAATGGCTTAAACGTGACTTTTTAGCTTGTCTACTTAGCTTTTTATTGGACATAGGACCTCCTATTGGTCTTTATCTTCAAAATATCTGTGGTTATAACCAAGTCAAGCGAATCAAGAGCATCCTCTGTTTTCATCTGCATGGATGATGGCGAAGTTCACATACGACTTGCGACTGTCAATCTGAACGAGTCCCCTACAATCTCCTGAGAAATTAGATGCTCATTTTCTTGCTTTTCATTGTAGTTTGTATTTTTCTAAAAGAGACAAAAAATCACAACTCTTGTCTTTCACGATTGATAAGAATTGTAAATCGGCTATAAACGCCAAAAATCGGCTATAAATGTCAAAAATCGCCTTTCACGGCAAAACAAATGAAATCGCCTTTCACGATATTTCAAAACCATGTCTCTTTTCTTAAATATATGTGCAATGAAAACTTGAAAGAAGTTTATTTCCTTTTTACTTGCGAAGGTCGATCTCCGGACGACAACTTGCAATTCCAATTAAAATAGAAAATCTGGCACACCCACCCAAAAAAATGTTGATGCTTGCTTTCGCCCGGAGGGCACGAAGGGGTTGGATCAAACGGACTCTCACGTCCGCCGACCTTAGTAGCGCCGAGCGAAACGCATGTCCATCAAAAGTGGACCCCGCTCTTGGACGCCCCACATGTGTGACCTACACATGTGCATGTGTGGGACCCTTTTTTTCATTTCCTACAAGCAAAAAAAAGTGAATTCCATGTGAAAAGACAAATTTACCCTTAATTCACAATTGCATGACTGCGGGCCCATCTCTCATGAAATGATGAATGAATGCACCATATGATTAATTAATTTCGTGAGAAAAACACATTTGAAAAATCTTTCCAAAATTAAAATTAAAAAATGGCAGGTTTCATGATTTGATCTAAAAATGATGGTTTTTTTAGCAAATTATGCAAGAATGTACTACAATGGATAAAAAATGCATAAAATCATGATATGACACTAAATGAGGCTCTCTTGGCTTGATAAGTCCTTAAACTTACCAAAAATAACCATGAAAATGTGCATTTTTAAGGACTTATCACAAGGCAGAGAAGAAAATATAGTGGATTCATGAGATGAAAAGATGGAAATGAATGGAGAAGATGAAAAGAGATGACAAAATGGGAAGAGGTGTGGGTTCGGTTGATGAAAAGGAGGATATGGAGGATATGAATGGAGATGATGAAAAGAGATGAGAAAATGGGAAGATGCGTGAGTTCAAGTGGTGAGAAAATGCATATGAATGGAGAATATGAGAATAGATGAGAAGATAGTCTAAGCTTAGAGGTGATTAGAGATGTGATTTTAGTGAATGCACCTGAAAAATCATGACTTTTGATGGTTGGATTGTCGAATACAAAAATGTCACTTTGCCTCTTCATACACTTTCAACATCAAATAAGTCACATGAAACAGCATCAGGCTCAATGGGCAAAGCTGCTTCAAGTATCAGATCTTGTCGAAACCATCTAAAAACTTCAAGATCCTTCAAAACATTCATGAGGAGTGTACACACGAAGTCTTAGGTCATTTCAACATTATTTAGCCTGACTTCACTCTTTCAGCAGCCAAATGGGAGCTCCCTATGGTGGCGAAGCTAGGGACCCTGTTTCACAAAATGGCACGCATAGTTGATCTCAAAATGCCATTAGAAGGCACCACATCAAATTCGTGCCATTTTGATACAGTTTCGCCCAAAATGCAAAAGTCGCATTCTCCACACGACAAAGTCAGCCATTCGAGCGAAAACAGCATCGGAGACATCAAATTTTCAGTCAAAGCCCGTGTAAGGGCATAAAATATTCCTGAGAGGCTCTCTCTATCGAATTCAGGTCAATCCGATAACGTTTGACCTAACATCAACCCTCAAGCAGCAAAACCAAGCCTCCCGGTGGCAGAGACCGTCGAAGTCATCACTCTTCAAGCAAAGTATATGGATGGTCTCAAAATACTGCCAAGGGGCTAAGTATCAGGTCATTTTGACATCATTTGACCCAACTTTAACACCTTGGTAGCTAAACTAGATTTCCCAACAATGGAGCTCCTCGGGACCATGATTTGTAAATCAGAGTTAATGGATCATCTATAAATGATCTCATGAGGCTCCCCGTCAAATTTCAAGTCAATCAGACATCGTTTGACTGTACATCAAAGCGTGATGTCTTACTGACGACAACATCAAGTCTACTATCGAAAAGACCCCTAACGGCTTCAAAATTCAAACAAAGACCTATGGTTGGTCCTATTTCTTGCCCACGAAGCTTCATCTCAAATTTCAGATCATTCTAACATCGTTTGACAGTTTTGGCTTCTGACAACAAATTGGCACCCTTGCGCGACAAAGTCTTCGGGTTTCCCAAAAAATTAGCAACTTTGCCCTCGTTTTGTGTAGCTTCTCATTAAGTTCTCTATAGGAAATTATATTAAAAAAAAGTACAAAATACCATAAAAACATATGTCAATAAGAAAAATCAGAAAAAGGCCGAAAAAGCTACCAATCGGGCAAAAAATGACCCATCGGCGACCCTGGAAATCTGGGTCTTCGGATTTCGCTAAAAACCCATTTCTGGGTCATTTTCACATTTTTGAGTTACTTGGCCTCTATGATTTTTTGAAAATCTGAATTTCGGGGCACGAAGTCCGTCAATCTTTGACAACATCACGGATTCGCCGTCGAAATCATGAGTTCATCAATGAACACTTCGAAATCATCAACCGGCCAACCAAGAAAGCATACATTCTGCCCGACCGATTAAGAAATTGACAAGACGGATGGTATCCGCCCACCGATAACAATCAATGTCTGAATTTGCATGATCATCCGACAATAATTGATGTGAGAAATTCATCGGCGAGCAAGGCTCCCTACATCGCGCATAGAATTTCAAAAGCCATGGCATGGCCCGCGACTCTTCAAGCACTTCAGCGGCCACTTAATGCGGTTAATGAATATTTTTTATGATAAATTAATGTGGATAATTGCCCATTATCATGGACGGCCCAATCAAAATCCAAGAAAGGGGAGTTACAAGTTAAAGCAATTATGGTATTAAACCATATAACTCATCTAATCATGAAGAATCAATGCAAATAATGGCCCATTATTCTCCAATCGCCAATAAAAAATCAAACAAAAGGAGTTACAAAAACATAAAATGAAAAAGTGTAACTCCTCCCATCATGGAGTAGTAATGCATTTAAAGCCCATAAACTCCTCACATGCCGATGCCAAAAGCCTATAAAAGGAGGTCTCCCCCCCATTCCAAGAAATTCTTTTCTCACCATTATACACAAGTTCTCCTTCGTTTCTACGACACTCTAATGATGGTCTCTCCTCCATTGAAGAAGTTCTGTAACAGCCACCACTAAAAAGTGATTGAAGGCCCTTGGGAGCCACTCCCTAAGGCCCTCTTCTTTTATCTCCATGGCTTAGACCCGGCTTTTTAGCCCATCTACTTGCATTTTTATTGGATATAGGATCTCTCCTCGATCCTTATTCTCTAAAAATCCAAGGATTAAGACTAGCCTAAGAATCAAAAGCATCCATTGTTATCATCTGAAGGATGACGGCGAAGCCCAAACATGATTTGTATTTGTCAGTCTGAACGAGTCCCCGCAATCTCCTGGGAAGTTAGATTCATTTTTCTTTCTTCTTGTTGTATTTGTATTTTTTAAAAAGATACAAAAAAGCACAAGTCTTTTTCGATGACAATTGTAAATCACCTCTCACGATAAACACAAAATCGCCTTTTACGCCAAAAACATCACCTTTTATGGTAAACAAATGAAATCCACTTTTCACGGCAAACAAATGAAATTCGCCTTTCACGATATTCAAATCCATTATGTCTCTTTTTTAACACATGCAATAAGAGTTAGAAAAAAAAAGCTTAATTTCTTTTCTGCATGAAAAAGTTGATCTACAGATCACCACTTGTTATTTTCAAGTAGAATGAAAAATTTGGCATATCGGTACACTAAAGAAAAAAGCGGTTGTTAGCTCGTCTCTGGTTACGAAAGGGTTGGACCTCACGAATTCTCACATTCGCTGACCCCGGTAGTCCCGAAAATGATCCGTGAACAGATATGAAGAATGATGAGCTCCAACACATTTTGTTCTTCTCTTCTTTTCCTCCTTTCTCTCTTTTATCAATTTGAGGATTATGGGTAATGCTGACCACATTAGAAAAATACAGGCAAAACAGGAAAAAGTGAGATTTGGAAGGGAGGTCCTCCTCTAATTTTATAAATTTTTTGGGTCCTTAGTTGTGCTTCTCATTTTAACAGGGTTTTTTTTGGTAAATGTCCCATGATTGTATAAAATATAAATAGATTGCTTTAGTCTCATAAATGTTGTGTGTACTGACGTCAGCCGACCCTCTGGCACACCTTTATGTTCAACCTTGCTTTATCAAAACCATCAGATTGCACAATTTTTTCTCTTTTTTTCTTTTAACATTGGATTGATAATATAGCAATGAGATTCTAACTTAGAATATAGGGATTGGCCACATGTCTCGGAAAAATGTGGCATCTCTACCACTGAGCTATCAGTGGTTCAGCCATGTTATTTTTCGTTTTCCTTTTTATATATAGAAAAACTCACCTAATTAAGTTCTACTATTGGATTGATCATGGTGCCAACTACATCATGACTTGCATGCTACAGGTAAATATTACTTTTTTCAAGAATCTAACTCTCTCAAAATTTAACTCCTAGGTATTGTTATGTTTTGATTTCAATTATCTAAATTAATATACTGTGCATGTTATTTTCTCAACACACATTATCAATTTGATGGTAGAAATCGAAGTTTATTTGATGAGGAGATTCATGTGGGTCTTGAAAAATATAATTGAAAACATGCAATGGATGAAGATGATGCATGTGTTGCTATCAACCAGGTAAGTGTAATAGTGATTAGTGTAAACATTACTTGTGTTATTTAAAACCAAGGCAAGTGAACAAATGTATTTAGATTGATGTGCATGTGCTTTTAGTGTTGATTCCTGCATTTAATTCCATCATAACTACCGTTCTTAAGCTATTTATGTGTAAATGTGCAATTGGCATTCTTAGATTTGAAATTCTTTAATAGCATTAAATGAGAGGGTTTCTTAGAGTGTAAAGAGCTGGTTATGCCCTACCTAATTGTCGTGATTTTAAGGCCCTTAGCTTAACCGAGTTTTTCCCCTTGAACAAAGCCTGGTTTAGCTCGGCTGAACTGATGTGAGCATTACGATTAATTTTAGTATCCCCACAGCTAACCATAGCATTCCCAGAAGCTAACTATAGTAACTCGACAGTTAGAAAACACAAGAACTAAATTTCCATAATTTTATTCATCGGCTAATCGCATTATTATTCCCCGTGGCTAATCGTAGTACCCCCACGGCTAACCGTAATACCCCATGGCTTGTCATTGAACACGGGTTTCCCTTGAGTCTTAGGACCTTTAACATGGAATAGGACCCCTAGGTCTTGCCTAATGGTTAATATGGACGAGACTTATAGGAAGAGGTGAATTAGCTTAATATCTCCTTCGGGAGGTATGCGTTGCGCAACACCAAGTCAAATGTATGATGTCTTTGGGTAGAGATTGATGTCAAGTACCATAAGAGGCACCAAGGTATAATCCTATGGACATCAAGTGACCTAAGACTACATAAGATTGCATGGTGCTATGTCTCGCATGCCAATGGCAACAAGGACCTAGGTTTGGACTGTAAGGATTCCTTGACTTGTATATAATCGAGTTATTGGTGTATGTCTTCCTTTATTATATTATCTATTGTTAGGGATCGGACACATGTGCACGATCTACGAAAACAATCAATCAAGCACATACAGAGCCAATCCATGACACACGAGTTTACTTGGTTTGGCAAACTTGCCTACGTCCACGGGAGATTCAAGCCTGTTCACTATTCCTGGAGATCACCCATAAGAAGAACAACCCTCTTCTTGTGACACACAAGAATACAATTGTCACGCCCCGAGCCCGAGATTTCACACATCTCGAGGCGCGGCACACGCCCGCGTGGAAATTCGAGTCAAACTCATTGACTCTAGGTCCCCACGTACGGAATTTACCCACAGGATATCACGTGTGAGGTTTATATTTCTCGATATGCCTGTATAATTTGTCAAATAGATATCCAATTAACATAACACAATCATCAAGATATAGAGCATAAGGGTCCATGAGCATAGATTTAAAAGTTCAAGTTCAAGAGATAGAAAGAGAAGAAGTAAGTTAGTTAAGTTTACAATCCAAAGGCTAAACAAGTTTATAAGTTTCTACAAAATATGTGGCAATCCTAGCCACGGTCAGTGGGTCATTTAACGTCCTTTTCTCATCGAGTGGATGTCTAGAAGACATCATCAGGAGTCCACTCTGCTACGTTATGTGGAGGTTCCTCTTCCTCAAGGATCTCCGGGGCAGTAGCGTCGATGTATTCACCTGTAACGCCAAGTGTAGCACCATTAGACTAAGCTAAGCAAGACAAACATATACAGTCCATATAACATGTAACAAATGAATAATCAAACAGGAATAAATCATAAGAGATCAAGGAATAATCACTAGGCATATCAGTGCATGAAATAGCATGAGACATACGAGTCATAGATAACAGATAAACATATTAACAGTACTAGTTGGCACATCCACATAAGCTATGTTCTCTCAATTTAATCATATAACATGAAAATAAAGTGAGAGCAGAATATCAGGACAGGACAGGGCGGTGCTACTAGGAGACAGAGGTACCCAGAATTCTCCATCGTAGACCTAGGGTGCCGGTAAACCCTCAGAATATATCCCCATCTGCAGAGGGCCAGAAGTGTACTAAACCCACACTTAGCCGTGTCCGACTTAGATAGGGTCGAAGCTAAGTGGTGCCGACTCATAGAGTACAATGTACAAACAACAGAGCAGGTGCATGACAGTATAACCAGATACAGGACATATACAGGACATGACATATAAATAACAAAGAATCAGAACTCACTGAGATGTACTGAACAAAGCCAGAAATAAATGTAATATAACAGATGTATAACAGGAAATACATAACTGAACAGAAGCATGATCAAGTCATACTAGAATACTGGAAACGTAATGCAATGCATGTACATAAATATCATAATCGGAATCAAGACAGAACTCAAGCCAAGCCTACGGTCTTGGGAACACATGTGGTCTTCACCGTCCAACTCAGGGTAGTATTAAGAGTTCGACATTATCGGGCTACAAGGAACCCCTTGGCGTTACATAATTTGGATGTCGAATCCCTTAATAGAACACATTTGGCACGGTTACAATCCGAAGAACACAATGCCCCTTTTGTGGGTACGGTTGCTCAATCCATATCCACAATTCAACAAACCATCGGTCATGATAAAAGTTCATGGTGCACATCCTACAAGTCCATCTATCAGGCCAATCAACTAGATCAAGCTACGGTTCAACGTCCGGCTCATGGAAACGTCCATTTGTCACAATTATGTAAAATCCAACATATAATCTTTTCCAAGGCTCAAATCAAATAAAATCACTTTTTGTTGGGTTCTACACATCATGAGCTTTCCAACGGTATGTAGATCTCCAAAAACGGACTTACGGTTGAAAAGTTATGGTCATTAAAAAATTTGCATATTACTGCAGGTATCAGGTTCGCTCGAGCGCCCAGATGTTCGCTCGAGCGGACCCCAGACAGAGAGCTGTTCGCTCGACCGGACCAAGAATTCGCTCGAGCGAACTCTCCCAGAGAGCCCTTCGCTCGAGCGTTCACTCACGCTCGCTCGAGCGAACGGTCAAATCTTGGGTCCGAAAATCTGAAACTTCTTGATTTCTCTCAAGCCATTCAAGGCATTCCATCAGGTTTTAAAACACTACTAATAGGTATCTTTGAGCTTCCAAAATGCTCATCAAAACCATCAATAAACCCATATACATGAACAAAAGAAATCACCCACAAAAAATCCATTTTTTGAGCAAGAAGAAGGGTTTCTACATATGATTTCATACATTCATGAATCAAATAAGGAAGCATGCATATAAACATGTAAGTTTAACTTGCCTTGGTGCTTTGAGCTAACTCTCACTCTCCAAATCTTTTCTAATCAAGAATCCCCAAAATGCAAGCTCAAATGCCCTAAAATGGTGAAAATGAAAATGAATGAAATGAATGAGGAAGAAGATGATGCATACATGATTTGTAGCTTTCCAAGGATGAAGGAAATCAAATGGAAATGCTTAGTGAAGAAAGAGCTTACCAAAAGCAAGAAGAAAGAAAGATGAGTGGATGCTTGAGCTTGGAAGATGTTGTCTTGGTGGAGAAGATGAAGTGGTGGCTGGCTTCTTTACATGCAAGGTCCCTTGGTTGGTTGATGCTAGGATGTGAAGGAAGAAATGAAGAAGACAAGGAGAAGAATAGCTCCCAGCTGGAAATGGAGAAGAAATGAGAGGAGAAGAAAGAAAAAAATGGCTGGGTAAGGGTTTTAAGCCCAATTTTTCCTGCACTACATACAAGTCCACAAAAAGGACTGAAATTTCAAATAAGGGCTTGGGTTAAATGAATGGGCTGGGAATGGGCCTAAATGGATCCGAATTTGATGGGTCAAGACATGAAAGTTAAGGCCCATGAAATGCTCTATGCAATGCATTAAAAATCCAAAATTCTAAGTACACACAAAAACCCGAAATACTCCAAAAGTCATAATCTACCTAGTAAATGGTCAAACCCCACTAATTCTACCTAATCAAGTCCAATCACAATCAAAACATTCATTAAGCAATTAATCGAAATTAATTAGCTCTAAAATGAGATTAAGGCGGGTCGGGGTGTTACAACAATCCCTCACCATCTCTCTTGGTTACTTTCAATCTCTTAGACAATCTCAACCTCATTTAAAGTACAATGCTCTCACCACCCAATATAAATACATGAAACCCTAAACCTCTAGACAATCCCCAACCGTCGGATCTGGCCTTAAAAAAAATGGTCCATCTTAAACCGACAAATTACAGATTAACTCATATAAACATAATTAATGTCTCGATCAGGCTTCACCAACACATCAATATCCCACTTTAAGACTGATCATATTAAATGACATTGATAATAGCGGAACGCGGCTATGAATCTCGATACCTCATCTTCATGCTTGAAGATCAATTGAAGTTTGTCACAACTTCAGTTTCTCTGTATTCACCACCTTTGTGAACATATCTGAAGGATTCTGACTTGATAAAATCTTCTCCAGTTTCAACACTTTTTCTTCCACAAGCCACCATATAAAGTGATATTTGATACGAATGTGTTTGGTTCTTGGATGAAAGGCTGAATTCTTCGCTAGATGAATGGCACTCTTACTATCACTGTAAAGTCATCTAGTCTATTGCTTCTTACTCAACTCTTCCATTAACTCCTGCAGCTAAATCATTTCCTTACTAGTTTTTGTAGTGACAACATACACTGCTTCTATGGTTGAAAGTGCAACGACGTCTTATAACTAAGACTTCCAACTAATTGTTACACTACCCAATGTGAAGAATATATCCCGTAGTGCTTCTGCTTCTATCAAGATCTCCTACCAAGTCCGAATCAACATAGCCCTGCAATCTGATCTCTTATCCTCCAAAACATAACACTGCATTAGTGGTACCTTTTAGATATCTGAGAATCCACTTAACTTCCTCCCAATGCGTTTTCCCAGGGTTGCTCGTAAATCTACTTACAACTCCCACTGCATGAGTAATGTCTGGTCTAGTGCAAACCATAGCATACATCAAGCTGCTAGCAGCTGAAGAATATGGGACCTTGGACATGTTCTCCTTCTCCTGTTTAGTCTTAGGAGACAACTCTTTTGAGAGTTTGAAGTGACTGGCCAATGGAGTGCTAACTGGTTTGGCACCCTGCATGTTGAACTTGTTTAAAACCTTTTCAACATAATCTGACTGAGACCACTTTAATGTACGACTCATTCTGTCTCTACTGATTCTCATGGCAAGAATCTGATTTGCATCACCCAAATCCTTTATCTCAAATTCCCGTGAAAACTGTTGCTTCAAATTATTTATTTCATGCATGTTTGAACCTGCAACAATCATATCATCTACGTACAAAAGAAGAATAATGTAAGTCATCAAAACTTTTGAAATAACAACAATAGTCTACACGACATCGTTTAACTTGTGTTGCACATAAACCTGTCAAACTTGGTATACCATTGTCTTGGGGCCTGCTTCAAGCCGTATAAACTATTCTTGAGTTTACACACCATTTCCTCCTTTCCTGGGAAAACATATCCTTGTGGATGATGCATGTAGATGTCTTTTTCAAAGTCACCAAAGAGAAATGTAACTTTCCCATCTAACTGCTTAAGATGTAAATCTTCTGCTCCACAATGATCAAAATACTTTTGATTGTGTTTAATTTATCCACAGGAGAAAATAACTCAGAGTAATCAATGTATGGCTTCTACTAGAAGCCTTTCGCAAATAACCTAGCTTTTGTATCTCTTGCTTCCGTCATGTTCTTCCTTTAACCTATATACCCACTTGTTGTGTAATGCTTTCTTTCCCCTCAGGCTGTTTTGCCCAAAAGAGGAGAAATGAAAGTCTACTGAGGAAGCTTTTATTCATCCTTTGAACATTACAGAAAGATGTGAAAATGACTCGCACATGTATTTTATCACGTAGGAAGAGTCATCTCCAATTTTATTTACATGGGTTCTTCTTGCTTCCCGTTCTGAGTGCAAGTTGTTTACAACTTTTTATACAACCCCCTTGTCAGGCTTAGGAGATCAAATACAAGGGAAATTTGAATTGAAAGAAGAGATAAGAAATCTGCTGCTTTTAGGAGTTTGTGGGAGACGAAAATGAAGATGTCTGCAACGTAGCTTCCTTTGTCGGTCTTTATAATTCATCACCATTATTTAGAAAGAAGGATTAGCAAAGAAGTTTGATTCAAAACAACAGAGGCAATCTTTGTCCTTCCTCCATGGTGAGAGGAGCAAAGATTAATTTTCAGAAGCTATCGCCCAAATCTAGAAAGAAGTGCTCTTTGCTGCCTAGCTCTCACCTTGCGAACAGAAGAATGAAAGAGTCTTGAAAATGGCAGAGTTTCTGGGCCTTCTTTGCGCTAGATCTGAGACGTCTTGCTGCCCTCCCCAAGTCTTCATTTTATAGCCTTTGAGGAGCCATAACTGTCGGAAATCATGGGGGGAGTGGAGGTGGTTTTGAAAATTGCCATTAATAGGAAATGTAACTGTTCCCCTTTTGCAAGTCCCGCGGCCATCAGAAGTAACTGGCTAGAGATCGTGGGCGATAGGTAGCCGGGAAAGAAGAGGTTCGGCGACTAATGCTTGAAGACTTGTAGCGTTCAGCGGTCATCATTCAGGCGAAGATCAGCGGCTGCTTTGTGGCATTGCACAGGTGACACTTTGAAGACTGCAGAGGCCGGTGAGCCTTGTATACAGTAGCCGCTAAGGATTCTCTTACTATGGCCTACCAGACTCCAACAATCAGAAAACCGCCCTCTTTTATAAAATGAGTGTTTTGTCCTGGAAACTGTTATGCGTGGACAAAAGAATCTTTTGTGTGTCAACACAGGCAACCAAACTAAGTCCCATGTCTGACTTGACAATCAGAAACCGCATCTCATCTTCCATGGCTTGTTCCCACCTAGCCCGAGTCTCAACCTATATAATGCTTCTTTATAATATTCTGGCTCACCACCATCGGTTAACAACAAGTAATACAATGAAGGTGAATTATACTGTGTAGGCTTAAGAGCCCTAGATGACTTTCTTACTGGGGTAGGTGTTTGAGGGTCCACTTGCGGGGTTTCATTTTCATGCATTTCAGGTAGATCATTCTCAGAAGTGTCATTCAGTTCTAAATATTCATTATTTTCCTCCTACACATTGTCCTTATTTTTATGCATCACTTTTTCATTGAATAAAAAATTTTGCTTCTAATGATTTTTCTATTTTCTTCATCCCAAAATCGGTAACCAAACTCATCAGAACCATATCCAATGAAAGTGCATTTTCTAAACTTGGAATCTAGTTTGTCTACGTTTTTAGCATCAACATGAACATAAGAGATACAACCAAATACCTTTATATGTGAAAGGTTTACCTCTTTTTCAGTCCAAGCTTCCTTGGGTAGTCCACCATCCAAAGCTATTGAAGGCCCACGATTGATCAAGTATGCAACAATATTCACTGCTTCATCCTAAAATTGTTTGGGCAATCCAGCATGTAGCCTCATGTTTCTAGAATGCTCAATAATTGTCCTGTTCATGTGCTCTACCAGAGCATATTGCTGCGGTGTATTAGGAATGGTCTTCTCTCGCCTCATTCCATTTATTGCACGGTACTCGTCAAATTCTTTACTACAGTACTCTTCTCCATTGTCAGATCTTAAGCATTTCAATTTCTAACCCGTTTCACCTGAACAATAGCTTTCCACTTTTTGAAAATATCAAACACATCAGACTTGTGTTTCATAGGATAAACCCATGATTTTCTTCTAGCAACATCAATAAATGTAACAAAATAAGATCCACCAAAAGAAAGTACCTTAATTTTTTCTCACACATCCATGTAAACTAGTTCCAAATTGAAACACACATCCATTATTGAAAATTGAAATCAAGTGGGTATCATGTGATTAGGTCAAATTCACTGCCTATATTAATAATCTCTCATGTGGGCCACACTTAACGCCAAACATTCTCCTAGTTGGCACACATGATCACATGAAATCACTTTTTGAAAAAAAAAACTCACTTTTCAAAACACAAGGAATTTGGAAATGATTGACTATTACGATAATTCTCAAAAATAGTTGTCATGTCAACTTTTATGCTCAATCTTTAACCTATGATGAAGTTAGCTTGTTGATGAGAACTATGGTGGTTAAACGTCCTTAACAACATGCTTGCTTTCGTGATAACTGCATCTGCATATTCACTTAACGAAGTTTTTAATAAGGGTAAAATATAACACTTTTCATGACATTCCTATTTAATGGGTTCGATAATGTCATTCACCTTACTGTTCTGACTTTACAAAACTTTAGTCACATGTGAATCTAAATAAAGCAATAATATACAAAATCACAACTATAATGTATGCAATCAATATGTGTATTTTCAAATCCCAATAAGGCAATTCATTTAAGCCAATATTTTTGACATGCTCTTGGAAAGGCTTTGGCGCTAATGCCTTTGTTAAAGGACCTGCTAACATCATACTCATCAAAGCTCCAATGATATACACCAGCTGATTTCGTACCTTTTCCTTTAGCACAATGTATTTTACTTCCATAAATTATGATTTGCTTATAATCTTATCATTATGTGCCAATCTTCTAGTTGCATCGTTGTCACGATAATTCTTCAATGGTTTAAAGATTGTATCCATAATGCGCGACCTTGAAATAAAATCACGCATCCATAAGGCGTGACCTGTAGCTTCAAAGCATGCCACATATTCAGCATCAAGTGCGGATGGGGTTACTAGGGTTTACTTCTCACTTCTCCATGGAATGGCCCCTTTAGCTAAAAGGAAAATGTATCTTGAAGTCCACTTTCTAGAATCGAGGCATCCGGCGAAGTTTGTGTTTAAATAACTGATCACTTATAAACAATCGACCTATTGTAAGAGAGCATATAATTTCTAGTCCCTTTTAGATATCTCAAGACCTTAACTCCCACCTAATGGGCTATTCCTGGATCACTTTGGTATCTACTTAACATGCCAACTGTAAGGGTCAGGTGCATGTTTGTGCATACATTAGACTACCGATTGTGGCAGCATATGCACATTTATACATTTGTTTATTTTTAATCTCATTTCTTGGACATTGAGCTGATGGACCAGCGCATTCTGCTCGCTCAGTTCTACCGAGGTCGGCGGACGTAGGAGTCCGTTTGGGTCCGACCCTTTCGTAACCGGAGGGGGGCAGAGGCGTGCATCAACATTTCTTTTGTGTGGGTATGCCAGATTTTCTATTTTACTTGGAATTGCAAGTGGTGATCTGGAGATCAACCTTCGCAAGTAAAAAGGAAATCAACTTCTTTCAAGTTTTCCATTGCACATATATTTAAGAAAAGAGACATTTTCTTGATTTGCCGTGAAAGGCGATTTTTTGGCATTTATAGCCGATTTTGGCGTTTATAGCCGATTTTGGCGTTTATAGCCGATTTACAATCCTTATCAATAATGAAAGACAAGAGTTGTGATTTTTGTCTCTTTTGAAAAAATACAAACTATAATGAAAAGCAAGAAAAGGAGGATCTAACTTCTCAGGAGATTGTGGGGGACCCGTTCAGATTGACGGTCACAAGCCATATGTGGACTTCGCCATGATCCATGCAGATGAGAATAGAGGATGCTATTGATTCGATTGGCTTGGCTATAACCTCAGGTTTTTAGAGGACAAAGACCAAGAGGAGGTCCTATGTCCAATAAAAATCCAAGTAGACGGGCTGAAAAGCCACGTCTAAGCCATTGGAGGTAGAAGGAGAAGGCAAGGACCTTGGGAGGGGGGGTACCCCCCAAGGGACTTTTGTCACCTTGTAGCGGTGGTCGGTGTAGAACTTCTGTAGAGTTTTCTCTCTTTCTTTCTCTTAGATTTCTGATGCCTTTTTCTGTCTGAGTTTCCAGATTTTCTGCAGTCTGTTGTGTGTTTTCTTCTTGGAGTGCTCTCCTATTTATAGGCTTTTTGGTAGCCATTTATGAGGGTTTATGGGCTTTTATTGTCATTAAGCCGCATAATGGGAAGAGTTACAGGATTTAATTCCTTTATTTTGTAACTCCTTTTCCTTGGCTTCTGATTGGCCGGAGGAGATTAAGGGCATTTAATCGCCTTTAATCGCCATGATGGGAGGAGTTTCATAGTTTTAATGTCATGAATCTCTTGACTTGTAACTCCCAGATGCTTGCTTCTGATTGGGCCGTCCAAAGAAATGGATTAATGACTGCAATAAAGCTAGTCAATTAATCGCATTTAAGTGGTCGCCGAGCAGTTGAAGAGTCGCGGGCCGTGCCGCGTCTTTTGGGATTTTTCTGGCGATGATCATCGATGTATCTTCATGTAGATCGACATCGGATGACCATGTAACTTCAGGTGTTGGTTGCCAACAGCGGGTCGGTGCCATCTGTCCTGTCGATTTCTCGATCGGTCGGGTAGAAAGCACACTTTTTTTTGGTTGACCAGGTAGACTGTTTTGGAAAGCAAGTAGTGACGCAGTTTTGTACGGCGAACATCACTGCAAGACATTCTTTTTCGACTGGAGAGTAGCGATGCTCTGTACCTACTAGCATGCGGCTGAGGTAATATAGAGCAGCTTCTTTTCTTTCATCATTTTCTTGTGCAAGCAGAGCTCCCAGAGAGTGATCAAGGGCTCTTGTGTACAAGATGAATGGTTTTCCAGTGGTAGGAGCAGCTAACACTGACTTGGTATCTTGGAATGCAGCTTCACAGTCAGCATCCCAGACAAAGTTTACACCTTTTTTCATCAACCGGGAGAATGGACGGCATTTCCCCGAAAGATTGGAGATGAATCATCTGATGTAGGTCAATCTCCCTTGAAGCCCTTTGAGTTCTCTCAAGGCTCTTGGAGAGGGCATTTCTAGAATGGCTTTGACTTTTATGGGGTCAAGCTCCATTCCAGCTTTTCGAACTAGGAATCTGAGGAACTTACCCGACGAGACGCCGAAAAAGCATTTCAAAGGATTCATTCGCAGTTTGTGTTTGCGAAGCCGGAGGAAGACTTCTCGAAGGTCTTCGAGATGATCTTTTTTTCTTTTGCTTTTGACGGCGAGGTCATTAACGTAACATTCAACCGTCTTGTGCTGCATATCTTGGAATATCTTCACATAGCCCTCTGATATGTGGCACCAGCATTTTTCAGACCAAATGGCATGACAGTGTAGCAATACACGCCAAATGGGGTTCGAAAGGATGTATGTTTTTCATCCTCAGGATGCTTCTTTATCTGATTGTAGCCAGAGAAACCATCCATGAATGTCATTCGCTCGAATCCACAGGTATTATCAATCATTACCTCTGGTATGGGGAGCGGAAATTCATCTTTAGGGCATGCGCCATTCAGGTCTCTATAGTCAATACAGACCCTGATCTGCCCGTTTTTCTTTGTCACGGGGACAATGTTGGCCAACCATTCAGGATGTTGTTCCTCACGGATGAAGCCGATGCTTTTGAGTTTTTAAACTTCTTGTTCAATTTTATCCATCACATCTGGACGGAATCTTCTTTGGCCTTGCTTGACAGGCTTGATGTCTTCTTGAAGATTGAGTTTGTGGACTGCTATTTTGGGGTCTAAGCCAGGCATTTTAGCGTAAGACCATGCAAAGCAATCAACAAACTCACGAAGAAAGGCGATATACTCGGGTAACTCATCATCCTTTATATTCTTGCTTATGAATACAGGACGTGGGTTATCTGGTGTTCCCAAGTCTATCTTTTGAACAAGATCCTCAGTTTTCTTCTTTTCTCCCTTTGAGGAAGCTTCTGAGTTTTTGACCCGGTAATCCATTTCAATTTGGAGGACTTGTGGGGCATGTTTGTCGACATCCTCATTCAGCTTTTGTAATTCTGAAATGAGATTATCACGAGTGTGCGGAGACATTCGCAATAAATCCAGGATGTGTAGACGTGTAAGTATGTGCTTGAAGTGTTCAATCAAATCATACTTGAAAGCCTCCTTAGGGCCTTCATGTTCATCATTGTTGCCACTAGGGCGCTTACAACATCTTTTCCCGAAGGATTTACATATGTAAAGGGAGATTGGTTGTAATTTTTGTGGTAGTCCCGGCCAGAGCGAGTGCCTTTACCAACTTCGAGAGCTTCTTGAGAAGGGTCTTCATTTGGAAGATTGTCTTCAGGATCAAGAGGCTGTCGTTTTTCATTTCCTGAGGATGTATCAGCAGCAGAGTTGCCATCCTCAGTGATTGTGTTGCACGGAGCATTTTTCGGGAACAAGTCCTGAACAGCATCCAGCAACCTTTCTTCTTCGTTGACCAATTCATCGTCCCAAGCATCAATAGCTGGGTATTCTTCAGTCAGAAAGGGTGTCAACTTTGAAGTCACAGTCTCAGGAGAAGAAACCTGAGAGGGTGTCGTCTCAGTGAAAGTCACGTGAGATGAGGCGGCTCCAGAAGATACATTGCTAGGTGTTGCCGGAGTACAAGTGATCTCATCAGATGATGCTTCGGAAAAGCTATAATCCCGAATTATCACATTACAGGAAGCTCTGACAGGAGACGTTGCCTGATAGGAGTCAGACTCATCCTCAGGATGTAAGAGGATCGTCTATCCAGCAATTTTCTCCATTTTCAGGAGTTAAGGGAGGATGTACTTGATGGTCTTCATGGACTTCAGGCTCTGGATTGCGAGGAAGCTCGTTGACGCGGTCCTGCTTTTGTTCAAGAGCGAGACGCTGTAAGATCCTTGCATATTCTTCAAGATCAGGCATGGGAGCCAAATCTTCTTCTTCATCAGCTCTTTGTGGCTCAACATGGTTGATTTCCACAGGAGTAATGAGGGGTGCTGGTTCAACAACATTTTATTGTAAAGCCTCTTGGTCTTCTTCATCATCAGACCAAGATCCTTATGGCTGTAGGGGGTTATACCAGATTACTGGCATAAGATGAGTCTCAGGAACCCATTCTTCATCGGAGCGATATTCTCCTGTTTCAAGGGACTCCTCCCATTCGTCGGTGTAGTTGGATTCGAATCCATCATCGGTGTCGCTGGACTCGTTTCCATTAATGGAGAATCCAACTACCGAATTGCAAGAGTATGATGCCCACTGCGTGGCTTCTTTGAATTGAGGTGGCGAAATCACTGATAGTGAATTTTCTTACCCCCTTTGAAGTCTCTGGAAGGGATGTTTTTGTTGCCTCCAGTGAAGCGATAGAGGAAGCCTCTGCCTTTTCCTTGACTTCTTGTTTTGGCTGGGTCTTCTCTTGCCGTTTGAGCTTGAGGAGATATTTCCTTGCCTGCCTTCGCTGTTGAGCTGTAGGCTTTGTTTTCACGACCTCCCAATTTTCTTCTTCCAGGAGATCGGGATGTACCCATATGGGTTGTCCGTCTGGTGTCGGGTAAGGAACCAGTTCCTCGGACGCTTGGATTGAGTTTATCACCTTGAAGGAAGTAGTGATCTTCTTCTTCGGTGATTTTGATGTTTGTCCACATGTCACCATGTTGACGGAGGCAGACCCATAGTTTTTGTCAAAGGTGATGACTCCGTTTTTCCACATCTCGTTTATTTTCTCCCTCACAACGAAGCATTGATTGAGATGATGCGAGATCATCTGATGGTATGGACAGTACCGAGGATCGTTGGTTTTGTCAACATCACCCGATCTTTTTGGTTTAGGCAAGGTGAGCTTGCCATTTGCCACAAGAGCCCCTAAGACTTCATCAACATCTTCATCAAATGGGTATTTCTTCTCTACTCGTTCTTTGAAGGCATCTGAGAGTTCAGGTCTCTTACCAGTAGCTTTGTTTTTAGCTTTCTTTGGTGGCTGATGAGTTGACTTGGTCTGCACATTGAGGACCTCTTTCTTCTTTGGTTTAGAGGTTACAATGGCGGTTGGCTCTTTTCTTGATGATTTCTGACTGTTGAGGTCTTTAATCACCGTTTCAGCTTCCATGGAAGCTTCTAGGAGTTCTCCCAGGTTTTTTGATTTGTTGCCGATGATCATGGAGCGGATTCTAGATCTCATGTTGTTTCGGCAGATGTCGACTAGCGACGCTTGTGGCAATACATCAGAGCATTTGTATGCCATTGCTTTCCACTTATGAATGAAGTCATATGTTGACTCATTCTCCCCCTGTTTTAGGCTGCACAGCTGAGCCATAGTAGCGGGATGATCCTCACCTTTGAAGTGAGTCAGGAAGCGTGTCTCTAGTATAGCCCAGTTTTGGATGGAGTCATTCGACAGAGTGGAGTACCAATCGAAGGCCGTACCTTTTAGGGTACTTGCAAAGAGGCGGATCTTGAGTGCATCTTGATCCGCGATAGCTCCCGTCAGGATCTTGAAGTGGATGACTTGCTGTCTGGCTGATCCTTTCCCCATATATGTTTGGAGAGTAGGATGCTTGAATTTTGTGGGGAACGGGACCGAGTCCATCCATAAGGGATATGGTGGCTTGATCCCATGCTCCTTGAGTATATCCTCTTCTTTTGCTTTAGCGAGGATACTGTCTACATCCTTTTTGGTAAGGGCACGTGACTCATTTTCTTCTCCATTTACCTCATCGTCTTGATGATTCGGAGGAGGTTCATTATTCGCCTGATTTTGGAAGGCAAGGAGAAGGTTTTCCATCAGAGTTTCAATCCTCTGCTGGCCTTGTTCCAACTGCTGGATGCGTGTGATCGCATCATCTTGAGGTGGATTGCGGGGTGGTGGCTCAGAATTTGTAGCTAGGACGTTCATCCCTCGAGACTCGAACGAAGAAACTGTCCTGGTGATTGAGCTGGGGCTTATTCTTTTTGAAGAAGAGCTTGAGGAAAGATCACTCTGCCGTCCTTTGGTTGAAGGAGCAGGGGATTCTTCTGAATGTCTTCTTGTCCTGGAGACGCTGCGGGTCATTGGACATCGGACATGGATCTTTGTTGTTGATTTTTGACGTCTTCTGGTTTTTCTAACCATATGGACGGCAGCAACTTGGTTGGGTCTTTCTTTTTCGACCCATTTGGGAGAGACTTGAAGTGTAGGAGGCTGGGTCCTTTGCTTCTCTAGTCTCTTTTGTCGATACGACACGCGGCGGCGTATACGATGAGCAATTTGAGATTCGGTCAGCTCTGGCTGGGCTTTGACAATGAAGGATGTGCTCCCTCGGGCGCAGCAGCCGAGCTTGTCTTCTTTGTAGCTGGGCAAGGACAGGATGCGAACCCGGTCCTTCGCCTGTTGCAGCGAAGCTTTGAATTTTTGGAGTTCGGCCCCTATAGAGATGAAGGGTCGAACTGCAGGTTTGTAGGCCTTAGCAGGTGCTTGCAGAGGCCTTGTGATGCATGACTTGATTTTGGGCTTGTAGGAACAAGCCGGCTCATGCTGGGTTGACTTGAGAGTCAGATTGGAGATGGGTCTCTCCTTTTTCATGTAAGCAAGAGGGTAGAACTGGTTCTCCTTGAGTGGGGCCAGGAATGCTGGCTTGGTGGATGTTTGGGACCTTCTTTGTTTTGGTGAAGGTCTTGGGGACCAAGTTTTGGGATAGACCTGGTCGTTTGCTGGTCGAGGCTTCGTGGGGCTGCCACGGGCTTCGGGCCTTCTGGTGCTCGCCTTTGGTGTCACGGTAGTGACACGTTGAGAGGCGAGTTTCTACTTCTTGGAAGGAGCAGTTTGTTCTTCGGGAAGTGGGAATGGTCCCAGCGTCCCAAAGACGATAGTCCGGGGAGTCAAGGTCGACCCGGAGTTCAGAGAGTTGCCGAGGGAGTTGACGCTTCGGCAGCTGATGGGGCGCTTGTAGGTGCGCGTAGTTTGCTTCTGTTGAAGAATAAGTTGGAGCTTGTTCTCGTCGAAGGTAATGATTAGTGAAGCTGCCATTGTTAGTTTTCGAAAAGTTTCTGAAATAAGACCACATCCATTAGTAATCACAAGAATATAATGATCATAAATGGGAAGTTCTATGGTTTTGTCTTTTCAAATTGCTCGAGGAAGATGACCCAAGCAATATAAAGAAGGCAGAAAGCCATAGAGGGTACAATTGTTCTGATCGCAGGTATGGTAAGCCCAGAATGAGCGTCCTAGTGACTGCTAGAAGCAATTGTGAACTTAAATTCGACTTATCGAGAAGTAGAGCTTGCTCGAGGTAAGAAGAATATAAAGTTGGAGTTACAAATGTGCCGGTCGCGAATATAGTAGACCCTGAAAGGGCGTACTAGTACCGCTAGACACAAATGTTTGGAGACAGCATCCATGCGATGAGATTCTCTATTTTGAAAGGTCGAGATTGGATTCATCAAAGAGAGCAGATGGTATTCCGATCCAAATACGGTCTCAGCGATTTCCGCGAGCGCTAGTATTCAGAAGGAAATGAACCATAATTTCTCGGATCTGAATCCAAAAATGAAGAGTTTTTTTTTTGAAAGGCCAATATCGGGTTTATCAACGAGAGCAAAAGGCACTCCAATCTGAACACGGGCTCAGCGATTTCCGCGAGCGCCAGTGCTCAGAAAGGAGAAGACCAAAATTTCTCCAATCTAAACCCAAAATGACGGATTTTTTTTTGAAGATTTTTTTTTATTTTTTTTTTATTTAATTTTTTGAATTTTTTTTATTTTAAAATTTTTACTTAAAAAATTTTTATTTTGAATTTTTTTATTTAAAAGACGAGAGAGTACACATAGGCCTCCTAACCTGGTCTTATGAAATTTCGATTGATAGAATTGCCCCAGGTAAGTGTAGGATTACTTAATGAACCCGTTTGGAGGACCTTTGCCTAGAACAGTCAAGCTGTCTCCACACTCTGGACAAGGATTTTCTTGAATCAACCATGATCAAAGAACGCAGTTGGTTTAACCTTAGTGTTCTATTTCTTCTTTGTTTTATATATATATATATTTTAGATCTTTAATGAACTCATCGAAGAGAAACGATGGCCCAAAACCTTAGTCGAACAGGCTTAACATTTCTGCAAGCACGATGAACGATAGGAAAGGATCAAGGTTTCTCAATTTTGAATCCAAAATGAAAAATCTGATTTTTTGTTTTTTTTTTTCTAATGAACTCATCGAAGAGAAACGCCCAAAACCTTAGTCAAACAGGCTCAACATTTCTGCAAGTACGATGAACGATAGGAAAGGATCAAGGTTTCTCAATTTTGAATCCAAAAATCTGATTTTTTGTTTTTTTTGTTTTCTAATGAACTCATCGAAGAGAAACGATGGCCCAAAACCTTAGTCGAACAGGCTCAACATTTCTGCAAGCACGATGAACGATAGGAAAGGATCAAGGTTTCTCAATTTTGAATCCAAAAATCCGATTTTTTTTGTTGAAAAGAGAAAGAGTGGAAATAAATTCAAAGAATTAGAAATTTCCAAAAAATCTCATCTCATTTTTTTTAGATGCGGAATCTAACATAGGCCACCAATTAGAAAGTAGCCAAGGAATCAAGAAAAGAAGTATAAGCATAGAGCAATAGATATGATATGCAAATATTTCATTTCTAGCATCGTGTTCTCAAATGAACGAGTCCCACCGGGTGTGCCAGCTTTATGGACCAGCGCATTCTGCTCGCTCGGTTCTACCAAGGTCGGCGGACGTGGGAGTCCGTTTGGGTCCGACCCTTTCGTAACCGGAGGGGGACAGTGGCGTGCATCAACATTTCTTTTGTGTGGGTGTGCCGGATTTTCTATTTTACTTGAAATTGCAAGTGGTGATCTGGAGATCAACCTTCGCAAGTAAAAATGAAATCAACTTCTTTTAAGTTTTCCATTGCACAAATATTTAAGAAAAGAGACATTTTCTTGATTTACCGTGAAAGGCGATTTTTTTTTGCATCTATAGCCGATTTTGGCGTTTATAGCCGATTTTGGCGTTTATAGCCGATTTATAATCCTTATCAATAATGAAAGACAAGAGTTGTGATTTTTGTCTCTTTTGAAAAAATACAAACTACAATGAAAAGCAAGAAAATGAGGATTTAACTTCTCAGGAGATTGTGGGGGACCTGTTCAGATTGACGGCCGCAAGCCATATGTGGACTTCGCCATCATCCATGCAGATGAGAACAGAGGATGCTATTGATTCGCTTGGCTTGGCTATAACCTCATGTTTTTAGAGGACAAAGACCAAGAGGAGGTCTTATGTCCAATAAAAAGCCAAGTAGACGGGCTGAAAAGCCACGTCTAAGCCATTGGAGGCAGAAGGAGAAGGCAAGGACCTTTTTTGGGGGGGGGGGGGTACCCCCCAAGGGACTTTTGTCACCTTGTAGCGGTGGTCGGTGTAGAACTTCTGTAGAGTTTTCTCTCTTTCTTTCTCTTAGATTTCTGATGCCTTTTTCTGTCTGAGTTTCCAGATTTTCTGTAGTCTGTTGTGTGTTTTCTTCTTGGAGTGCTCTCCTATTTATAGGCTTTTTTGTAGCCATTTAGGAGGGTTTATGGGCTTTTATTGTCATTAAGCCGCATAATGGGAGGAGTTACAGGATTTAATTCCTTTATTTTGTAACTCCTTTTTCTTGGCTTCTGATTGGCCGGAGGAGATTAAGGGCATTTAATCGCCTTTAATCGCCATGATGGGAGGAGTTTCATGGTTTTAATGTCATGAATCTCTTGACTTGTAACTCCCAGATGCTTGCTTCTGATTGGGCCGTCCAAAGAAATGGATTAATGACTGTAATAAAGCTAGTCAATTAATCGCATTTAAGTGGTCGCCGAGCAGTTGAAGAGTCGCGGGCCGTGCCGCATCTTTTGGGATTCTTCTGGCGATGATCATCGATGGATCTTCATGTAGATCTACATCGGATGACCATGTAACTTCAAGTGTTGGTTGCCAACAGCGGGTCGGTGCCATCTGTCCTATCGATTTCTCGATCGGTCGGGTAGAAAGCACACTATTTCTTGGTTGACCGGTTGGCGATCAATGTTGATTTCGATACTCTTGATGATTGACCCGTGACTTTGACGGATGTCAGAGGATTAGGTATCTCAAAAGTATGAATTTTGGAAAATACCAGAAGTCATACACTTCGAATCGCGAAGAAACGACGAAAAACGGGGTTTCCGGGGCCCTCCCGGCGATCTCGGGCTCTAAGGTCGCCGGCGACCCTGGGCCAGGGTCGCAGGGGTCTGCGACCCTGGGGAGTTTTCCCCCCTTTTGTCCCATTTTGTGTCCTTTTTTACTGTTTTTTGATTCTTTTTTTTTTTCTGTATTTTTCCTTGACAATTTTGATCATTTATTGGCCTGATTTCCCTGTAGATAACCTGATGAGAGTCCTTGCATTTTGTTTTGCAAAGTTTCCAATTTTCTCAGAAAGCCGAAGACTTTGTCGCGCAGAGCTGCCGATTTTCCGTCAGAAGCTGAAACTGGGACAAACGATGTCGGAGTGACCTGAAATTTGGGGTGAAGCATGCTGAGCAATAAATAAGATCAACCATAGGTTTTTGTTTGAGTTTTGAAGCCGTTTGGGGTCCTATCACCAGTAGACTTGACAGGGATCCTATTGGAGTCATTTTAAGATGATCCATAGGCTCTGTCTTGGAAACCATGGTCCCGGAAAGCTTCGCCGCCGAGAGGCCTGATTTGGCTTTCGAGCGTCAAAGTATGGTCAAATGTTGTCGAAATGACTTGAAATTTGACGTGTAGCTCTTTGTATGCATTTTGAAGCCGTCCATGTGCTCTATCTGATGAGTGATGGCCTCGGTGGTTCTCACCGCCGAGAGGCTTGATTTAGCTGTTCGAGGGTTGATGTAGGGTCAAACGTTGTCGGTTTGACTCGAAACTTGACATGGAGCCTTTTGGATGTATTTTGAGACCATCCATCGGCTTTGATCGAAGATTTGGTGTCTCCGATGCTTTCGCCGCCGGGAGCTCCTTTTCAGCTGCCAGAGAAGCGAAGTTAGGCCAAATGATTTTTGAAATGGCCCGAAACTTCTTGTGTACTTCTCTTTTGGCTGTCTTGAAGGATCTTGCATTTTTTTTTATTCTGACAAGATTTGATTTTTTGGAAGTAGCATTGCCTTTTTATGGCAGGTTGCGACTTCATACAGTTTTCTGGATCTTGAAGAAGCAAAGTGACATGTTTGGTGTCAATATGAGCCTTACTGAAGTTATCACCTTCGACCATATGTGTACTTTGAGCTTTATATTCTTCCATACGAAATCTTTTCAAAGCAGTTTTGATGTAGGCTTCTTGTGATAACCCAAGGAATCCTCGAGCTATGTTACGATGAGTCTCAATTCTTGATACGAAGGTTGCTTCACCCATATCTTTCATATCAAAATTGTTTCTTAGAATTCATTGGTTTCAGGAATCATACCAATGTCATTACCAGCCAGTAAAACATCGGTGACATATAAGACCAAAACAATAAACTTGCTCTCTCAAATCTTGAGATAGATACAACGATCAACCAAATTTTTTGGTGAATCCGAATGTTTTCAACAACACGGTTGAATTAAAGGTACCACTGTCGGGAAGCTTGTTTAAGGCCATAAATCGACTTCTTTAACTTACAGACTAAGTCAATTTGATGTAACTCGAGATTGAAGTGAGCTACTAGGGCCATAATTATCCTAAATGAATCCCTTTTAGACACTGGAGAATAGGTCTTGTTGTAATTGATTCTTTCTATTTGAGTAAAACCTTCGGCCACGAGTTTGGGTTTAAAACACTCAACTTTTCCCTTTGAGTTCCTTTTGGTCTTAAAGACCTACTTACAACCTACGGTTTTGGAATTCTTAGGTAGTTCAACGATATCCCAAATATCATTAGTGATGACTATTGTTTCTAGCTCATCTTTCATGGCATCTAATCATTTATCAGAATTCTCACTTTCTATGGCTTCCTGGCCTGTTTGGCATTTTACTATTAAAGTCAAATGGAGTGAAGTGAAATGAAAAGTATGAATAAAATATGTAGTGGGTTATGATGGTATTTTATTTTTAGTTATTTGTGATGGAATATTATAGACTTTTGGTATGGGAAATGGAGTTTTTTTTTGTTTTTTAGTTAATAAATGTGGTTACTTTTTGACTTTTTATTGGAAAAGTTGGAGGGAATTTTGAGAAAAAGTGCTTTTGATGTGATGTTTAGGATGACTTAACTTTACTTGACTTTACTAGTCAAGTTACCAAACGGGCACGCGATAATCTTTTATCCCAATATCAGCTTCCTGTAAGTATACTACATAATCATTCGAAATAGTGGATCTTCTTGTACGAATTGTCATCCTTAAAATCTAAGGATTTGGGTTATTAACTTCATGTGGTATATTTGGAAAGGGGTTATTATTCTGTTCTAGAAGTGGTTCATTAATTAATGGGTAATTGGGTTTCTCTCGCTACTTGTTTATTTCGTGGTTGTTGTTCCTCTTGGGTTATCACTGAGTATGATATCAAGTGGGACATCAAACTCACTCGTATTAGTTACCTTAACATTTTTCCTGATTTCTTCGTGTGTTATATTTTTATTTTGACCACTCCCACTTTTCAAATGATCTTCCAAAAGTTTTACATTTTCTGATTCAATGATCCTAGCTGTGTGGTTAGGATAGTAGAATTTCTACCCTTTGGACCTTTCTGAATAGCCAAGAAAATATCCGCTAACTGTTTCAAGGTCTAATTTTCGTTCATGTGGGTTGAATATTCTTACTTCAGATGGACATTTCTAGACTCGAAAGCTACTTAAGCTGGGTTTCCTATTGATTCGTGAATTGAAAGATGTTTTTGGAACCACTTTTGTTGGAACCCAAATTAAAATGCACATTGTCATCTTTAATGCTTCACCCCATATGGATTCGAGTAAGTTAGTGTTACTGGCCATGCTCCTAACCATTTCCATGAGTGTCCAATTTCTTCTCTCAACTACACCATTCTGCTGAGGTGTACCAGACATTTTGTACCTCTACAAATCTAGCAAATGGGCCTATATTACGTCCGATTCGGTGTGTCTCTCGTAATGCTCACCACCTCATCTGATCGCGCGACCTTGACTTTTCTACATCTACCCTTAAATAATTTAAGGACATGTAAGGCATCGAAATATTCTTTAATTAAATAGACATAACTAAAATGTGAAAAATCATCGATAAAAGTAATGATGTATTCTAAACTGGTAAAATAGGGTATGTGGATTTTTTCACAAATATATTTATTGATTATTTCTAATAGAACAAAGCTTCTTGTGACTCCTTTCTTATTTGTGATGGTTTGCATTCCTTTAGTACAATCAACACAAACCATAAAGTCATTGAAATTCAGTTTTGACAACAATCCTTCTTTCACTAATCTTTCCATTGTTTTTTTCGAAATATGACCCAACCTTTTATGCCACTACATGGATAAGTTTTCATTAATGACAATTCTTTTAACACCTATGTTTAAGCTACGATTAATGAGTTGTGTGTGAAGAGATTGTTCATACATGGAATTCAGCTTTAATCTGTACAATCTATCACATAAATAACCGTTTTCGACAACTTTGTCATTCCTAAAAATTTTCATAAATCCATCACCAAAATAAAATTTAAAACCATCATAATCAAGTTTTTAAATATTGGAAATGAGATTTCTAGAAATATCTAGGACGAAGAAAGTATTGTGGAGATCCAAAATGAATTTGGTGTCCAACGCCAGCCTATATGTGCCTATCGCGAACTCCTGACTCCCTTCGATTACCCATGGTGATTGGTTCTTTCGCCATCATTTGGACTCTGGTTTGAAAGGAATCCTGGCGTACAACAAAAAATATGAATTGTTGCACGAAAGTCAATCTACAAAGAATTTAATGGAACATCTGTTAAATTGGTTTCGAGATAAACAAGAGATTAACCTTTACCTATGTTTTCGAACCCATTCTTTCGTTCGAGGAAACCTTTTTGAGGTGTCAGTTCTTTCCACACAAATGCCATTTCTTCATTATCCTTTTGTTCTTCTTTTATGGTTTTGTGGCTTGAGCATTTGCACATTTCTTGCTCTTACCTTTGCCATTGGACTTAGATCGAGAGACGAAATTAACCATTTGTTGTCCTTCTACCTTCAACCTTCTTTCTTCTTGATCGGCTATTGCTATCAATTCATTTATGTCTCATGTTGTTGGAATTTGGTAATAAGCTACCTTAAAGGCTCCAAGAGTGGGACGAGGAATATTGGAAAAAAAAATTGGACTATATATTTAGACACGCTCATGCCCACCTCTTTCAATTTTGATGGTATGTCCACCATTGAAAGGATGTGTTCTCTTACTCCCAATGTTTCATCATATTTCATATTTGAAAAGGAGCTCATCAATGAAGTACCTGCTACCTTATCTATTATCGTAAATTCTTTTTCACCATATCTAAGAGGTCCTTAGCCTTATCTTTTTTCTCTGTGGACCCTCTGATAGTACGAGAAATAGAACTTGAGATGATTTTTACCCCCACCTTATTTGCTTTTACCCATTCTTCATATAGGTCATCTTTTGCTCGGCAGTAGTATTTTTAGTGGATTTCTCAGGCATAGGTTCATCGAAGGGAATTTTTAAGTCCAAGAATGTTATAGCAAGCATTGCAGCATCCAACAATTCAACGAAATTGAAACCATCCAAAGTAGGTATAGTCACTATGGTCGGCCAAGGATCTGGTCATTGAAAAAGAAACAATAAGCAGTTATATGCTTTGATTTTTAATTCCAAAAATAGAATAAAGCAACGGGTACATCATTGTAAATCTACCTTTGGGTGGATAAACAACATATGAACTATCGCCTTTCATACTTGATTTTTTCGTTTTAATAAATATGATATAAATTAAGAAGATCATACCTTTGGGTGTAAATCAGTCAAAATTTTATATCATATTTATAAACATGTCAAATTCCGATCTTGACTGTTCGGATGATCTCACCTTTGGTTGAACATCTATTAATGAAATTGCAACTTTAAGTGTTTTTATAATCACTTAAATAACTTCAATTCAATAAATCATACATTTTCATAACTAGACCGCTTTGGCGACTAACAAGTTAATCAAAGGTAATTTCCAATTGATACATATGATAACCCTTAATATATCCTTTGATTGTTCAAAACCTTGATTGCAACAAATGAGTGCAATAAAAAAATTTAGTTGTCCATCATGATCCAATTAAATGGTCAAAATGTCCTTAATATGGCCATTTACTTAAACCAAAATCTCTTTAATGGATCCATAAACTACTATTGATTTTGCTAATGGGTAAACAATAAGCAACTATAATATTTGATAAATCCAAATATGTCAAATTTAATGCTGAAAATAGACAATGATCGAATGCTCTTAGCGACATAAATAATTATCCAAAATTTAAAGAAATCCCTTCATTGATCCGAAGGGATGTCTAATGGTTCGGATCAATGTAGGGATGTCTGTATATTTTACAATAAAAAATAAATTTGGACAATCCATTATTTTGGCTATTTCAGCAAACTTTTATGTGTTCAGCAAGTTTCAAAAAATTTTGTTCTATCTTTTTAACAATTGGATTGGTCAAATTTGATCAATATGACTAACACTCTGTTGACCCTATAGTGCTTCAGTAAGAACGAGTATGTATGAATATATCTAGGAAACGATTCCTTTAATAATGATTAATAAAAATGCAAAATTAGCGAAAGGTCCCTAGAGATGAATGTTTCCAGCCTCTAGTCCAAGGAAAAACTTTTTAAGGCCTATGGTCCACTCAGCTAGACTTTTTACAGCCTTAGGTCCCTGCGTGCACATGTTTTCATTTTTTAGGACCAAATTGCCCCTGTAACTGACGCAATATGTTATGCGGTGGTCGTTCTCTCTCCGGCAGTAATCCTCAATTTCTACTGTTACAGCAAAAGATCTCCTAACACCATCTCTCTTCCCGACAAGAAGCAGCGGCCGCATCAGCCCAACAAGCCGCGCCGGTTCTCAATCACCGAGATCTCCACCGCGGAGAAAACACCTTGAGCTCTTCGATCCCTAGTTCATGAACTCGCCCAAATCTTCTTCCTCTCGCCTCTGATCACTCGTTCCTATAGCCTTGCACAGCTCATCTAGTCCCTCTTGCCGAAATCTCTTCGACCACTCACTCCTGCACTTTTGCCCAACTCATACAAAGACCCATCTTGAGTTTGAGCACTAGAGATTTTCTTTTGATTCAATAGATCATAGGAAAGAGGAGCAACATGATTGATAGTGCGTGTGTTTGCCCTAAATCTCATAGCCCTGTGGAAGTTCCAAAAACCAGAACCAGTTGCTTGTCCTTCTCGTGCAGAACCGATATTTGCAGAGGACAGGGGCTGCCCAGCCATCGCCTCATTGCCGGATCTCCGACGTTCGTCGCCAGAGACTTGGTGCACGTTACAAAAAAAAAGGTGTTTCGTGTTTGACCTTTTGGTGCAGAGAAAGTAAGGCATTTTTTTTTGTGGGTTCGTCAGTGACTAGATTTCATTTGAAATCAAATCCGCCACTGTCTTCGTCGGCCACGCGCCAGTCGCCGGACACATCATCCGGAATCGCCGCCGGTTTCTGCACGCTATGTGTTGCCATCTCGAAGAGAACAGAGACCGGAATAGATTGTCAGTCCGTCCTCTGAGTTTCTGGTTGCGCCTCACGTCACCGGACGACAGCTCGGGCGGCCACCTCCATTGGAGAAGAAGGCAGAGCAGCAGACACAATGTCATCCGCTTCAGCAACTGAGGTTTCTGCTGTAAATGACCATGGGGTTGGTCCCTAAAAACTTAGATAGATTTGGTCAGAATTCAGATAATTTTGTCAAAAACTCAGATAAATTTCACAAAAGCTTAGATAAATTTGATGAAAATTCAGATAAATTTGTCCAGAACTCAGATAAATTTGACGAAAATTTAGATAAGTTTCACAAAACCTTAGATAAATTTGACGAAAATTTAGATAAATTTCACAAAAAATCAGATAAATTTGTTAGAAACTTAGATATATTTGCCAAAGACGCAGATAATTTTATCAAAGACTCAGATAAATTTACAAAAATCAACTTCCGGCGATGGAAACAATTAACGTCCGGCAATGAACGGTGACAAACAGCGGCGAGAGCGGCTGCAAATCAAAACCCCAATGAATCCCACCTCCATCACCACCACAAATTAACAAAAACCAATGAAGAAAAAGATGAATTCATTTTCAAAAACCCCAGTTTGCATCAACCCCACAAAACCAGAAGAGGAAAAACAAAAAAAGGAAGACAAAGGAGAAGTTGCAGAGAGAGAGATGGGTGGTAATGGAAAAACTAGGCGGAAGATCTCTTTTCATACTAGGAATGAGCTATGGGCTGGGCTTCCGTAGCTGGTCAGGTCAGAATCAACCCTCACCAAACCCATCCTCCTCCTGTTCTGTTCCGGTCTGCAACACAGAATATGACCGATTTATTCTGATTTCTGCGACCAAAAATCGATGACCAGGAGATTGTTTAGTGTGATTAGTGTTGCAAGTTATTTACAATGAGTATCAAAGGCCTCATAGTTGGTGTGAGTGCACCTTGTATACATGGAATAATACAAAATGAAACATGTGTCCTCAAACATTACACGTGTCGCATATCAAGATGAAACATGTCAGAGCATAACGTCATGTGCGCACTGAGAGCATTTGAGAACTCGTGAGATATTGTGAAACAAGACGGGCTGGACGGTTTTGGTTTATTAAAGAAAGGGTAAATTGGTCTTTTCAGGTATCCAAAAGTGTGAGAGGGACCTTTGGCTGTATGACTTTTTTTTGTGGACTTAAGGCTTCAAAGTGAAATGTTTAGGGACCCGTCGCCGAATGCCCTTAAAAAAAATGCATAGTAGGGTGATTGATGAATAAAGAAAAAAAATGAAAGTGCATACTTTCGTTTTCTTTATTATTTTCTCATTCATACTCCTCTACTGTGCATACTGACGTTCTTCGTGAGTCCAGCCTTGATATGCTTCTTTAACACAAATGAAATTAATGATATTGTAGGTGCAGAAAATAATGACCCACAATAACTGGGGAGCCTTAGAGGACTTATCCGATGATGGTGATGACTGGGTGCCGTCCGAAAGCCTGAAAGGGAAGAACACACGGTCAGAGGACCCTGGCCTGGGTGGCGCAAGGCTCTCCGATGCCAAAGTCAGTGTAGGAACTGGAACAATGGAAGGAGAGGAGGAAGAGAGGCAGAGTAATAGCTCTATCAGTTGTATATTGCGTACCTTGCATGCGGTATGGGGTTATATTTATAGAAGCTTGGCTTGTATTTTTGGAGGACACCTTGGTGTGTGTCCCGTGATTTGACTGGGAGTCATGATAGGCCCGCAAAGTAATAAATGCGGTCCAATCCAGCCCACCCTGCATTTAATGTCAGTCGTATCAGCCCACAATGCATTAAATGCGCGTCTTGTTGGGCCAGATCGTGTTGGGTGCCTTTGGCGGTAAGAGCAGCATCGGATCTGCCCTCGGGCCTTGCCCTGATGTGGCTTCAGCCGCTGGACGCCGCCTTGTCAGTGATCCAGCGAAGATTGTGGACGGATGGATGTCGCATCTGTCTTTCCAGTTCGTACCCCTGTTCCTTCACGCGCCTGGCGACGTGAGGAGTGCGAGTGGAGGTCTTTTCTTGCTTCGGCTCTCGTCTCGGCTCCTTCAGCCGAGGTGGAGTTCTCAGCCGAGATGGAGACGTAGGGGGTGGCTGAGCTCGGCGCTAGTGGCATGGAGCTGTCTGATTTCGGCCGAGGCCTCTGCCTCGCTAGCCGAGGTGAGTCTGGTGCCACGTGGGTAGCACGCGGCTGGCACGTGAGAGTGCTTAGCCTCATCTGATGGCTGTGACTAGCGTAATCCTGAGGTTCTGGAAATCTCCCCACACAATTGCCCCCTAGCTCCTGATCTTGCGGAGATCGTCAGTGCCGTGAGGTCGGGAGCTATGTGATGGTGCTTACCCAGTGGAGGAAGTCCCTCTCGGCCCTGATTCACGGTCGCTTTGGATACTCGAGGCAATAATTGGCGTCCCTTATTCAATGCTGGAGACAGGTTGACGGCTCTGCGTGTCGTCCTCTGGTTAGTCGTCTGTCTCTTCGAGATCGTGCGCGCCGCTCTGTCAGGGACGCAATCAATGTTTGAAATGATTCGCGCGGAGCTCTAGGAGATGCCCCTTTGGCGCGCCCAACTAAGTCCTCTGGAAAGGGCGGGATTTTTGGCGATATATATATAGGGCGATCGAGGTTCGTCTTCTTCTCTGTTGCCATTCTGAATCAAAGGAGGACAAACTGCTGCTAGGGAACCTCGCCTGTGGAGTGGTGTGCTGCTGAGGCCGTGTCTCTTTGCTGCTCACTGTCATCGTCTTGCTCCCGTAAGTTCCTTCTGCCCTGCCTCTTCTCCTGTGGGTTTCTCTGTCTTTGGACTGGGGTAGAAATGGGAATCTTTAGTCACTGGTTAGAGGGCGAGGCAGCAATCGAGGGCTTCAGGTCGGCCTTTAGGGTCCCTGCTGACGTCCAAATTAGGGGCGAAGATCCCAACGGCATCAACCTTCGCGACTTCTCGGGGGGTTGGATGCCGTTTCCTCTAGTGGCTGTGATAGAAGGTGGGGTCCGTTTTCCCCTTCACCCCCTTCTCAGGAGGTGTCTCAGTCAATGGCGCCTCTGCCCCTGCCAGCTGCTACCCAATGCCTTCAAGATTGTGATTGGCACGGCTAGGTTAAATGAGGTTCTGGGCATTAACCTCGGCGTCTTCGATATTGAGGACGTATACGATATATGCAAGTCCGGAGATGCTTATTATCTCCGGGCGAAGCCAGGCCGGGACGGCTTTGTCCGATACTTGGAGGATTCAAGCAAGTATGCCGGAGACGATCTCCTGTATGTCTCGGGAAACTGGGAGTTCGGGATGGCCGACACCGATAGAGGCTACCAAGTCCCTCGCCACTTCGGGACCATTCCAAGTAAATACCTTCTCTGTCTTTCATAGTTTCTTTTTGCTCCGCCGCGCTAACGCTTCTGTTCGTTACAGCTTTGAAGGAGAGAAAACGGGCCGCCCGCTATATCTGGAAGAGGAACGAGGCCTGGCTCCGCCTAGTAAAGCGGTACAGCGGCCATGACGGCAGGGCGGCTTGGTCGCTGCTAGGGTATCAGCAGAGATACCGTGGGTATCTGAGGGGCACCGTAGAGCCGATCCAAGGTGAAGGTGCAGGTCCCGAAGTCGGGCAGGAGCAGGCCAGTCCGGAGGCTGCAGAGGAGCCTTCCCGGGCGTCGTCTGACGTTAGGGCCACGTCTGGCGTTCTTGCTTCCACGTCGGGATCGAGACCTCTCCAGGTCCCGGGAAGGGAGTCGAGTCGGGCCGCCCGATCTCCTTCGCCAAGTTCCGAGATGAGGCACGCCAGGCGTTTGTCTTTCGAGGACCTCGAAGCCTTGGCGCTCGGAGAGGAGGATGCCCGAGCCCCCCATGGGTCTGTGAATCTGAATTCCCCTGAGCCTCCTTTGAGTGTTCGAACGAATTCCCCTGCAGCTGCTGCGGAGGTTCCCGCACCTCCTAGCCCCACTGGTCTAGAAGTACGTTCGCCTCCGGCTGAAGTTGAGCAGGAGGGGGCTCGGCCGCTGAAGATGCCGAGGACTGATGCAGGTCCCAGCTCGGTCGCTGCCTCGCTGCCTCAGGGGCCGCCGTTATGGGAGCCGAGCTTTATGCTTGGGCCGGGGAGGCCGATGACGATGGAGGATCGCGTTCTTCACAGGATTGATCCACAGGTCCTCGAGGCCCTGGGGCGAGCCTGCGCCCTACCTCGGGACATGGAGCAGCTGGACAAGTACAGCGACCAGAAGCTGATTCTGTCAATGCTGCAGTCTAACTTCACGGTAAGTCTTTTCTGCATTTCTTTTCGCCGATCCGGCGGTCTGGCACCTCTGACCTCCGGAGCTAACGCGTATACCCCGTTTCTTTCACAGGCGGCACAGAAGACCATGGCCGTAGCTGACAGGATCTGCAGATACAGTATGGATGCTGCCGAGCTGACCGTGGAGAAGAACGGCTTGCAAGAGTCTCTGGACGTCGTCACCCAGAAACTAGCCAGGGTGGAGGGAGAATACGCGGCGAAGCTTGAGCAGGCGAGGGGGAAGCCGAGGTGGAGAGAGCTAGGGTGGCCGAGCTCGAGGCTTCCATATCGAAGATGGAAGATGACTATGCGGCCCTGCTTCAGGCCGAATCCAAGAGGGCGGATGAAGCCGAGGCGAAACTCGAGTCGGAGTGCGATGCTGCTTTCGAGGACGCCAGAGCGCAGGTCACCGCCCATTACAAGGAAAGGGTCCTCGTCGTGAGGGACAAGGCCCGGGTGAAAGGATGGCGCGCCGGCCTGAAGGAGGCCGGGGCTTCTGAGGACCATCCTTCCTTCCGGGAGCCTCCCCCGTACCCACTCCCGACGCCGGCTTCTGCTCCTCCAGAAGTTTCTGACGCTGCAGCCCGTGGGTCCGACCGGGCATGACCTCGGGACATTTGCTTCTCTGCTTTATGTTTTTTGTAATTTCCTTCAATTGTACTTGCTGCATAATGTAATGACAAGGATTTTAATGCAATTGAAAGTTTCCTTGACCACTTGTCCTTCTACTTCTGTCTCTCTGTGCTTCCGTGCTTGAGTTCGGTATAGTGCCTTCTGCGATGGGACGTTAGAATTGAGTGCCGAGCTATCTTCTTAGGGGTTCGCGATGATACTCCGTATCTGGGGCGATCTTGTACAGCAGTAAGCATGGTGATGTGACCGTTGAGGGGAACGAGGGGATGGCTCCACGTGGTATCATCGGAGCCGCTGGTCAGTATGGGGGAAGTCTAGCACGCCACGCAAGACGTGAGAGACCTCACCTCATAATTTCCCTCGAAGATCGGGTCCTCCGCTCTTCCTATAAATAGGAGTGACAGGCTTGCCATGGAAGGGACGAGGGAACCGGGATATTCAAACAACCTGGCAGCCATGTTTAATAGATCTTCATGGGTTTTTGACCCAGATGGAACTCCTGTGCCAGGTGATGGCTTCCTCCGAGGGGGAAGGCCTGCCGCAGTCTGCGCGCTCTCTGAAGATGGTCCTCGTAGGCCACGCGCTCTCTGAACGCGGGTCTACGGCCAGCCTTCCCTGGTGCGGTTGCATGGGAATCTTTGCAGCCGTGGGTTGGTGGCGCCCCCTGCGCTCGGCGGCCTTGTCGTCATTCCGCAAGGTTCTGGGCGGAGGGTAGGACTAGAAACACCCCAGGAGGGGGCTCTTGTTTGCAAACTTTGGTCTGACCAGCCAAAGCGTGTTGCAGAGCTCCTGGCACCGGGCGCCTGGGGGTCCTGCTTCGTCCTAGGGGGCGGTTCTGAATCATGCCGCAGACCCTCCTTCTTGTGGGATATCAAGACCTCGGGGCAGGATGCAACAAGCCTTTCCGCCGGAGGTTTCCGGTCGGCGGGCGGTGTCGGTGAAGAGTAGCCTCAAAGCCTGCTTTCTTTTGGGTCTTCGGAGGGCCACGAGCCTTTCTGTGTATTTTGTTTCATGTTTGTAATCCATGTAATGAAGCAATTACAATGAATAAGAAGGAGGAATTCTGTGATCACCCAAACTGCGTACAATGCTTTTGAGTTCTTTTTTCCTTTCTTTGCACTGTTCTGGAATACGTGCATTTTTGGGTGTTTGAGTGCTGGCACAGCTCTCTCTGAAAAGCTGTCCTTGGCCGAAATGGCTGGCTTTGGCCGAGACGAGCTTTCTTGTGCCGAAGTGGAGTCATCATTCCGTTGGTCTCGGCTGTGGAAGCGTGAGCTCGGCAATGATCTTCGAGGGGTGTAAAAAACCCTGATTTTAGGAATCCGGCCGAGTGTCCGAACTCGAGGCCTTCTCCAAGGCCCAGGACCCGGAGCTTTAGGAAATGACCGAGCCTGGACTCGAGGCCTTTTCCAGGGCGGTAGACCCGGAGCTTTAGGAAACGACCGAGTTTGGACTCGAGGCCTTTTCCAGGGCGATGGACCCGGAGCTTTAGGAAACGACCGAGTTTGGACTCGAGGCCTTTTCCAGGGCGGTAGACCCGGAGCTTTAGGAAACGACCGAGTTTGGACTCGAGGCCTTTTCCAGGGCGATGGACCCGGAGCTTTAGGAAACGACCGAGTTTGGACTCGAGGCCTTTTCCAGGGCGGTGGACCCGGAGCTTTAGGAAACGACCGAGCCTGGACTCGAGGCCTTTTCCAGGGCGGTGGACCCTGAGCTTTAGGAAACGACCGAGTTTGGACTCGAGGCCTTTTCCAGGGCGGTGGACCCGGAGCTTTAGGAAACGACCGAGCATGGACTCGAGGCCTTTTCCAGGGCGGTAGACCCGGAGCTTTAGGAAACGACCGAGTTTGGACTCGAGGTCTTTTCCAGGGCGGTAGACCCGGAGCTTTAGGAAACGACCGAGCCTGGACTCGAGGCCTTTTCCAGGGCGGTGGACCCGGAGCTTTAGGAAACGACCGAGTTTGGACTCGAGGCCTTTTCCAGGGCGGTAGACCCGGAGCTTTAGGAAACGACCGAGTTTGGACTCGAGGCCTTTTCCAGGGCGATGGACCCGGAGCTTTAGGAAACGACCGAGTTTGGACTCGAGGCCTTTTCCAGGGCGGTGGACCCGGAGCTTTAGGAAACGACCGAGCCTGGACTCAAGGCCTTTTCCAGGGCGGTAGACCCGGAGCTTTAGGAAACAACCGAGTTTGGACTCGAGGCCTTTTCCAGGGCGATGGACCCGGAGCTTTAGGAAACGACCGAGTTTGGACTCGAGGCCTTTTCCAGGGCGGTAGACCCGGAGCTTTAGGAAACGACCGAGTTTGGACTCGAGGCCTTTTCCAGGGCGGTAGACCCGGAGCTTTAGGAAACGACCGAGTTTGGACTCGAGGCCTTTTCCAGGGCGGTAGACCCGGAGTTGCCGAAGTCATGTGAGGAGAGATGACACAGATTTGACGACAGGGCAAAGACACTTTCATTGATTGGGACTTGCTACACCTTTTAGAAACAGAATTTCTTCAGGCGGGACGCATTCCATGATCTCGGCAGTGGCTTGCCCTCGTCTTTGAGCTTGTAGGCTGATTTCGTTGCCTGTAAGACCACCCTGAACGGGCCATGCCAGCTCGGGGCCGGCTTTCCTTAGGCTCTGAGTTGGCAAAGTTCTCTGGAGAACCGGCTCTCCCAGGGAGAACCTCATTTCCTCGGCTTTTGACTGTGTGCTCTGGCTGACCGCTGCCGTCAGTCGGTCAGACGCAGGGCTATTGCTCCTTGGCGCTTGTTCGGCAGCTCCAGCTCCATTGCCAGGTTTGTCTTACTTTGGCCTTGGTCGATCAGCTCTGCGAGAAGGCCGATCTCTAAAGGAATTGACTGCTTCCATCCCGCAGGCCGGAGAGGTGTTGCCGAGGTGGGAGACTGTCGGGCTTGTGAAGTGGGACTCGGCGGCAGTCTCTGTAGGCGTCACGGAAGCTCTTCCGGTCGTGGCCAGTGATGGCGCCGATCAGGGGGAACCTGTCTGGGTCTGCCGAGTTCAGCATGGCCTCGGCCGTGGCCTCAATCGTTGTGGGGGAGCTGGATTCCCCCGCGATCTTTGTCTGAGGGAAGAGATCGCAGGTCGGCCGCGGCGAGCCCATCACCTTCTTCCCGTGCGATGCGAGCTTCCGCGAGACGATGGAGAGGGAACCGAGGATGCCAGGTGGATCACGTTAATGATCTTTTCGGAGTCCTCGCTGTCTGGGTCCCGAGCCGTGCTCTGGTGAACTCGGCCCCCGCTGCCGCCGGCATCTTCTTTCTTGACGAACTCTGGGAGGTGGCCTTCGCCGGCGAGTCTCTCCAGGTACCACTTCAGAGAGTTGCACTCCTCGGTCTTGTGCCCTTTACCTTTGTGGTAGGAGCAGTAGAGCTTGCTTCGACTGCCGTTGGTGGGCTCATTTCTCAAGGGCTGAGGCCACTCGAAGAACGGCTTACCCTTTATTTTGTTCATGATCTGGTGTATTGGCTCTCTGAAGACGACGTTGATGCCTTGATAGGCGCTGGCATGAGGCCTTGGCTTCCTGCTGCCCCCAGACCTGGGTGGTGTGGGCATCGCCGAACTGGCGACCCAAGCTTGCTTGGGCTCCTGCTTCTGGAAGGGCTCCCCGCCTCTCTGCCGAGGCTGGTCGCTCTCGTGCTCGGGTTCCGGATGCCCGTCCTGATCCCGGGCTCGGATCTCGTCCTCCTCCTGGGCGATGAAGCGCTTTACCCGGGACATCAACTCTGGCATGGACTCTGGGGGGTCCCCGGCCAAGTCCTTCCGCAAGTCGTGGCCGGGGATCAGGGCATGCTGGAAGGCGTAGATTGTTATCTCCTCCCTAGTGCCCTCGATCTGGCTGTAGACCGCCTAGAATCGCCGGGCGAAGAAGGCGAGGGTCTCACCCTGTTTCATTCTCATGGCGAGGAGGTCCCCTTCCTTCTTGGGGGCGACGGTGTAAGCTTGGAACTTCTTTAAGAAGGAGAGCTGGAGCTCCTTCCAACTGGACACCGACTTCTCTGGGAGAGAACAGAACCACTTCAGGGGGAGGTCACCCAAACTGGAGGAAAAGATTTTGCAGTTCAGGTGACCCTCATTCCCCCAGATGGACATCTTCTGGGAGAAGTGTCGGAGGTGAGCGGATGGGTCGGACAGTCCGTCATAGGGGACGAACCGCGGGACGGAGAACTTTCTGGGCAAGGGGGTGTGCTCGATCTCTTTTGTGAAGGGTGAGCCCCCCAGATCAGTGTGACCACAGATCTGCTTCTGGTCCCGCACGTCCAGGTTGTGCTGGAGAGCCAATCTGACACGTTCGTCAAATCGCTCCTGCTCATCGTCCTTCTCTGGAGTCTGGGCCTTTGGCTTTCGCTTGGAATGGTTCGGGCTACGATGGCTGTGAGCTCGGCCATCGCGGCTATGAGGACTTCGGCTGTTGCTCGAGTCTTCGTCGCGAATCTGGCTCCGTTTATGGTCCAGATGGTTTCTGGGATCCTTGCGGGGAGGCTGGGCTGCCCTGCTGGGGGGGTCCCTCTTCTTCCATTGAGGCTCAGAGACCTGCCTTAAGGAGGCGGTTTGCGCTGCCCTCAGCTGCTGCTGGAGCTCGCGAATTTGCTGCTCTTGCCTCTGGAGGAGAGCATTTTGGGCTTCGAGAACCCCTCCAGTGGCAGGGGGTTGGATGTGGCGCGTCTCTCCTACGGCCACGATTTTGTCCTTCTGAGGACGCTCATGCCGACGCTCATCGCGTCTGGGTGGCATGACTTCTTCTGCTGAGATCGAGGCCTTGAGTCCCTCTTGGAGTGGGAACTCGACAAAGAGCTGAGAGCCTAAGCGGCCCTCGCCTGCAGACGTGCCATGCACCGTGCGGGAGCGCCCTTGAGGAGGGACGTCCGTTGACGGTGGTGGCAGCTCGAGCGCTACTCTTGAGGACTCTACGCCCTTCCTAGCTTTCGGAGGCATGGCTTCTGAGAGATTGAGGTTAAGAAGGTTGGGAAGGTTGGGAAGGTTGGGATATTACTTTCCCACAGACGGCGCCAATTGTAGGTGTAGAAAATAATGACCCACAATAACTGGGGAGCCTTAGAGGACTTATCCGATGATGGTGATGACTGGGTGCCGTCCGAAAGCCTGAAAGGGAAGAACACACGGTCAGAGGACCCTGGCCTGGGCGGCGCAAGGCTCTCCGATGCCAAAGTCAGTGTAGGAACTGGAACAATGGAAGGAGAGGAGGAAGAGAGGCAGAGTAACAGCTCTATCAGTTGTATATTGCGTACCTTGCATGCGGTATGGGGTTATATTTATAGAAGCTTGGCTTGTATTTTTGGAGGACACCTTGGTGTGTGTCCCGTGATTTGAGTGGGAGTCATGATAGGCCCGCAAAGTAATAAATGCGGTCCAATCCAGCCCACCCTGCATTTAATGTCAGTCGTATCAGCCCACAATGCATTAAATGCGCGTCTTGTTGGGCCAGATCGTGTTGGGTGCCTTTGGCGGTAGGAACAGCATCGGATCTGCCCTCGGGCCTTGCCCTGATGTGGCTTCAGCCGCTGGACGCCGCCTTGTCAGTGATCCAGCGAAGATTGTGGACGGATGGATGTCGCATCTGTCTTTCCAGTTCGTACCCCTGTTCCTTCACGCGCCTGGCGACGTGAGGAGTGCGAGTGGAGGTCTTTTCTTGCTTCGGCTCTCGTCTCGGCTCCTTCAGCCGAGGTGGAGTTCTCAGCCGAGATGGAGACGTAGGGGGTGGCTGAGCTCGGCGCTAGTGGCATGGAGCTGTCTGATTTCGGCCGAGGCCTCTGCCTCGCTAGCCGAGGTGAGTCTGGTGCCATGTGGGTAGTACGCGGCTGGCACGTGAGAGTGCTTAGCCTCATCTGATGGCTGTGACTAGCGTAATCCTGAGGTTCTGGAAATCTCCCCACACAGATATATCCCTTATCTTCTTCCTCTGTCTAATGGCAGAAATCTACTAAAACTTAACTCTTTTAGTTCCATTGAAAGTGTTCCTTTATTCTATGAAAATAAAAAGATTTATTTGAGTTTTTGGGTTGAGACCATAATACCACAAAAAAGCTCAAAACTTGACAGAGAAGAAGAAAACACCTTATATGATTATTTGATCACACCCTACCAAATGTTAGAATTTCTATAAACCCAAAATCTGATTGGATATGAACAAATAATACAATTAATAACAAAATATAATAAAACAAATATAGGGCTTTATGTGATTCAAACCAACAGAAGGTTCGATTGGAAGAGATGGGATTTACAACTTTCTGGAACACTTTCCTTACTCTCTTGCAAAGTGATGGAAGCCCAGAAAATTCACCATGTTCGTTCAAGGAAGTAATTTAAGAGATTCTTTTATAGATAGAAAGTTCCTCCATTAACATAATTTTCTATAATATCTCCAATCATGTTTTCCTAAGCATATTATATTGTCAACTTTAGAAGGAAAAAATGAAACAGTAATGAGTCTGGATCTCCTGTTTCAATGAAACAGAGAAAAATTATTTCAGCCTATCCCTGAGTACTCCATACAAAATGTGATGTAATCTAACTGCACACTCTCAAATGCTTCCGTGAAATAAAAAACAATAAGATGATATTTGGCACTCCCAATAGGCCGAAACAGTACTTTCCTGTTGTAAAGGACTCACTCACTAGTAATACACGTCTATTGTTGGAAATTGAAATCACATTGCTGTCATGTGTGTAGGTCAAATTTGCTGCACATGTTAATAATCTCTCATGTGGGCCACACTTAGGCCCAACAGTTCTTTCATTTTCTCTCTCACGTCGCCTCAAGCAGCCTACAAATACATTCCCAAAACTTCATAAAGAACCAAACAAACACACCTGTTTACAACGCGCTCCTGCAACACCCCAACTGCCAAAATTCCCATCATTTCGGCATATGTCCTCCACGCATTTTCTTCCTCCATCCCAATCTTTTCCTTATCCAAAGCACCTTCATATGAGAATTCCTTTCAAGACTCAACCATATTGCCAAATGTTCCCTCTTCATCACTGGAGCCTCTATATAGCTTACACCCAACGCTTGCATTGACAGCCATCAACTACCCATCAAGGAATATTACAAGAAGCAGTGGCTTTTATTCTTCCCTTCAAACAAAAACAAACTGAGCCTTCACTTTCAAGGGCAACTTACCATACCCACTCCCATTTTCTCCTATAAATTAACAGCTTAAGCTTCTCCAAAGGCTTCTCTGTGGACTTGGCAAGGGTTCCATGGCTGGTGTTTTAATGTTTGTGATGATTATGATGGGTGTCAATGGGAATGCAGGGGCGATCAGTAGAGCTGATTTTCCTACAGGATTTGCCTTTGGAACTGCTTCTTCGGCTTACCAGGTTTGTTTTGGTTATTTATTGTTCATAAAAGAATTGTCCCTGTGGGAGAGAAACTCATACCATATATATAAGAGACGAGAGGCACGGTGAGACCCACCTTGACATTTATTGGAAATAGGTGGGACATGTCCGTCTAAATTGGGCCTTTTCCCTTTCTTCTATATTTTAGAAGATATGGATCACTCTTGTCCAATCCTTCATACATTGATTAATCACCAAAAATGACAATCTATTGGATAAGGATAATCAGTAGCCGAAAATCAGCGGGATTGATGAACGACCGTCGGTACAAACATTCCCAACACCCACACACACATCCATTGATTGGATAAGGATAATCAAGTAGCCGAAAATCACATGGATTGTTGAACGACCGTCGGTACAAACAATCCCCTCCCCCCTCCCCCCTCTCTATACATTTAGTCATATATATAATTTTTCTTGTGCACACATTTTCCTTGGGTCTTATGGTGCACAACTCTTAGTGGGGCCTACCTAATCACCAATCCAAATGGATCACACATGCACCCCCTATAGTCACCCATCCTATAAAGTTTAGACAGATCCGAATGGACTAGACCGTTGATCGCCATCTATTTTTCTCTTTTGAATAAACCCATTTAACTTGTGAGCCACAAAAGGAGGAGTTACGTTGTCTGATGGGCATCAAAATTACACAGAGATAGGGTGCATCCAAATCTTTCAATCCTCCAGACTACCATTGATTGGTTGGCCATTTAGGTGGGCCCCACAAGTCACAACAAGGTACGAAGGTGATCATGTGTGTATAATATATTGAATATATTGACCTTCACCATCTACTCTTATTGCAATGCATTCAGTCTCTCCTTTCCTTACGTGTCGCGTATATATTGTTATTTTATTATGCTATTAGGCTTTCCATTTGTTAAACTAAAAGGAGTCAGTTTTGTGAATTGACTTACAAAGTTTGAAGGAGCTGTAAATGAAGGGAAGAAGGGAATGAATATATGGGATACTTTCACTCGGCAACCAGGTCAGAATTACGGTCGGCCAATGGACAACTAAACGCTACAGTGACATAACTATTTATTTTATTTCAAGCTTTGTTATTGGTCCAAATAGGTCGGATTCTGGACTTCAGCAAAGCGGACATTGCCGTCGATCAGTACCATCGTTTCAAGGTATGCTGCATATATGGTTTCAGGATCTACACCATCATCATCTTCATCAGCATCATTAAGATCTTATCTCATTTATCAGGATAGACTTAATTTCTCAGAGTAAAATTCATATTTTAAGTATGAAAACTTATCACAGTTGACTGCATATCTGATACTAATCTTGCTTTATGCATATTTTGTTGGAAATCATTGCTGTGCGCGTGTATGCGGAAACGTAAATCAATGCGATCGAACGGACAATAAATCACACAAGACAAACAATCACACACAAGAGGATTACGTGGTTCGGCAATCTTGCCTACGTCCACGGGAAAGAAACTCGACTCTCCTTTAAGTTCACTCTTCTGTCAGTCAGTCTGTCTATCTCTCATGGGTTACACATTATCATATATATAATGTTCTCTTTCTTATTCCCTAAGAAACCCTATCTTAGTTATTAAGAAAGTCCCGGTACAATTACCATAATACCCATGATCATGAACCTACTTGGTCTGGACCTACTAAGCCCAACAATCATGTGGCCGCATGCCACGGGTCCCACGTCAGATCAAGCATGGCTGTCGCGAGAAAGAGAAATTAGTATCCCATTATAATCAAAAGACTTGATCTGTATCCACAGATAAGGCTCCCATGCGGATTAGGATGGATGTGGGTTTCTCGCGAAGAAATCTTAAGGAAGTGTTACTCTTTGGAACTTATTTGTATAAGAGATATGAGAGCCATAGTGTTGGCATTCAAGCATTTGATTCCATCCCATAGGTAAAGGCAGCTGTGAAGAGATCCGCAAAACTTTTCTATCGCCGGAACGGATATAGATCTCCGGCCGCATGTCGGAGTCTCGCATATCCAGATCCATCATGTTTGAGATCACCAAATGATGAAATTATAACACGTGTTAACATCCAGTTCCATCATGTTTTTCTACAGAAGACGTATGGAAATGTTGATGTCGTGCAATTGTAGCAAACATGTGCAATAAAAAAAACATATGATTATTGAATAATGTTTCACATAAAGAAAAAAAAGTTATCCCTTAGATTTTTAATTTTTTATTAACAAATAGACAAATCCATTTGTATGATAGGACTAAGATTCTAGAGACATAATATAGTAAAATGATGGTCTCGTTCATTTGCATAAGAATGTACTTGGTTGTTGTTCTCTAAGACAAGGAAACTTAAAAAATAAATCAGTGCCTTTGTATTTGTTCTAAGGTAGGACAGCCTCAAAGAAATATTAAAAGAAGAGAAGAATGTATTCCTTTTTTGTTTAGGTGAACAAGCATAGGCTTATCCTCTTGGATGATTACTAATGATTTAAGGATGGAATCTTCATACAGAGTGATGTAAATTTGATGAAGCACTTAGGAATGGATGCTTACCGGTTTTCAATCGCGTGGTCCCGGATCTTCCCAAGTAAGGCATCACTGTTTTATAGCTTTCACATTTAAGGAATCTTGTAATTAATATTTGTTTATGATTTTTGACATGGAATTCTTATCATGGCAGATGGAACTGGAGAACCAAATCAAGAAGGCATAGATTATTACAACAGCCTCATTGATGCTCTGGTAGAAAAAGGTCATACTGAAATAACAATTCAGATAGCTTATTAAAAAAAATGTTATAATGGACTCATTTGGATGCACAACTTGCAAGTAATTATATTGCTACTGTGATGTATGTGAATTGGAATGGTTTTGAAAATGCGAACTGGGTTGCTTTTTCTACCCTTTCCTACTTTCACTGGAAAGTGAAATTGGCAACAATGAAACATTTGATCATTTACAATTGGGAGTTGGGACATCTAAATTCTGTGTAACACATGAATTTTGGCTTGAATAAATACACCGCAAAAGGATGAAGAAACAGTGGCCCACTTGATTCCTTTACAATGATATTAAAGCTGCTTGTAGTTTGGACTTCGGAGTACATCCAAACAGAATCTTCCATGAAAGTTAAAGCTTCTGATGGTTTGCCTCCTCATTCTACAGGTATACAACCATATGTTACTCTTTATCACTGGGATCTTCCACAGGCACTTGAGGATAGATATGACGGCTGGCTGAGCAGTCAGATTATGTACGCCCGAGCTAGACTTATTTTTATGACTCCTTCAGCTGTCATACAAATTTTTGGCTAAGATTGGCCTAATATGTTCTGTTCTTGCAGAGAAGATTTTGAAATTTATTCATATACATGTTTTCAAGCGTTTGGAGATCGAGTGAAGTACTGGGTCACTTTCAATGAGCCTCATGGATTCTCACTCCATGGTTATGACTTGGGCATACAAGCTCCAGGGAGGTGTTCGATTTTTGGACATTTGTTCTGTAAAAATGGAGAATCATCTACTGAACCTTATATAGTTGCACACAATATTCTCTTATCTCATGCTGCAGCATTTCATACTTATCAGCACCATTTCAAGGTAAACCATCTCCCCATTTTTCAGATATATTTCTAGTTACCATTGGGAAAACAGATGAGAAACATTTTACCATCCAAGTAATGCAAATTGATTGCAACTTAAATATATTTTTTTCACTGACCCTTTGAAGTCTCTTGCATCTTTTAGATCATTTTCAGATGTAAACCAAACAAAAATGAGAATGCAAATGAAACATCAAACAAAAATGAGAATGCAAATGGTTAAACACATGTAGAATGAAATGGTTTTATCCTAACACCTCTAAATGAAAGTATCACCTTCCAATCTGGATGTCGCAGGTTAAACAAGGCGGTCATATTGGAATCGCACTCAATGCCAATTGGTATGAACCAGTATCGGATAAAGATGAAGACTTGTATGCTGCAAAAAGAGCTATAGACTTCAGCATTGGATGGTAATCCCTCAATAACCAAAACATAACAGAGAGAAACACTTTTAGTGATGACTAGTAACTAGGTACTACTGCATTTAAATGAAGCAGGTTCCTGGATCCCCTCTTTTTCGGAAGATATCCTCACTCAATGAAGGCTTTGGTTGGGAATAGACTACCTGAGATCACCCCTAAGATGTCTAAACTGTTAATGGGGTCCTTAGATTTTGTTGGGGTAAATCATTATACTTCATTGTACGCCCGAAACGATAGAACCAGAATTCGCAAATTGGTGTTGCAGGACGCTTTCTCAGATTCGGCTAGTATTACAACCTGTAAGACAATGAAAACATTCAGACATCGTCTCTCTTGTAATCTATCTTCACGAATTTTGGTTAACTGTTAAACTAATGCCAGCTGCATATCTTCAATTGTAGCCATTCGGGGCGGAGTACCAATTGGAGAAAGAGTAAATTTCATCCTCTTCTTTGAATTTTTTCGATCATGCTGAGACATTTTTATTGTTGAATAGATCTTGTGGTAATGATCATTTCAGGCTGCATCACTCTGGCTACACATTGTCCCTTGGGGCATTCGGAAGTTGACGAGATATATCAAGGATAACTATAGGAATCCTACAGTTCTTATAACTGAAAATGGTGATATGGATTTCCAAGCTTCCTGAATCTTCATGTCAAAGTTTTATCATAGACTTTATTGATTTGGAATCATGGGTGCAGGAATGGATGACTTCAATGGGCCTTTTATTAACTTAAGGAAGGCTTTACAGGACGATAAGAGGATCAGCTACCACAGGGACTACTTATCAAACCTATCTGCTGCAATTAGGTACTTGTAATGTTGCTTATGTTTCTTGTGGACCATTGTTTTGAAAGCACACTGGTGGTTGAACCTCCCAGAACTGGTTCAGCCACCTGTCTAACTGCCATAACTGTGACAGTGAAAAAATATGAGAATTTTGTCAAAAAAAAGGGAGGAGCAGATTTTATGGATGGGCTACAGTTGTTTCAAATGCGCAGTCTGGGTTGATGGACTGATGAGGGCCCTAGTTTAAAACCTCTATTTAACTCACCCAAATTGACTCAGCTCAGTAAGTCATATAGTTGAGTTAATGCACATGGTCCGACTCACCAGGTTACTTGTCTCCTTGACCTCCAAGTCAAGCTGAGTTTCCGAAGTTTTAAACTATAGTATGGGCCACGCCAATTGCGTCCACAAAAATGAGATGTTGTTCCGTGTCATTTCTCTGTGACTACTAACAGTTCCATATTCTGAATATAGAAATGACCCATTCTCCCCACCAGTATGGTGCTGATGGTAGCTATCTACATTACTTAAACTGTGTGGGTGCCCATCCTATATAGGAGCACATCCAAATTTCACTTCTAACAGAGTTCCATACCCCGTTGGGTTGATCATGTATAATTCGAACAGAGTTCCATACCCCATTGGGTTGATCATGTATAGAAGACATAACTATAGATTTTGTATATGATTTTCTGGGGGTGTATATTACTCATCCATGTGTAATTTGGGCCATTTCCAAACTATCAAAAGGCATATGAGTGAGTGTGATCAAACAAAAGTGAGGCCCAACAGTTAAATCAGATCTCGTTGCGGATCACCACCATGCTGACTGGACCATTTCTTCTAAGTGTAAAGGTGGTCATGGCTTGGGCCAGTCCAAGCCTGCCCTGGGCCCATCTATATCATTGGTGTTGATTTGGGGTGTGATTTTAGGCCCGTGAACTGGGCCCAGGCTTAATTTTCGAGTCTGATAGTTAACGAGCCAGGCTTTTGCCAAAGTATGAATAAAGGCACAGCCCATTAGTCCAGGCCTCTGGTTGGCACACACCGGTTGATCTATTCTTTTATGCTGAATCTAAATCATTTGAGTGGCTTAACCATTTACTGTGTGGGGTACAAATGCACCCTAAATCAGCGTTCTGCATTAGGCTTATATGCAAATATATATATATATATCCATTATATATATATATATATATATATATATGAACAGCTTATAACTGGGAGCGATGAGAGGCCCACCTCTTGGTCCCCCCAAACCATTCACTCATAGGCATTCTCCATAGATCTTTCGTGACTAAGATACCACTGTAATCAGAGTAATATAACTATTGGATGCATCATCTATTTTTGAAAGGAATAATTTTCCATTCAGTTTTTCGACTTAATCATGCGTTACATCCAGGGGTGAATTCTGCTCCAATGAAAATGATATCGTAAACCCATAGTTTTATGGGACACACATTTAAGCAAATGGATTAGATGGATGTATAGTGGGCGCAATCATTACACACTAAGGTGGTCTGAACTGGATCTGATCTTTTTACATTGTCTGTGCCAATTCAGGGAAGATGGGTGCAATGTTCAAGGATATTTTGTGTGGTCGTTACTGGATAACTGGGAATGGAACTCCGGTTACACTGTCAGATTTGGTCTCTACTTCATTGACTACAAGAACAACCTAACAAGGATCCCTAAAGCTTCAGTTCAATGGTTCAAAAGGCTTCTTCTCAAAGAAACTAATATCTGATTCTCATTACCATTTCCCGTTTATCTCTCTTCTGTTCGTTGTTATTAATATTAATCCATTGTCCATTTATCTCTATTCCGTTTATCTGTTGTCCAAAATTCAACTCCATATAGTAGAGCAGTTCCAAGCACTATAATTCTGTATGAAAAGTCCTTTACATGTAACTACTTGTACAGGTCTATCCAAAATTTTCAACAATACTTCAACAGCAAAAAAAAGTTAGACCTTACTTCAGGTCCCATAACATGTTGTAGTAAAATTCTCAATTACTTTATTTGCATGCACTATACTTCTATTTGTTGGATGTTGAGGACCTTGGATAACTATTTGGTCTTCGTCTGTGTGAAACCTCATGAACTCACTCCAAGATTGCGGTCATGATTCACTGCAACACCAAAGATAGGAGGAGAAAACCCATACCCATTAATAGAAAAAACATTGAATAATCTTATTGGTGTGGTCGCTTTCCCTTTACTTTTGCAACTTGAGACTGCCTCAACAGTCCCTAATCTGGGAATGTTGAGTTACTACAAACTCTTTTCGCACTAAAAATGAACAAAAAGATAAACTATGGCCAACTGAACTGACTCTGAAAATAGGACCCTATCATATTATCATATTTATAAGATCACAGACCTCCTTAATAAGACCCTTGGATAACTTTTTTTATTTTAAGAAAGTGATGGATTCATTAAACAGAAGGGCAAACTGTAGGAAATCGTGTGGTCCGCATGCCACGGGTCCCACGTCAGAACAAGCAAGGCTGATGCCATCAGAGAATACAATCCCACTTGTTGTAAGACTTGATCTGGTCCCACTAATAAGACTCCCAATAGGATTAGTGGATGTGGGTTTCTTGGAGAAAAAGTCTCCAGTAAGTGTGACTCTTTGGGACTTGTCAATCAGAATCTCCGCATTCAAATCCATCAATTGGTATCATAGCTTGGTACCGTGCATTTCAACGGTTTGGATCGCGAAGTTATGCTTTAGATCAGAGTAGATCTAAGGCTTCTGTGGGAACAAACTTCTTCGTTTCTCTGCAAACCCAAGCCGAGATGAAGAAGACGAGAGTCGTCTCGTCTTTCACACGTCATTAGGAAAAGAAAAAAAAAAAAGGGGGGGGGGGGGGGGACAACAGATCTCCTTTTTTTGTTTGTTTTCCTCAACACGTCTTGAGGCAGAAGCACTGCTCTTGTCTTGCATTAGTCATCAAGTCTTACGTGGCTGATCTCGTCTTGCGTCAGTCATCAAGTCTCTCCTCGGGACGTGCGCCGGAAAGGAAAGGAAGTAAGGAAGGGAAATTCTACATGCACCTACCGGAAGTGTTGAACACACCCATTTGCTGAGCTCAGCACACCCAATATATTTTTAAAAACATATTGCTGAGCCCACCCACCATAATACCCATACTACCCACGCTTGAAGAAGAAGGTCAAGGTTGTTCATTTCCTTCTCCATTCCCTCGTCGACAGTTTTTTAAATTCGAGAATTGCGGGAGCATCGAACTCTTCTCCACTGCTCTCATCACTGTGAGCTCTTCTTCTTCTTCTTCTTGTTCATAGGAATATCAATTTTACATACTTTTTTAGGTTGTAATTTACGCATTAGGTTGTAATTTATGCATTAGAGAGTATAGACGTTTGCAACAAATAGGGAAGTCCCTAATGAATGACATGGATGAGAGTTTCGAACTCCAGATTCTCCTTGTCCATTTTTCTTCTTCTTATTCAAATAGTCGTTCATGATCTGCTTGGCAATCCAGAAACGTGCAGGGACTGTATGCACGGCACATCGATGCTCTGCAGATACTATATGCACAGCCCATCTAAGCCGTGCATTTTTTATATGCACGGCATGTATTGAGCGAGCATATAAAATATGCACGGTACAATCATGGTGTGCAAACACAAAATGTACGTTTTCATTGCGTCTTGCAGAATAAAATATGCAGGGTATATTTGAACCAAGTAGTATAAAAAAATCTAATATCTTCAATTAAGCTGTTTCCTCTTATTGATTTTCATTTTTAACAAATTGGAAGAAATGCCTAGAAGACCAGCTCGCCGTGGTGGCAGTTCACAGACGATAGGTGGACGTGCTAGTTCCTCTAGCGAGCCATCGATAGTTCGGACCAAGATTGGTGTCGTAAGACCGCCACGTCACCGAGGTGTGCATGCGAGTACTTCGACTGCCGGTCGTCAACGGCCAACGGCGTCTGAACGAAGATGAAAATTGCAGCAGGATCCACTCTCGGAGCCGGTTGAGGAGCATGTTGACAGTTCTTCAGAGGGTGATTCCTCAGAGGAGGCACAGCTGTCCAGTCCTCCTGCAGCAGCAGTAGGGGAGGATGATTCCTCAGACGAGAAGGCACAGCCATCCAGTCCTCCCGCAGCGATGGCAGGGGAGGGTCCTATCCTCGGCGGTCCGGCCAACTTATCTATCCTTATGAGTGTTAGGACGCACGTAGCCATACCCATATGAGACGGGGAGGTACACTTGCATTTTTTAAATATTTGAATTAATCATTTTTCAAATAAGATGTGTTGAAGTCTATAATAACAGATATTAATGAAGATTTATACTTGTAATATGCAGGAACGTGAGCCGCTCAAATGTATCAATCATTGGCGTTAGTTGAAGGATTGTTACATACCTCTGTTCGGGGATGGGGCCGATCTTCATGTTCCTCGGTTTCGTGCTATTATATAAGAGTCTAGATTCATAGAGTTGAAGTATTTTTCATACTGATATATATATCCTGTCCTTTGGTATCGAGCTTTGTAGAGAGGTGGCAGACTGAGACAAATACCTACCACATGCCACTTGGTGAGATGACGATCATCTTATATGATGTGGGTACTCTCCTCGGCATCCTAGTAACGGGACTGCCTGTCCACGCATCGACTAGTATGGGATTTACTAATCAAATAGATTTACTTGAGTGTGGACTGGACGTGGATAGGGCATCTGCATCAGCTGAGTTGAGAGTGGAGCGTGGTGGGGTAGTGAGGATAGCCTGGATCAAATGGGTGTGCGGCGATGTGAGACCTTCGTGCTCTGTTGAGCAGGTAAAGTGTGCAGCTAGAGGCTATCTTATGTATTTGTTAGGCTGCACACTCTTCACTGATAAGTCATCCACTCGAGTCCCTAGTGGCGGAACCAAAGGGGGGCCGGCGGGGCCATGGCCCCCCCAAAATTTCAATACCCCCCCTTTTCTGTATAATATTTTTAAAAATTTTTACATATGCCCCCCCCCCCCCCCCCCCCAAAAAAAAAAAAAAAAAAAAAAATCAAAAATACCCCTATATGTTTTAAAAATTAAATTTATTATTTAATTATGGCCCTCCCAAAATAGTTTACTTACATAGTGGCCCCCCCAATGAAGATTTTCTGGGTCCGCCCCTGCTAGTCCCCATTGCCTATCTATCTTTACTGATGGACTTGGGACGGGTCCGTCGTTATGCATGGGGGGCTGTCGCGCTTGCATATCTTTATCGCCAATTGGGGACAGCTACGAGGGTAGATGTGCGACAGATTGCTGGATATCTGACACTGCTCATGGTAAATGTGTACACTCCTTTTATATAAATATACATGTTCCATCGTAACTGATTCTTTAAATTGTATGATGAATAATTGGTATCTTTTGCAGTCTTGGGTGTACGAGCACTTCCCATTTGCCCGTCCTCCTACATCGTGGGGATATACTGTTGCAATGCCTCTAGCGTGCCACTGGAATCTTGGTCAGGATTCCGGGATTGCGAGGGAGAACATAAAGCTGTTGCGTGAGAGGCTGGATGACCTACATCCGAGTGAGGTGAGCACCCCTTAGAGTCCTTGGTATCTATTTCACGTTTTTTCGATGGACAAATTTTTATAGAATATTAATGAGTTATTTCATTTACTTGCCACAGGTGGCTTGGGATCCGTACACTGGTGCTAGGGCTCAGCATCCATTCCATCAGATATCTTTCTTTTGTGGTTGACTGAGAGCGCTAGATGTCATTGAACCCTATCACCCACATAGGGTTCTACGTCAGTTTGGATATGTACAGACCATCCCACCTGCACCGCTCGCCCCCATTCGTGCATCTCGGGGATCTACTTTTGGACAATACAAGGTCTCCTACAGATTTCTAGACCAGTACTGAGTTACTTGGGAGGATCATGTATTATCCCTAGCGCATCGCGGCCATCGAGCAAAACATGCATGGGAGTGCTCACCCGACTACCTCGAGTGGTTTTTTAGGATTTCACACCCTCGAGTACAGAACCCCGATCGTCATTCCCACTATCACCCGAATGAGGATAAAGATGACCCGACTCCAAGAGTGGTGAGGGTTTGAGCTTTTTTGAAACATTATGCATCCATTGCTTATGATTATCTTAAGTATTGACACATTTGATTGTTTTTTACAGATCCGTCGAGCGAAGGACCATCTCCGTGCTATGATAGCACGAATGGAGCAGCCTGCAGATTTCTATTACTGGGCACTACAGACCACCCTTGAGATACTAGATGGCTTGCCGGTGACATACCGCCGATGTACAGATCCGTGATGGAATGAGGGGTGTTTTTGTGGTATTTTTCTTTTGTTAAGGATGTATGGATGGATCTATGGATACACTTTTATGGATTGATTTTTTCTTTTTATTTGGATGTAAGGCTTTTTTTTTTATGGATGTATGGACGGATAAAAGAAACTTTTTTGGATGTATCAATTTTTTAATGGATGTTTTGAGGATACACTTTTTTATGTATGAACTTGAATGATTTATATCGATATGTATGAACTTGTTTCATTTGATGAACTTGCATGATTTTGATCAAAATGGAAAGAATTATATATAAATCCTCTCAAAAGTATGTGTGCACGACACTTTAATAACGTGCAAATAGTCAATGCACAGTAATGTTAGGAATTTTGTGTATTGCAATTTGATGGATGCATTATCATTTTAATCATTATTTGAATTTTAACATATGCATTGATTTTAAAATACATGAAATCTTGATTTCCACACGCATTGTTTTAAATCTTTTTAGAATTCATGATTCATGCATGTTTTGTTTTTATACTTGGATGCAATTAGTTTGAAAATAAATTTTATGAATCAAGCAAGCCATTGTTTTAAAAGTTTGAAATCTTTTTGGCCTTATGTTTCATGTTTTTAAACCTCTTAGTTTGATTTAGAACATGATTCCAAGCTTGATTTATCGGCCCAAAAGTCCCCAAAGAAAAATACTTTAAATATGCAAAATATAGGGATTTTGGTCCAGGGACTCGGTCGACCCACAGTGTGTTCGGTCGACCGACCCCATGCTTTCGGTCGACCGAACACACAGTAGGTCGACCGAAAAAGATGGCCGTTAAGCTTTTGTCAAACGGTCAGATTTATGACCATTGAATGGTAGGTCGACCAAGACCTGTATGGGGTCGACCGAAGACTAGCCGTTGGGCATTTTTTGGTATAAAAAGAAGCTCATTCCTTAGCCAAGTTTGAGGAACTTTTAGGCCCTCCTTGAGGTGTTTTGAGGACAAAAAAGGGGAATAAGCCAAGGGAGGCTAGTGTGTCTTTTGGAAAGCTAAAGCTTGGATCCATTAAGTTAAATAAACAAGTAGGGTTTACTTTCCTAATCATATGTTTTCATGCTTTGTTTTTAATTATTGGTAAATCTTTTCTAGCATGTTAAACTATGATTTGTTGTATCCTTAACATGTATATATTTTGAATTGATTCATTGTTTTGGATGCACCACCATGATTCAAACCAAGTAGGACTCTAATTGGTATATCTATGTGAATCTTGTTTTGGAATCATCTTTGAAATCATATGTAACATGATTCCTATACTTGGTTGAATCTTTGGTTGTTGGTTTTCATCATAAGAAAATCACTTTCAAATCTATCTTATGTTTTGGATTCAACGACTTTATAAATCACATGTATTTGGTTTTAAAGTTTTACAACTTACTTAGCATTGATTGGTATATCATTTTCAAGTTGATCGTTAATTACATATGATTTGACCCTTTATTTGAATCAAATCTATTTGTATGTTTTACTCTTTCAAATGCTTTAAACATGCATTAAGCTTCATTGTTAATTTGATTTAAATCCATACGCATGACATGTTTTGTTCTTTGAATTTCACAACTTGTTTGGAATAGATAGGTATATCTTTTACAAGTTGGTTTTAACATGTGATTAGCATTCTTTCCTCAATCATAAATGTTTTTATGAGCTAAAACTTTTAAAAGCCTTTGGCATACATTTATGAGCTTTGATTTTCAAATTGATTGGGGACATCATGCATACACTTTGAGCATACATCTTTGCATTCATACAGTGTTTGCATGAATTAGATTTTCACTTTTATATCCGCCTTTTTAAGAGGCAATGTATTGAGCCAAAATTGTAATCTCCATCAAGTGTATTATAGACACTACTTAGAGAGATAACCAACCTTTTGGTTGAAGAGGTTATTGTTTAGCCTTAAAAAGCATATTGTAAGAGGTTATTGCTTAGCCTTGGAAAGCATATGTAAAGGTTATTGCTTAGCCTATTGAAAAGCATGCATAGTGGAAAACCGGTGGGGTGTGAGGAACACAAGCCAGTAGTGGATGTAGGCATTGAGGCCGAACCACTATAAATCATTGTGTTATGGTGTGTTATATGGTGATTATATTTATTAGCTTCCGCATTTTGTTTGTTAATCATCACAAGTGACTAGTTGATTTAAAGAAGATAGAATTGGTCATAATTGGTCACTAATTAGTAGCTCACCCTATTCACCCCCCCCCCCTCAGGTAAGAATCCAGGACTTACAAGTGGTATCAGAGCAAGGTTACTCTATTTAGGGCTTAAATACCAGGAGTTGATCGTTATTAGCTAAAATCTAGATTTGAACCCTAGAGTTGTGTTTTATTGCATATCATTAAGAATGATTTCCACTATGGTTTAAAATGAAAATTTCTTTCCTAGCTCTCTATTTCCCCTAAGAATCAATCTCACCACTCTAAAACTTTTTCAAGTTAAAACTCTAAGAGTTGGTGGGACTTCAAAATGAAACCTCAAGGACAACCTTTTCAAGACCTTAAGTGAATATTCAAAGGTAGACAATTGGACGAACCTTAAGGCCTTGAACCTCACTTGACCAACCTATTCTTTATAGTTAAATCTCATTGTTGGTCATGTTACATTTGCATTTTGTTCCTACATAGTCATATCTCTTAAAATGCAATGTTTCTTTGTGATCATTTGATTTTGTCTCCATGAACTTTTTTAGTTATATCTCTTGGTTTTCAAAATCCTTTGATTGCAATATCCTCTTATAGATTTGCATTTTGTTCCCTTATACTTATATCTCTTGTAATGCATTTCTATTTGATGATCAATTGATTGTGATTACAAAAGCTTTCATAGCTAGTTTTTTCATGATTGATTGTTGTTAGAAAATCATTTGATGATTGTCTTAATTAGATCTTTTTGGTAAATCAAATGATTTGAAGTAATTTAAGTTTTCCATTGATTTTTAAAGTTATACTTTCAAATGGAAAATTATTGTTTTACAATATCAACTTGTATGTATTCCAAGAAGTTACATCTTTTGAAAAACAAGTTGAAAAACTATTTTGGTGGATATTGGGGATTGAAATATATAAAAATGATTTTCATCTTGCACTTGTTTATTTAAGTTTCTTTTAAATGAAAATCAATTTTCTTGGGGTATTGAGTAAATGACTACATGTGGTAAAAACTCATTTAATTGATAAGAACTTTTATAGTTACATATTGTGGTCGATTAAATTGAGTAAAGCTTGTTGAATTTAATTAATGTCATTTTTGATTATTTGCCCCTATGTTCCCCATATCTTGTTTTCCATGAACTTACAAGTTATATATTTTGGCATGGAAAATATGTGTTTAATTTGTATGAGTGTCTATTGTCATATTTAGGATACAAATTGAAAATTTGATATTAGTTCACTTCATGTTTTTCAAAGTCACTTGATCATAAATTTATAAATGGTTCATTGTTGGATTTTGAATGTTGGAGTGAATAAAAGATCTATGGAAAATGTTCTAAGCTTTATTAGTTACATTTATAGAAGCATTTTCCTTGAGTTTATTTCCTTGTGCTTATGTTTATATCATTTAGAAGGAAATAAATTTTACAAGCAATTTGCATGTTTGCTCAACAAAGCTATATTATTTCAAATGCAAATTGACTTTGATGTTATGTCTTACATTGTATGGTTGGGTACGTATCATTGATTGTTTATGTGCCTTATAGTAAAAACTTTTGTTTCATTATCATTTGAGCTTCTTAAGTACATATGTGATTTTGTGTGCTAAGCTCATTTGGTATGATCCTCATATCCATTTTCCATTGCATTGTAAGCATAGTACATTTGCTAGAGTGGAGATTTTGCATGAAAGATTAATGGATCTTTTTAGATGAATTGGAATTAAAACCATTGTTCTTCATAGGTATACCCATATATGAGATCCATTTTCATCTATATGCGATCCATGATATCCTTCTAACTTCATACCTTCTTGTAAATGCATAGTTATATTTTTTTATTGATGATATGGTATGAGTTAGATCATGAGTGTTAATTGATCATCTCTATGTAAATGTCAAATAGTTCCATGTATGGTTGTGCTCTTAAGTTACATTTGTGGATACCATACTAGAACTCTTAAATCCATCCTTTGTACTTCATAAGCTTTGCTATAGATGGATGGTTATGATATTGATTTATGGATAATTTCATAGTAATATCACTTGTGCATTTTTTTTAGTGGGTAAAGGTCCTGTAAGGACCGTCCTTACGGTCCTTACGGTTCGGAACGCCCACTGGGGCCCACCTCATGATCAATCCAAATTGACCACTCATTCATAACCCCCTTATAGGCAATGAATCCCATGAATTTGCATGGATTCGGATGAACTAGACCGTTGGATTGAGGGTCAATTTTTTTTCTTTATTATAAAGCTATTAAACTTGTGGACGTTGGATGAAGGGGTTAGAAATATTAGATTGACTTCAAATTTGATATATAAGTTGACCCCACTTGGATCTTTCAATCCCCCCTTGTCCCATGACAAGTAGGGTCTCACGGTGGGCCCCAATAGGCAGTCCTTACAGTAAACTGTAAGGACGGTCCTTACAGGACCGCCTCTATTTTTTAATATCATAATTGTGTTCATATGACTCTCATCAAAATCCATTCTTTGTATCTTATAGGCATATCTACTTTTGATGGATTTCCTTCATGTTGAGTTCATATGGTTTTTTAATTTTCAAATTGCATGCATGTATCACCTACAGACATTTCAATTCATGCAATTTAAAATGATCATCACTATGCTCACTAAGTTACTATATCTTTAAAGTGATGATTTTCCATTTATGATGCTTGATGGAATTTTGTATTTGTCACATCTATGCTCCTAATCATGTTTCTTATTCAATTGGTTCCAATTAAGTTTAATTTTCGATTGTTATCATATCCAATTGATATCTTGAGATTGTGATAAACCTTGTGTACATTGGATTGAACTTGATAAGTAATATGTCTTTATTCTATGTCACATTCCATTAGCATCATAATCTTTCATGTTTGCCTCCTCTCTTGCTCAAATAGGTAAATCTTATGACCACCATATTTATGTGTTAATAATCCTGGTTGGTTAATGGTTGAGGTAGGCTTCATGTTTGAACTTCATTTCATTCATCTTGTGCACATGATAGTCATATTTTTTGATTGGATGAAATGATTTCAAAATTTACATAGCATATGATTTTCACAGGTATATTGTTTGATGCTATGTTTAATAAACCCCATATCATCATGGATAGCTCTAATTTGGATTAATCCTAGTAATGATATTCTTTTTAACTCCATTTTAGAGTGATTGAGATAATAGTCATATCCTTTAATCTCAATTGGTATTCTTTATTCCAATTGGTATCCATAGTTGCTTTTATACATGACCTTGCTTTTAATCTTGGTAATTTGATCATATTGAGCTCTATAGTTAAATGAATAAGTTTACCCTCAATTGGTAAAACCATCTTCTTCTTGAACCAAATAGTTAAATCTTTGTCAAAAGTTTGACAAAATGAGAGAATGGATTGAGGGGGAGTATAAACCTTCATAGGAAGTATTAGTTTTGATCAAATTCACCATTGAATTGGCTCTATACCCTTAGACTACTATCATACATGATACTTGTTATATATTTCATTTTCGATTTCTTTTGTCAACAGGTGCTACTAAAAGGTATTTTCCTTATTTCATGTGTGTAGGTACCTTTGCAATTTAATGTCAAAGGGGGAGAATACTCTAGATGCCAAAAGGGGAGAATATAGCCAATTTATTTAAGGGGAGATTTTGTATTAACTTCCAAAGGGGGAGAAGATGCATATCTTGCCAAAGAGAGAGAGAGAGTGCATGGTCAAAGGGGGAGAGTTGAAAGACGACTAAGGTTGGGAGTTAAAGAAGATGCTTGGCCAAAGAGAGAACGATGAAAAGAAAGCTTGAAGAATGATCAAGCACCAACCATAAAGAAGATTGAAGAAAAAGAACTAGAGCCCCATGCTAAGTCAAAGAAGCATCCAAGAGATTTCAAAACTTGTCCAGCTAAGGGGGAGCTGAAGACTTAGTGTGTAAATTCGGTGATGAGTGAGTTGCCATCAAATTGCAAAGGGGGAGATTGTTAGGAATTTTGTGTATTGCAATTTTATGGATGCATTATCATTTTAATCATCATTTGAATTTTCACATATGCATTGATTTTCTAAAATACTTGAAATCTTGATTTCCACATGCATTGTTTTAAATTTTTTTAGAATTCATGGTTCATGCATGTTTTGATTTTATACTTGGATGCAATTAGTTTTGAAAAGAATTTTTATGAATCAAGCAAGCCATTGTTTTAAAAGTTTGAAATCTTTTTGGCTTTTTATGTTTCATGTTTTTAAGCCTCTTAGTTTGACTTAAAACATGATTCCAAGCTTGATTTATCGGCCCAAAAGTCCCCAAAGAAAAATACTTTAAATATGCAAAATATAGGGATTTTGGTCCAGGGACTCGGTCGACCCACAGTGTGTTCGGTCGACCGTACCCATGCTTTCGGCCACCGAACACAGTAGGTCGGCCAAAAAAGAAGGCCGTTAAGCTTTTGTCAAACGGTCAGATTATGACCGTTGAAGGGTAGGTCGACCGAGACTTGTACGGGGTCGACCGAAGACTAGCCATTGGGCATTTTTTGGTATAAAAAGAAGCTCATTCCTTAGCCAAGTTTGAGGAAATTTTAGGCCCTCCTTGAGGTGTTTTGAGGACAAAAAAGGGGAATAAGCCAAGGGAGGCTAGTGTGTCTTTTGGAAAGCTAAAGCTTGGATCCATTAAGTTAAATCAACAAGTAGGGTTTACTTTCCTAATCATATGTTTTCATGCTTTATTTTTAATTATTGGTAAATCTTTTCTAGCATGTTAAACTATGATTTGTTGTATCCTTAACATGTATATATTTTGAATTGATTCATTATTTTGGATGCACCACCATGATTCAAACCAAGTAGGACTCTAATTGGTATATCTATGTGAATCTTGTTTTGGAATCATCTTTGAAAACATATGTAACATGATTCCTATACTTGGTTGAATCTTTGGTCGTTGTTTTTCATCATAAGAAAATCACTCTCAAATCTATCTTATGTTTTGGATTCAACAACTTTATAAATCACATGTATTTGGTTTTAAAGTTTCACAACTTGCTTAGCTTTGATTGGTATATCATCTTCAAGTTGTATTTTCTAAATACCTGAGATTTGACACTTTATTTCAATCATATCTATTTGTGTGTTTTACACTTTCAAATGGTTTAAACATACATTGAGATACATTGTTAATTTGATTGAAATCCTTATGCATCACATGTTTTGTTCTTTGAATTTCACAAACTTGTTTGGAATAGATAGGTATATCTTTTACAAGTTGTTTTTAACATGTGATTAGCATTCTTTCCTCAATCATAAATGTTTTTATGAGCTAAAATTTTTAAAAGCCTTTGGCATACATTTATGAGCTTTGATTTTCAAATTAATTGAGGACATCATGCATACACTTTGAGCATACATCTTTGCATTCATATAGTGTTTGCATGAATTAGATTTTCACTTTTATATCCGCCTATTTAAGAGGCAATGTATTGAGCCAAAATTGTAATCTCCATCAAGTGTATTATAGACACTACTTAGAGAGATAACCAACCTTTTGGTTGAAGAGGTTATTGCTTAGCCTTGAAAAACATATTGTAAGAGGTTATTGCTTAGCCTATTGAAAAGCATGCATAGTGGAAATCCGGTGGGGTGTGAGGAACACAAGTCGGTAGTGGATGTAGGCGTTGAGGCCGAACCACTATAAATCATTATGTTATGGTGTGTGCTATGTGGTGATTATGTTTATTAGCATCTGCATTTTGTTTGTTAATCATCACAAGTGGCTAGTTGATTTAAAGAAGTTAGAATTGGTCATAATTGGTCACTAATTAGTAGCTCACCCTATTCACCCCCCCCTCTAGGGTAAGAATCCAGGACTTACAGGTAACTTACTGACATGCGAAATCCATTTGCATGAAACCTATTGGCCATGCAGAACCTCATTTGCACGGACTTGTTTAACCGAGCAGTGTTAATGAATTAACACATTTTATGGAATATTATTAGTGAATTAGCACATAACATAAACACACAAATCTTTCATCGATTTCATCAGCCATCTGTTAAAAAACACGTAATATGTTTGTTTACATCAAATCGAGCGTGCAAATAATCAATCGCTGTCAAGATTGACCGACTCCTATGTTGCGACACTATTTCCAATCATTTATCTGAATTGCTCGATGCTCTTTGCATATGGGAGTTGCCATCCTTCTGCATCAGGATGGTGGTGTCTATGCCAATTTGTAGCAATGGGAGGCATGGGTGCTTCTGGCTTCATGAAGACCTGAACAAAATGGTTTCCATTGATGAAACCAACTGCGAGAACTTTGTGAGAACCTAATGGAATCGGGGATGATCTCAAAGGTAGGAAAGTAAGGCACTGCTGCAATGAAAGAAGGACCAATACAACGTTATAATATGAAGATATCAAATGGCCCATGTCCGGCATTGTCATCCATCAATCAAATGAAGGATTGCTGTCAGAGTAAGACAATGCGTAATACAGCTCCCCAACCCTTTCCTCTCCTCCATAGACCAATGCATAATAATCTTGATACCTCTGTAATTAATTGCTCAAATCCATTCTAACTTGCATCCAACTATGCTCGTCCATGCCTAGAAGACCAACTATAGCTCTGAACCTATAGTTACCATCAGCTGCAACATCCTTAACAGTGTGGATATAAGGGCCCAGAGACTGAGGAAGCAAATGCAAAAACGTACATGACTGAGTGTGACAGACAGTCATTTTCTTCTGCTTCGTTACAATTGTATTGTTTCTTCTTCATTACAGTCATTTTCTTCTTCTTCTTTACTCGACAGTGCGTATTCAAAACCAGATGGTTCCCAACGCGTGGACCTATCCAACTTCTTATTTTTTGATGATGACTGATCGCAGGTATTCAATTTAATGTCTGGTTCAAGAAGAGAAGTGGATGAAGGACTCCTCCCTACTTCTCTAAGTTTTTTCAATATTTGCATTTTACCTTCTAATCACTACTTTGAAATCTCTTAGTGATGAGCTCGAACTCTGAAGTTGTGGTCAACGCAGGGGCTTCGTTCACCATAGTGGCTTCTAAATTGAGCTTTCGCCAATAGTGGTAGACACTACTTAGTGGTATCTGAGAACCTTCCCTAATGTAGTCGGCAATTTCGTGTGCACATGGTAAACCATGGGTTCGTCGAATTACGCACCCACATGCCACCGAACCTGGACCAATATCACCAGCTCTTAATGATTCATTTATCACTATATTCAAAGCATTCCTTGATAGGAATCCTCTCAACTCATGAAATAGTGCCGGTTTGAACTTATGTTGCACGGTGTTCAAACTCTTTTCAAAAGAAGCCTTTATCTCCGTAAATGGCAACTCTAGCAAGGCATGGATAACCTGCCAGGACGAATCAAAGCTACAACTCCATGTGCCTAGGTGTCTCTTTAATTTTGCATGTGCACTCTCAGCTCTGTTAGTAGTGACTTTCCCAAAGTGCATATGCCGATCCGTCCATCCAGCCACAAATTGTTCCTCATGCTTATTCAACCACGAGGTCTTCACATAATCAACATCATGTGGATACCCGCAGTAATTTCGTTCCAAAGAAGTTAGAAGTTGCGTATAGTCACTTTCAGTTGGAGAGACTACTAACATGTTCTAATAAGAGATAAATGCACCCCATCTGTCGTTGGTCTAAAAAAACTTCTTACAATTTGCCAAAATGTTTCTAAAAATATGCCACCTGCATACTAAGTTTGCTGCATTAAGAAAAACAACATTTATTGCATTCATCTGTTGACACCAAAAATGTCACTTTGCCTTTTCAAGATCCAAAGAGCTACATGAAGTCGCAACCTGCCATAAATAGGCAATGCTGCTTCCAAAAATCAAATCTTGTCAGAATCAAACAAAAACTGCAAGATTCATCCAGACAGCCAAAAGAGGAGTACACAAGAAGTTTCAAGCCATTTCAAGATCATTTGGCCTAACTTCGCTTCTCCGACAGCCAAATCAAGCCTCTCGGCGGTAAAGCTCTCCGGGACCATGGTTTCCAAGACAGAACCTATGGACCATCTTAAAATGACTCCAATAGGTTCCCTGTCAAATTTCAAGTCAATCGGACATCGGTTGACCGCACATCAAACCGCGACATCTTCATCGCGACAAAAAGCAAGTCTACTGGTGATAGGACCCCAAACGGCTTCAAAACTCAAACAAAAGCCTATGGTTGGTCTTATTTATTGCTTAGGAGGCTTCACACCAAATTTCAGGTCATTCCGACATCGTTTGACCCAGTTTCAGCTTTTGACAGAAAATCGACAACTCTGCGCGACAAAGTCTTCGGCTTTCTCAGGAAATTGGAAACTTTGCAAAATAAAATGCAAGGATTCTCATCAGGTTTCCTACAAAGAAATCAGGCCAATAAATGATCAAAATGTCAAAGAAAAGTACAGAAGAAAAAAGAATCAAAAAAGAGCAAAAACGGACGCAAAACGGGACCAAAAAGGGGAAAAACCCCCCCAGGGTCGCAGACCCCTGCGACCCTGGGCCAGGGTCGCCGGCGACCATGGACCCCGGGGTCGCCGGGAAAGCCCCGGAAACCCCGGTTTTCGCCGTTTTTTCGCGATTCGAGAAGCCCAGCCTCTGGTACTTTCCAAAATTCATGCTTTTGAGACACCAAGTCCTCTGACATCCGTCCAAAACACGGGTAAATCATCAAGAGTATCGAAGACAGTATTGATCGCCACCCGGTCAACCAAAAAAGTGTGCTTTCCACCCGACCGATCGAGAAATCGACAGGACAGATGGCACCGACCCGCTGTTGGCAACAAACACCTGAAATTACATGGTCATCTGATGTCGATCTACATGAAGATCCATCGATGATCATCGACAGAAGAATTCCAAAAGACGTGGCACGGCCCGCGACTCTTCAGCTGCTCGGCGACCACTTAATGCGATTAATTGACTAGCTTTATTACAGTCATTAATCCATTTCTTTGGACGGCCCAATCAGAAGCAAGCATTCGGGAGTTACAAGTCAAGAAATTCATGGCATTTAACCCATGAAACTCCTCCCATCATGGCGATTAAAGGCGATTAAATGCCCTCAATCTCCTCCGGCCAATCAGAAGCCAAGAAAAAGGAGTTACAAAATAAACAATTCAATTTTGTAACTCTCCCATTATGCGGCTTAATGACATTAAAAGCCCATAAACTCTCCTAAATGGCTACCAAGAGCCTATAAATAGGAGAGCACTCCAAAGGAATCCAGATCGAAAAAACACACAACAAACATCAGACAGCAGTCAGAAATCCAGAGAAAAGAAAAAGAGAGAAAACTCTGCGGAAGTTCTACACCGGCCACCGCAACAAGGTGACAAAAGTCCCTTGGGGGGTACCCCCCCCCAAGGTCCTTGCCTTCTCCTCCTGCCTCCAATGGCTTAGATGTGGCTTTTCAGCCCGTCTACTCGGTTTTTTATTGGACATAGGACCTTCCTTTGGTCTTTGTCTTCTAAAAACCCGAGGTTATAGCCAAGCCAAGTGAATCAAATAGCATCCTCTGTTCTCATCTGCATGGATGATGGCGAAGCCCACATATGGCTTGCGACCGTCAATCTAAACGAGTCCCCCACAATCTCCTGAGAAGTTAGATCCTCCTTTTCTTGCTTTTCATTGTAGTTTGTATTTTTTCAAAAGAGACAAAAATCACAATTCTTGTCTTTCATTGTTGATAAGGATTGTAAATCGGCTATAAACGCCAAAATCGGCTATAAACGCCAAAAATCGGCTATAAACGCCAAAATCGGCTATAAATGCCAAAAAAATCGCCTTTCACGGTAAATCAAGAAAATGTCTCTTTTCTTAAATATATGTGCAATGGAAAACTTGAAAGAAGTTGATTTCCTTTTTACTTGCGAAGGTTGATCTCCGGATCACCACTTGCAATTCCAAGTAAAATAGAAAATCTGGCACACCCACAAAAAAAGAAATGTTGATGCACGCCCTTGCCCGCCGGTTACGAAAGGGTCGGACCCGACGGACTCCCACGTCCGCCGACCTCGGTAGAACCAAGCAGGAGCGCGGTCCATCAAGCTGGCATCACCCGGTGGGACTCGTTTATTTGAGAACACGATGCTAGAAATGAAATATTTGCATATCATATATTTTGCTCTATGCTTATATTTCTTTTCTCGATTCCTTGGCTACTTTATAATTGGTGGCCTATGTTGAATTCAAAAAAAAAAAAAAATGAGATGAGATTTTTTGTTTGGAAATTTCTAATTCTTTGAATTTATTTCCACTCTTTCTCTTTTCAAAAAAATAAAAAAAATAAAAAAAATTAAAAAAATCAGATTTCTCAATTTGGATTCAAAATTGAGAAACCTTGATCCGTTCCTATCGTTCATCGCGCTTGCAGAAATGTTGAGCCTGTTCGACTAAGGTTTTGGGCCATGGTTTCTCTTCGATGAGTTCATTAAAAAATCAAAAAAAATATATATATATATATAAAAAAAAAATCAGATTTCTCAATTTGGATTCAAAATTGAGAAACCTTGATCCGTTCCTATCGTTCATCGCGCTTGCAGAAATGTTGAGCCTGTTCGACTAAGGTTTTGGGCCATGGTTTCTCTTCGATGAGTTCATTAAAAAATAAAAAATATATATATATATAAAAAAATTTTTTTAGATTTCTTAATTTGGATTCAAAATTGAGAAACCTTGATCTGTTCCTATCGTTCATCGCGCTTGCAGAAATGTTGAGCCTGTTCGACTAAGGTTTTGGGCCATGGTTTCTCTTCGATGAGTTTATTAAAAAATCAAAAAAAAAAAATATATATATATATAAAAAAAAATTTTAGATTTCTCAATTTGGATTCAAAATTGAGAAACCTTGATCTGTTCCTATCGTTCATCGCGCTTGCAGAAATGTTGAGCCTGTTCGACTAAGGTTTTGGGCCATGGTTTCTCTTCGATGAATTCATAAAAATAAAAATAAAATAAAAAAAAAATATAAAAAAAAAAGACATAGACCACTAAGGTTAAACCAACTGTGTTCTTTGATCATGGTTGATTCAAAGAAAAAGCCTTGTCCAGAGTGTGGAGACAGCTTGACTGTTCTAGGCAAGGGTCCTCCAAACGGGTTCATTAAGTAATCCTACCCTTACCTGGGGGCAATTCTATCAATCAAGATTTCATAAGACCGGGTTAGGAGGCCTATGTGTACTCTCTCGTCTTTTAAATAAAAAAAAATATAAATAAAAAAAATATAAAAATTTTAAAATAAAAAAATAAAAAATAAAAAAATTTTCAAAAAAAAAATCTTAAAAAAAAAAAATAATAAAAATAAATAAATAAAAAAAAAAGATTTTTTAAAAAAAAAATCTTCAAAAAAAAAAAAAAAAAAAAACTTCCGTCATCTTGGGTTTAGATTGGAGAAATCTTGGTCTTCTTCTTTCTGAGCACTGGCGCTCGCGGAAATCGCTGAGCCCGTGTTCAGATTGGAGTGCCTTTTGCTCTCTTTGATGAACCCGATATTGGCCTTTCAAAAGAAAACTCGTCATTTTTAGATTCAGATCCGAGAAATCATGGTTCATTTCTTTCTGAGCACTAGGCGCTCGCGGAAATCGCTGAGCCCGTGTTCAGATTGGAATACCATATGCTCTCTTTGATGAATCTAATCTTGACCTTTCAAAACAGAGAATCTCATCTCATAGATGCGGTCTCAAAACATTTGTGTCTAGCGGTACTAGTACGCCCTTTCAGGGTCTACTGTATTGCGACCGGCACATTTGTAACTCCAACTTTATATTCTTCTTACTTCGAGCAAGCTCTGCTTCTCGATAAGTCGAATTTAAGTTCACAATTGCTTCTAGCAGTCACTGGGATGCCCATTCCGGGCTTACCACACCTGCGATCAGAACAATTGTACCCTCTATGGCATTTTGCCTTCCTCATATTGCTTGGGTCATCTACCTCGAGCAATTTGAAAAGACGAAACCATAGAACTTCCCATTTATGATCATTATATTCTTGTGATTACTAATGGATGTGGTCTTGTTTCAGAAATTTTCGAAAAAAACTAACAATGGCAGCTTCACTAACCATTACTTTCGACGAAAGCAAGCACCAACTCATGCTTCAACAGAAGCAAACCACGCGCACCTACAAGCGCCCCATCAGCTGCCGAAGTGTCAACTCCCTCGGCAACTCTGTGAACTCCGGGTCGACCTCCACTCCCCGGACTATCGTCTTCGGGACGCTGGGACCATTCCCACTTCCTGAGGAACAAACTGCTCCCTCCAAGAAGCAGAAACTCGCCTCTCAACGTGTCACTACCATGACACCAAAGGCGAGCACCAAAAGGCCTGAAGCCCGTGGCAGCCCCACGAAGCCTCAACCTGCAAACAACCAGGTCTATCCCAAGACTTGGTCGCCAAGACCTTCACCAAAACAAAGAAGGTCCCAGGCATCCACTAAGCCAGCATTCCTGGCCCCACTCAAGGAGAACCAGTTCTATCCTCTTGCTTACATGAAAGAGGAGAGACCCATCTCCAACCTGACTTCCAAGTCATCCCAGCATGAGCCGGCTTGTTCCTACAAGCCCAAAATCAAGTCATGCATCACAAGGCCTCCACAAGCATCTGCTAAGGCCTACAAATCTGCAGTTCGACCCTTCATATCTACAGGGGCCGAACTTCACAAATTCAAAGCTTCGCTGCAACTGGCGAAGGATAGGGTTCGCATCCTGTCCTTGCCCAGCTACAAAGAAGACAGACTCGGCTGCTGCGCCCGAGGGAGCACATCCTTCATTGTCAAAGCCCAGTCAGAGCTGACCGAAGCTCAAATTGCTCGTCGTATACGCCGCCGCGCGTCGTACCGACAAAAGAGACTACAGAAGCAAAGGACCCAGCCTCCCACACTTCAAGTCTCTCCCAAATGGGTCGAAAAAGAAAGACCCAACCAAGTTGCTGCCGTCCATATGGTTGGAAAAACCAGAAGGCGCCAAAAATCAGCAACAAAAATCCATGTCCGACGTCCAATGACCCGCAGCGTCTCAAGGACAAGAAGACATTCAGAAGAATCCCCTGCTCCTTCAAGCAAAGGACAGCAGAGTGATCCTTCCTCAAGCTCCTCTTCAAAAAGAATGAGCCCCAGCTCAGTCACCAGGACAGTTTCTTCGTTCGAATCACGAAGGATGAATGTCTTGGCTACAAATTCTGAGCCACCACCCCACAATCCACCTCCAGAAGATGCGATCACCCGCATCCAGCAGTTGGAACAGGGCCAGCAGAGGATTGAAACTCTGATGGAAAACCTTCTCCTCGCCTTCCAAAATCAGGCGAACAATGAACCTCCTCCGAATCATCAAGACGACGAGGTTAATAGAGAAGAAAATGAGTCACGCGCCCTTACCAAAAAGGACGTAGACGGTATCCTCGCCAAAGCAAAAGAAGAGGATATACTCAAAGAGCATGGGATCAAGCCACCATATCCCTTATGGATGGACTCGGTCCCGTTCCCCACCAAATTCAAGCATCCTACTCTCCAAACATATACGGGGAAAGGATCAGCCAGACAGCACGTCATCCACTTCAAGATCCTGACGGGAGCTATCGCGGATCAAGATGCACTCAAGATCCGCCTCTTTGCAAGTACCCTAAAAGGTACGGCCTTCGATTGGTACTCCACTCTGCCGGAGGACTCAATCCAAAATTGGGCCATGCTAGAGACACGCTTCCTGACTCACTTCAAAGGTGAGGATCACCCCGCTACTATGGCTCAGCTGTGCAGCCTAAAACAGGGGGAGAATGAATCAACATATGACTTCATTCACAAGTGGAAAGCAATGGCATACAAATGCTCTGATGTATTGCCACAGGCGTCGCTAGTCGACATCTGCCGAAACAACATGAGAGCCAGAATCCGCTCCATGATCATCGGCAACAAATCAAAAAACCTGGGAGAACTCCTAGAAGCTTCCATGGAAGCTGAAACGGTGATTAAAGACCTCAACAGTCAGAAATCATCAAGAAAAGAGCCAACCGCCATTGCAACCTCTAAACCAAAGAAGAAAGAGGTCCTCAATGTGCAGACCAAGCCAGCTCCTCAGCCACCAAAGAAAGCTGAAAACAAAGCTGCTGGTAAGAGACCTGAACTCTCTGATGCCTTCAAAGAACGAGTAGAGAAGAAATACCCGTTTGATGAAGATGTTGATGAAATCTTCGGGGCTCTTGTGGCAAACGGCAAGCTCACCTTGCCTGAACCAAAAAGACCGGGTGATGTTGGCAAAACCAACGATCCTCGGTACTGTCCATACCACCAGATGATCTCGCATCCTCTCAATCAATGCTTCGTTGTGAGAGAGAAAATAAATGAGATGTGGAAAAACGGAGTCATCACCTTTGACAAAAACTATGGGTCTGCCTCCGTCAACATGGTGACATGTGGACAAACATCAAGATCACCGAAGAAGAAGATCACTACTTCCTTCAAGGTGATAAACTCAATCGAAGAGTCTGAGGAACTGGTTCCTTACCCAACACCAGACGGACAACCGATATGGGTACATCCCGATCTCCTGGAAGATGAAAATTGGGAGGTCGTGAAAATAAAGCCTACAGCTCAACAGCGAAGGCAGGCTAGGAAACATCTCCTCAAGCTCAAACGGCAAGAGAAGACCCAGCCAAAACTAGAGGTCAAAGAAAAGGCAGAGGCTTCCTCTACCGCTTCACTGGAGGTAACAAAAACATCCCTTCCAGAGACTTCAAAGGGGGTAAGGAAATTCACTCTCAGTGATTTCATGCCACCTCAATTTAAAGAAGCCATGCAGGAGACATCATACTCTTGCAATTCGGTAGTTGGATTCTCCATTGATGGATACGAGTCCAGCGACACCGATGATGGATTCGAACCCAACTACACAGATGAGTGGGAGGAATCCCTTGAAACAGGAGAATATCTCTCCGATGAAGAATGGGTTCCTGAATCTCATCTTATGCCAGTAATCTGGTATAACCCCCTACAGCCACAAGGATCCTGGTCTGATGATGAAGAAGACCAAGAGGCTGTACAAGAAAATGCTGCTGACCCAGCACCTCTCATTATTCCAGTGGAAATCAACAATGTTGAGCCACAAAGAGATGATGAAGAAGAAGATCCGGCTCCCATGCCTGATCTTGAAGAATATGCAAGGATCTTGCAGCGACTCGCTCTAGAACAAGAGCAAGAACGCGTCAACGAGCCTCCTCGCAATCCAGAGCCTGAAGTCCCTGAAGACCACCAGGTACATCCTCCCTTAACTCCTGAAAATGGAGAAAATTGCTGGATAGACGATCCTCTCACATCCGAGGATGGGTCTGACTCCGATCAGGCAACGTCTCCTGTCAGAGCTTCCTGTAATGTGATAATTCGGGATTATAGCTCTTCCGAAGCATCGTCTGATGAGAGCACTTACACTCCGGCGACGCCTAGCAATGTATCTTCTGGAGCCACCTCGTCTCACGTGACTTTCACTGAGATGACACCCTCTCAGGTTTCTTCTCCTGAGACTGTGACTTCAAAGTTCACACCCTTCCTGACTGAAGAATTCCCAGCCATTGATGCTTGGGACGATGAATTAGTCAACGAAGAAGAAAGATTGCTGGATGCTGTTCAGGACTTGTTCCCGGAAAATGCTCCATGCAACACAATCACTGAGGATGGTAACTCTGCTGCTGATGCATCCTCAGCAAATGAAAAACGACAGCCTCTTGATCCTGAAGACAATCTTCCAAACGAAGACCCTTCTCAAGAAGCTCTCGAAGTTGGTAGAGGCACCCGCTCAGGCCGGGACTACCACAAAAATTACAACCAATCTTCCTTTACATATGTAAATCCTTCGGGAAAAGATGTTGTAAGCGCCCCTAGTGGCAACAATGATGAACATGCAGGCCCTAAGGAGGCTTTCAAGTATGACTTGATTGAACACTTCAAGCACATACCTGCACGTCTGCACATCCTAGATTTGTTGCGAATGTCTCCGCACACTCGTAATAATCTCATCTCAGAATTACAAAAACTGAATGAGGATGTCGACAAACATGCCCCGCAAGTCCTCCAAATTGAAATGGATTACCGGGTCAAAAACTCAGAAGCCTCCTCAAAGGGAGAAAAGAAGAAAACTGAGGGATCATGCATTGAATGCCTCTCGGTTAAAAAAGCAGCCAATGCAACCATCGCCTTCACAAAGGATGACCTCCTACTTGGCGAAACCAGGCATAACCGACCCCTGTACTTCACAGGGTATATCAAGGAAATGCCTATGCATAGAGTTCAGATCGACCCAGGTTCTGCACTCAACCTTATCTCCACATCGGCTCTTGAAGAGTTGGGCATCCCACCTAGCAAACTGAGCCACACATCTGTATCTATCTTTGGATACGATGGGAGTACTCAAAGGCCTATCGGCAAAATCAGGTTCAAGTTGCAGATCGGTGATCTTATCTCTGAGGTCACAGTGTATGCAATAAAGACCCCTTCATGCTACAACATCCTTCTCGGACGCCCTTGGATCCATGAGAATGGTGTTGTCCCTTCAACTCTACATCAATGCATCAAATTTGTTGGCAACGACGGCATGATACATCGAGTCTTTGCGGACAGAAAACCCTTCAAAGGTAAAGAAATCCACTTCGCAGACTCACAGATGTATGAAGGTGAAAAAGAAGAAGAGGAGAATCATACAGCATCCTTTGCCGAAAATCTCCAGAAAGATAAAGGCAAAGCTCCTCAACAATCACCGGAAGAAAACAAACCATCCGGTAAATCTGAAGAGAGCATGCAAACTCCCTTCATCATCTCCCTCAAATCTTCAAAGCCTTTGGTCATCACAACTAAAGTGAAGAAGGCAAAACAAAAGCCTGGGGGCAAATTTGTTGTTTCTTTCGTGTCTATCATGCAAGACACGGACTCGGATTCAGAGCCAGAAGACGACACATCGTCAAGCCAAGCTGACACTCAGCAAGTTCAGCCTGCTCTTACTCCAATGGAGACAACTTCTGACATAGAAGATCCTACGTCAGCTTCCTTCGTTGTTCCAGCAACTTCAGCAAAGGAAAAACCGATCTTCTTCCATAGATCGGATGCTTCTTCATCAAACTCCATGCTTGAACCTTTCCAAAATAAAGGTACGCCTCAACTATCCTTATACAGTTCTGTGGCACAAGCTATTATGAAGAAAATGGGCTACGACGCTCAAAACCCAGTCGGTTTGGGAGAAGGACGCGGTATTCTCACGCCATTGGGGCCCGTCTTGACCAAAAGCCAGCTGGAAGATTGGAGACTCTACGGCTATGTAGAAAAGTCTTCACACGGGTTAGGGTATGATCCTGACACTCCCTTGAGACAGTTGACACAAAGGCTTAAAAGTCAATATACTGACCAAGCCTCAACATCTCAAATCCATGAAGACATCGATCTCCCTGGATATCTCTTTGATGAGTCACTTGACAAAGATCCAGGAAGCTCATCCAACTGGCACGATTTCTCCGAAAATGAAGAGGAGTTGTCCGATGGCACAGACGTGTGGACTTCTGACCCAGAAGAACCCTCATCTCCAAAAGAAGTAGCCTACTTCGACTCGGTTTCAACAGGCGATTGGGATCATCTCATAACAAGCCTTGGGAAAATTACCGATCAAGAAGACCCGTGGAAAGGAACAAAATCTTGGTCTGGAAATGCCCTTGAAACCCCAGAAGGTTTCGTTGAGCTGGAAGCCTCCGAAAATATTGTGGAGGAACCACCTTCGAACCTTCCAACAGAAGATCCTGTTCAAAAGATAGACTTGGGAACACCAGATAACCCACGTCCTGTATTCATAAGCAAGAATATAAAGGATGATGAGTTACCCGAGTATATCGCTTTTCTTCGTGAGTTCGTTGATTGCTTTGCATGGTCTTATGCTGAAATGCCAGGCTTAGACCCCAAAATAGCAGTTCACAAACTCAATCTTCAAGAAGACATCAAGCCTGTCAAGCAAGGCCAAAGAAGATTCCGTCCAGATGTGATGGATAAAATTGAACAAGAAGTTCAAAAACTCAAAAGCGTCGGCTTCATCCGTGAGGAACAACATCCTGAATGGTTGGCCAACATTGTCCCCGTGACAAAGAAAAATGGGCAGATCAGGGTCTGTATTGACTATAGAGACCTGAATGGCGCATGCCCAAAAGATGAATTTCCGCTCCCCATACCAGAGGTAATGATTGATAATACCTGTGGATTCGAGCGAATGACATTCATGGATGGTTTCTCTGGCTACAATCAGATAAAGATGCATCCTGAGGATGAAAAACATACATCCTTTCGAACCCCATTTGGCGTGTATTGCTACACTGTCATGCCATTCGGTTTGAAGAATGCTGGTGCCACATATCAGAGGGCTATGATGAAAATATTCCAAGATATGCAGCACAAGACGGTTGAATGTTACGTTGATGATCTCGCCGTCAAAAGCAAAAGAAAAGAAGATCATCTCGAAAACCTTCGAGAAGTCTTCCTCCGGCTTCGCAAACACAAACTGCGAATGAATCCATTGAAAATGCTTTTTCGGCGTCTCGTCGGGTAAGTTCCTCGGATTCTTAGTTCGGAAAGCTGGGATAGAGCTTGACCCCATAAAAGTCAAAGCCATTCTAGAAATGCCCTCTCCAAGAACCTTGAGAGAACTCAAAGGGCTTCAAGGGAGATTAGCCTACATCAGACGGTTCATCTCCAATCTTTCGGGGAAATGTCGTCCATTCTCCCGGTTGATGAAAAAAGGTGTAAACTTTGTCTGGGATGCTGACTGTGAAGCTGCTTTCCAAGACATCAAGTCATACCTGACAAAACCTCCAGTGTTAGCTGCTCCTACCACTGGAAAACCATTCATCTTGTACACAAGAGCCCTTGATCACTCTTTGGGAGCTCTGCTTGCGCAAGAAAATGATCAAAGAAAAGAAGCTGCTCTATATTACCTCAGCCGCATGCTAGTAGGTGCAGAGCATCGCTACTCTCCAGTCGAAAAAGAATGTCTTGCAGTGATGTTCGCCGTACAAAAGCTGCGTCACTACTTGCTTTCCAACACAGTCTACCTGGTCTCGAGGGTCAACCTCTTGAAGGTCCTTGTCACAAAGGCAGGTTCTCTCAATGCTCGACTGGCAAAATGGTCCATCCTTCTGTCACAATTTGATATTAGGTATGTACCACAAAAAGCAATCAAAGGGCAAGCTCTAGCAGACTTCCTCGCAGAGCATCCATTGCCTAAAGATTCTCCACTCAGAGATGATCTCCCAGACGAACCAGTCTACAATGTGGAGACTTTCTCACAAAGTGCCTCCTGGGACATGTACTTTGACGGTGCAACCAGGACAAATGAAAAAAGACAGCTGATCTCGGGAGTTGGCATCCTCTTTGTTAGCCCCGACAAATACATGATTCCACACGCTTTCTCGCTACTGGAACCATGCACAAACAATGCAGCTGAATATCAAGCTCTGATCTTAGGATTGGAACTCGCCATCGAATCCGGTATCACCATGCTGGAAGTCTTTGGAGACTCTCAACTGATCGTCAACCAGATGAATCAGAAATTTGAAGTCAGGAAGCCAGATTTGTTGCCCTACTACAACAAGGCACAGTCACTTCTGCAAAAGTTTGACATCTGTCACATCACCCACATTCGTAGAGGTGAAAACATACGTGCAGATGCCCTAGCCGGACTTGCCGCATCCATGGCAATCCAGGAAGGGGAAAACATGCAAGTCACAGTGTGCGAAAGGAGAATCCTTCCTCCTCTTAACACACACCAAGCAGTTGCTGAATGCCACCAAGTGGTAGGAAGTCGGATTTCAATCCTTCAAACTTCAATTGGCGACTGGAGGGATCCGTTCATTGATTACATTATGTTCGGAATCCTACCTGAAGATCCAAAAGAACGGGTAAGCATCCAAAGGCGAACCCCAAGCTTCCATTTGGATATTCCTTCAAAAATCCTTTACAGGAAATCCTTCAACGGAGTACTTCTACGCTGCTTGTCACAACAAGAGGCTGAAGAAACACTCAAAGAAGTTCATGCTGGTCTTTGTGGAGCTCATCAGGCTGGACCTAAGCTCTATGATCAGATAAAAAGGTTAGGATATTACTGGCCTACCATGGTAGCTGACGCAATGCAATTTGCTAAGCGCTGCCAACAATGCCAAGTTCATGGAGATTACATTCACATGCCTCCAGAATGGCTGCATCCTACAGCGATCTCATGGCCTTTCGAAGCCTGGGGTATGGACATCATAGGTCCTATTTCTCCCCCTTCAAGCAAAGGTCATCGCTTCATCTTCGCCGCTACGGATTACTTCTCCAAGTGGTCAGAAGCATTTGCGTTTTAACGAAATGAAGACCTCATCAGTCCTTCAGTTCCTACGCACCAACATCATTTGTCGTTTCGGTATACCCAAAAGATTCGTCCATGATAACGGACCACAGTTCCGGGATCATCGATTCTACAGGTTCTGCGACAAATACAAAATTCAAAGCTGTCCTTCGACTCCATACAATCCGGCAGCAAACGGGTTAGCAGAAGCTTTCAACAAGACACTCTGCAAAATCCTCAAAAAAATGATCTCTAATCACAAAAGAGACTGGGAGCGACAAAATGTCTGAAGCTTTGTGGGCCTATCGAACCACCGTTCGAGGACCAACCCATAGCACACCATTCTCCTTGGTCTATGGATGCGAAGCTGTCGTGCCCTTGGAAGTACAAATTCCTTCCTTGAGGGTATCCTTGCAAAATGACATGACTCAAGAAAGCAATGTCAAATTGCGGCTCCATGAGCTGGACAATCTCGATGAGAGACGGCTCGAAGCTCAACAAAGCATTGAACTTTACCAAGCACGCATGGCGGGATCTTTCGATAAAAAGGTCAGACAACGCGCCTACAAAAAGAATGACTTGGTTCTTGCGGTAAAAAGACCAATGGTCTTCGCTCACAAGTCCAAAGGCAAATTTGAGCCAAAATGGGAGGGACCCTACGTCATCGACAAGGTTTTCTCCAATGGCGCATACGCACTCCTAAACATGGAAGGTGACAGATGTATGCTGCCCATCAATGGCAAGTTCTTAAAGCGGTACTACCCTTGAAGACTTACCCAACTGGGTAAGAGCAATGCCTGTATGGCCAAAACCGGTTTCCAGGTACACGCTCGCTAAACCCACCCTTTTTCAGAATTTTCATGTCAAATATTGAAATTTCTAGAAATCTAAAACAATGCTTACTTTCATCGTTTCATTGTTCAAAAAAAAAAAAAAAAAATCCAAGTTTAGGAACCTTTCCCTAACTTGACCAAAATTTTCAACCCTTGAACCCAAATTCATGGTTTGAAAACAAAATCCGGATTCAGGGATTTCCACCCTAGTCCACCCTGCCTTTTACCGTCAAAATGGTTTTTGGTCAAAACTCATGACCCTCGTGTCTTTAAACAAAAAAGTGGTTTTTCAAAAACCGCGAGGAAAGCGACGCTTAGTCGATACTCGCACAATCGGAAGCAAGCGAACCACGTTCGACACTTCCAAATCGCAGGGAAGCGACATTTCGTCGATACTTGCAAAATCCAAAACCGTGGAAACGCAACATTCAGTTGATATCCACAACCCAAATTTCAAAGGTTCGAAAAAACCTAAAAAAACTGTGGAGACGCAACATTTCAGTTGATATCCATAACCAAAGGTTCGAGAAAACCACAAATTCAAAAATCGTGGGGAAACGACATCAAGTCAGTACCCGCAAAACCAAAATTTTTGAAAAAGCAAGGATGCGACATTCCATCGATACTTGCACCCAAAACCGCGAGGATGCGACATTCCATCGATACTCGCAACCGAATGAGCAAGGATGCGACATTCCATCGATACTTGCAAGAACATTCAGTAGGGAGGCGACTTTTAGTCGATACTTGCATTTTTTGACAACCAAACCGGCTATAAATGCCATCAAACAGGCTATAAATGCCACAAACCGGCTATCAATGCCACCAAAACAAAACCGGCTATCAATGCCACAAAAAAAAAAAACTTGGATTTCAAAAAAAAAAAGGCTATCAATCCAAAAAAAAACCGGCTATCAATGCCACCAAAACAAAACAGGCTATCAATGCCACCAAAAACGGCTATAGATGCCAAAAACAAACCGGCTATCAATGCCACCAAAATTGGCTATAGATGCCAAAACAAAAAAAACTCGGCTATCAATGCCACAAGAAAAGCTGGCTCTCATGCCAAAATTGGCTTCCATGCCACAAACAAAAACCTGGCTTTCATGCCAAAACAATCATTGACAAAAGATTTCACAAAATGACAACCTTTTGATCAAATCCCATTAGCAATTACTTTTATCACAAAAAGA
>CM022946.1:104656687-104730207 GCA_012931725.1 Litsea cubeba
GAAGCCTGGGGTATGGACATCATAGGTCCTATTTCTCCCCCTTCTCCCCAAAGCAAAGGTCATCGCTTCATCTTCGCCGCTACGGATTACTTCTCCAAGTGGTCAGAAGGCATTGCGTTTTAACGAAATGAAGACCTCATCAGTCCTTCAGTTCCTACGCACCAACATCATTTGTCGTTTCGGTATACCCAAAAGATTCGTCCATGATAACGGACCACAGTTCCGGGATCATCGATTCTACAGGTTCTGCGACAAATAACAAAATTCAAAGCTGTCCTTCGACTCATACAATCCGGCAGCAAACGGGTTAGCAGAAGCTTTCAACAAGACACTCTGCAAAATCCTCAAAAAAATGTCTCTATCACAAAAGAGACTGGAGCGACAAAATGTCTGAAGCTTTGTGGGCCTATCGAACCACCGTTCGAGGACCAACCCATAGCACACCATTCTCCTTGGTCTATGGATGCGAAGCTGTCGTGCCCTTGGAAGTACAAATTCCTTCCTTGAGGGTATCCTTGCAAAATGACATGACTCAAGAAAGCAATGTCAAATTGCGGCTCCATGAGCTGGACAATCTCGATGAGAGACGGCTCGAAGCTCAACAAGCATTGAACTTTACCAAGCACGCATGGCGGGATCTTTCGATAAAAAGGTCAGACAACGCGCCTACAAAAAGAATGACTTGGTTCTTGCGGTAAAAAGACCAATGGTCTTCGCTCACAAGTCCAAAGGCAAATTTGAGCCAAAATGGGAGGGACCCTACGTCATCGACAAGGTTTTCTCCAATGGCGCATACGCACTCCTAAACATGGAAGGTGACAGATGTATGCTGCCCATCAATGGCAAGTTCTTAAAGCGGTACTACCCTTGAAGACTTACCCAACTGGGTAAGAGCAATGCCTGTATGGCCAAAACCGGTTTCCAGGTACACGCTCGCTAAACCCACCCTTTTTCAGAATTTTCATGTCAAATATTGAAATTTCTAGAAATCTAAAACAATGCTTACTTTCATCGTTTCATTGTTCAAAAAAAAAAAAAAAATCCAAGTTTAGGAACCTTTCCCTAACTTGACCAAAATTTTCAACCCTTGAACCCAAAATTCATGGTTTGAAACAAAATCCGGATTCAGGGATTTCCACCCTAGTCCACCCTGCCTTTTACCGTCAAAATGGTTTTTGGTCAAAACTCATGACCCTCGTGTCTTTAAACAAAAAAGTGGTTTTTCAAAAACCGCGAGGAAGCGACGCTTAGTCGATACTCGCACAAATCGGAAGCAAGCGAACCACGTTCGACACTTCCAAAATCGCAGGGAAGCGACATTTCGTCGATACTTGCAAATCCAAAACCGTGGAAACGCAACATTTCAGTTGATATCCACAACCCAAATTTCAAAGGTTCGAAAAAACCTAAAAAAACTGTGGAGACGCAACATTTAGTTGATATCCATAACCAAAGGTTCGAGAAAACCACAAATTTCAAAAATCGTGGGGAAACGACATCAAGTCAGTACCCGCAAAACCAAAATTTTTGAAAAAGCAAGGATGCGACATTCCATCGATACTTGCACCCAAAACCGCGAGGATGCGACATTCCATCGATACTCGCAACCGAATGAGCAAGGATGCGACATTCCATCGATACTTGCAAGAACATTCAGCAGGGAGGCGACTTTTAGTCGATACTTGCATTTTTTTGAAAACCAAACCGGCTATAAATGCCATCAAAACAGGCTATAAATGCCACAAACCGGCTATCAATGCCACCAAAACAACCGGCTATCAATGCCACAAAAAAAAAAACTTGGATTTCAAAAACGGCTATCAATGCCACCAAAACAAACCGGCTATCAATGCCACCAAAACAAACAGGCTATCAATGCCACCAAAAACCGGCTATAGATGCCACAAAACAAACCGGCTATCAATGCCACCAAAATTGGCTATAGATGCCACAAACAAAAAAAACTCGGCTATCAATGCCACAAGAAAAGCTGGCTCTCATGCCAAAATTGGCTTCCATGCCACAAACAAAAACCTGGCTTTCATGCCAAAACAATCATTTGACAAAAGATTTTCACAAAATGACAACCTTTTGATCAAATCCCATTTAGCAATTACTTTTATCACAAAAAGATTCAAGTGAGCGTAGGGATAACAAAAAAAAAAAATCAAATCCCATTTAGCAATTACTTTTATTACAAAAAGATTAAAGTGAGCGTAGGGATAACAAAAAAAAAGTGTTCATAAGCACTACATAACAAAAAAAGAAAAGAGTACCAAAAAAAAAAAAAATACATGTGGTACCAAAAAAAAGAAAGTGTTCACAAGCACTACAAAAAATAAGTACCAAAAAAAATACAAGTGGTACCAAAAAAAAAAAAAAAAAAAAAAAAAAAGAAAGAAGGATGGTTTCTGTATACAGGAGCTCAATCAAAAATGGTCTCCAGCCAAGAGTTCAGCTCCCCAAGCAGACTTTTAGCCTCAGCTGTCAAGGATTCCAAGGCACGCTTCTTCAGGAACTTGCCATGAGATGCTGGAGTGGGCTGTACCCCTTCTCTCACACCAGGAAGCTTACCTCGAGCAGCTTGCCATTGTTCATCCTCATCAGACTTCCTTTTGAGAACCAGTTCGGCATCTGCAACCTGGTGAATCAGAGCACTCTCCCTGTCGCGAGCTTCTATTATGGCAGTCCACTTGGCAGCAACTTGTGCCTGCAGATGCTCAAGACGTTTCCTGGCCTCATCGACCTCCCTATCAAGGATGTTAAGGTCATGTGTCAGCCCGATGATGGTTAGCTCTTCTCTATTCCTCTTTCGGACTGCCACCTTCCTGTTTTCTGTAGCCTCATCCAGGTCAGACTTAGCCTTATCAGCAGGATCCAGGAACATCTCCTTGAAGAACTGGTCATCAGCCAAACTCACGGTCTCAAACCACTTGTCACCCAGTGCAATGATCCTATCAACGATCGCCCTGGCACCTGTGACATCCAGACCAGCCTCTTCAGTATCGCTGAGAATCTCCTGCACATGCTGGATCATGCCAAATCCGACTTCCAAGTGCCCAGAAAAGAGAGTCTCAATCCAAGAGCTCACAACTCGCACCACCACCTTCTTCGCAAAAAGAAGAGATGGCCCAGCTGAGGATTCGCCCAACTCCGTTGGTCGGCTACTCATGTCATCATCTGTTGAAAGAGTAACAAAAGAACTCTTTCCAGCTGAAGCTGCTCCTGCTCGGGAAGGAATCTCAGCGCGAGGAATCTCCTCAATATTGTCAGAGCTGGTCCCAGGAATCTCTACCTCTGGATCAACCTCTGGCATCTCTTGCTCTGGAAGCAACGGATCCTCCTCTGCCACTTCAAAACCTGCAAAGGAAACACAAAAAGGTATGAATATGACCCTGTTTGAAAATCATTATCAGAGTTATAACTACAAAATACCTTCTTCGACGACTGGCGGAACACTTTCTTCCTCCATGAACTCATCGAAAGCATCATCAACATTTGCGTCCATCGATGGTTCAAAGTCATCAGAACCCTGTGGCAAGTCAGCTGGCAACAAAAAAAAAATGTGTTAGCAAGCCAAGTCACAAACAAAAAAAAAGAGCAAAAGAAGTCGTACCAATTGGAGATTTTGGATTTACTCCAGAGTCCCTCGGTTCTTCTTCAGGTGCCTCAACAGGATCCATCACCACCTCATCGGTTGGGACCTCAGGCATCACCAAGTCTTCCTCTGCTAAAAAAAAAAAAGAGAAGAAAAGCAGAAACAAGAAGCAAATCATAACATGGAAAAATCCCATGAAAAGAAATGGAAAGAGAAAAAGGAAGAATCATACCTTCACCGACGGTCTCTTCTTCTCGGCTTCTCTTCTCCGGAGGCTCGTCAGCATCCACTGGCACATCCTCATTGATAGTAAGAGGAACTTCCAAGTTAGGAGAGTCCCCATGCTGCCCCTTGCTACTATGATGACTCCTCCTCCTCTTACTTCTGCGGGCTCGCTTCTTAGAGGAACCTACCCCGCCGTCAGAGTCAGGTTTCCCACTTGACTCATCACTGGATGGTCTGCTCTTGCCAGTAGACTCCACGGAAGCTTGCCTCTGTGCCGCTTGCATCCAAGCGCCAAGTTCGGCTTCCTCCTGTTCTAGCTGCTCCAAAGCCTCGTCAGGTATTTCTCGAACAGCTTCAGAACCGATGACGCCTTGGTCACCGAGAAAGCCTATCTTGTGCTTCTCTCCAGAAAGGAAGGACCAAACTTCCTCTCGCCGGATGCCATCCGACTTCCCAAGGCCCTTTCCAGATGCCAGCTTCACATCAAGCTCCTTCCTGGAAAGTCCCCGATATGCCGAGAAGCTCTCCGCGAACCACTTCGCAAAGCCGGCAGTCCGGGAAGTCAGCAACACAGGATAAGAAATCATGGCTGTAGTGTCTTCAGCACTATAAAAAGCCCATGCATTTCTCCCGTCCTGTAAGCCTCCAAAGCGCTTCACCATACTTGAAGGCGCTCCAACAACGCCTTGAGAAAAGCCAAGCTGCAAAGCAAAGCGAGAAGGTACATACGGCTGGATGTCGACGAAAAGATGTCTACGGTACACCATCGTGCCGACACGTATGCTGAAAAGCCACTCTCTCTCTGCATTTGTCAAGGAATAATGCCTTCCCGACCCCGCCCTGGTAGAGTCTCGGGAGGCACCAAAATCAAAAGCCTTCTTCCGCAACTCCGGAGAAAGCTTTACTGAAGATTGCCCCATCTCGACGTCCCTGAACCGTCGGATCCTCATGCGGGCAAACAAAAGTGATTCGGACACGGCTTTGCCCTTAGCCAGTCGAATCATCAGAGGATCATCATCCTGTGCAACACCCAGCCGATGGAAGCCAGGACAGTGGTATACATACCACGAATAAAAGATATGGGCTGAAAATACCCTATTCATGGAAGCCCAAGCCGAACTAGAAAAGCAGCAGCCTGCAGTTCGGTACACAGGTAGGAGTAAAGAGCTGGCACCAAAGCAAGCTGCTCTCCAAACGCCATCTGACAAGCCGGAAAAATACAATGCGGCCTGATGTGCGTTCCATCTCCTCCAGCAAATACAGCCTCACCAAGCCAATAAGTGAGGTAAACAGCGAGATCTCTCCGCAGTGCAATGTCAGGACATATGGCGTTTGTGCTTGCACAGAAATCTCTCAACTCTTCTTGCATGGCCAAGATCTTCTTTGAACTTGGATCCTGAGCTCCAGCTTCCTGGGTCATGCTATCAGAAGGCTCCCTACTATCAAAGAAGTTGGGGAATGAAGAGCAAAAACTCTTCCAACTGCTGGATCTAACTTTCGAACCCCCCTTCTCCTTCAAAAATCATAGAAGGCAACGAGCTGAAAGTATAAAAGCCTGAACTCCTCAGACTGCCCCTCGAGGACGCTGTCAATTGGCATAAACTCCTCATAGAGTTTGCCGAGGATGGGCAATCCGGTAATAGCGCTCAGCTCCTTCAAAGAAAAACCAATCTCACCATTCGTCACAACGAAGGTATTGGTTTGAGGGAGGAACGACTCCAGCATAGCCATGAAGGCCTCGTCGGAAAAGATCACGGTCTCCCTAAAGGCGCGGACCGCATCAAAAATCCCGGCTTCCTTCAAAACGGCGCCACCAATCAGCAGGACGCGATCAGTCCACGACTTCCACTCGGAGTCAGCATTGAAACGACCTCGAAGTCGAAAAGGCTTGATCCAATTGCTGCCGTCACCACTGAAAATACCAAGGCCCACCGGTCTCAAATCGACCGACGGATAATCAGAGCCCTGGTAGCCGCTGGATGGCATCAACAGGTCCATGTCAACAGGCGACCTCTCCGTATATCCAGGAGAACCGCCAACAAAAACCCCGGTCTTGATTACATTGTCCTTCTCACCCAGCTTGGAGGATCTTCCCTCTTGGGGCACGTGGGGGCAAGGCTCAGAATCGAGACGGTGCGATCAAACATCGACCGGGTAGTAACAGTCTTCTTCTCACCATCTGCTGTGAAGGAAAACTGAAAAGATCTCCTCTGGTATGTAATGTCGTCAGGGACTGCATCACCAAAGAAGAAGGTAGGCTTGGGCAAAATGCTCTGATCTTCCATCACCCATGGACGACTGCTTACCATGATCTTATAGAATTCCTCTCCCTTGAGAGTGATCAGTCGCTGCCTCATCTCATCTCTGTTGAGGGAGTCGCACTCTTCCAGATTTCTCTCAACATACTGGACCTTCTCGAAAGCCTGCTGAACGGCCGGATTAGAGGATCTAGAAGATCGACGAGGTACGCTTGTAGCAGGCTCTTTACCCTTGTTCGCTCTGGAGGAACCACCTGAAAAGGATGGAAAAGAAAAAGATCAAACATCAAAATGACAGAATCTCGCTAAAAAAAAATCTGGCGAAATTTTGACATGATGACGGGGCAATTCCGAAGAAAAGGAACTATCCCGAAAGAAATAGAAAGCTTGAAGATGGGCTCAACATCGCTGCGAGCTCCGAAACTCCAAACTTTCGAAACCTAAAAGTCTCCGCAAAATTAGGAAGGGCTCAACATCACTGCGAGCTCCAAGTTCCCAAATTTGCAAAAACTTTCAGGTATGCAATCACATCATGCTACAAATTTAATTTACAAATTAAAGGCATGCATGAACATCTAGATTTGCGAAAAAAAATGCATTATCATGATGAGCAAACAAAAAAAAAAAGAAAGAGAAGAAAAGAAAAAGAAAGAAACAAAAAAAGAGAAAGAACTTTTTTTCCTACAATGAAGTTTTCTTGAAAAAAAAGGAGAACTTACTTGAAGCCATTGATGGAGAAGAAGAAGAAAACTCTTGAAGATCTTGAAGAAGAAAAGCTCTTGGTCTTGAAGCCCTCTTGAGATTATTGCAAAAGAAAGTAGTAAGAGCAAGAGATCCAACCTTCTCCTTGCTTTTATAGAGGAGAGCAAACCAAAGAAGGAAAGAAGAAAGAGGTAAGTGTTACTAATTAGTAACCTTACCAAAGAAAGAAATTAGAAAGATTCTTTCCCAAAAGAAAGATATCTTGAGGGATTCTCTCCCAAAAAGAAATCAATGAGAGATTTTCTCCCAAAAATCAATCTATGACGGATTCTTTCCCAAAAGAAAGATATCTTGAGATATCCTATCCCAAAATAAAGGGATCTTGAGAGATTTTCTCCCAAAAAATCAATCTATGACGGATTCTTTCCCAAAAGAAAGATATCTTGAGATATCCTATCCCAAAATAAAGGGATCTTGAGAAATTTTCTCCCAAAAATCAATCTATGACGGATTCTTTCCCAAAAGAAAGATATCTTGAGATATTCTATCCCAAAATAAAGGGATCATGAGAGATTCTCTCCAAGTAAAGATATTCTTGGATATTCTCTATCCAAATGAGATATTTTTGGATATTCTTTACAAAAATGACACCATATGAGATCTAAGCCATTTCAAAAGCTTAAGGTCCCATGGGTTAGCCCATATGAGCCAGGTTTGACCACCTAGGCACAAAAAAAAAAAAAAAAAAAAAAAGAAAAATTTTGGGCTTTTAGTCAAAGAGAAATCCCTCTTACCAAGAGCATACAAAAATGGTTCCATGCCTCTTTTGAGTTGATTGGACCATACAAAAGAAAATTCCAAGCCCCATGAGCTTCCAAAAATCAAACCATCCAGCCTCATCTACCAAATTGAGCCAAATTCTTGAAATTGACATTCCATCAAACCAAATCCTGGTCCCCTAACTTGCCACATACAGCCTGTTAGGTCACAAGACCAAAACCAAAAACCAAAACCTGATCCCCTAACTTGCCACATACAGCCTGTTAGGTCACAAGATCAAAACCAAAATTGATCCCCCAACATTCCACATACAGCTTGTTGGGTCACACGATCAAAACCAAACCCGACCCCCTAACCTGCCATATATAGCCTGTTAGGTCACAAGGTCAAAACCCAAATCCACATCCCTGATGTCATCTTCAAAACTTTGCCTCGAGATGGTACGTGATCCCTTTCACTATCATAAAATTCCCCTGGAAGCTCAAAAGGCTACAAATACCAAAAGAAAGACTGCTCAAAGACTCTTGGTCAAGTCACAGGCTCTCCTTCAAAAATCTCTTCGAGGCACATCGACTACAAAAGTTAAGCAACTCGCCGCTGTACCTCGAGGGGGCATTTGTTGACACCAAAAATGTCACTTTGCCTTTTCAAGATCCAAAGAGCTACATGAAGTCGCAACCTGCCATAAATAGGCAATGCTGCTTCCAAAAATCAAATCTTGTCAGAATCAAACAAAAACTGCAAGATTCATCCAGACAGCCAAAAGAGGAGTACACAAGAAGTTTCAAGCCATTTCAAGATCATTTGGCCTAACTTCGCTTCTCCGACAGCCAAATCAAGCCTCTCGGCGGTAAAGCTCTCCGGGACCATGGTTTCCAAGACAGAACCTATGGATCATCTTAAAATGACTCCAATAGGTTCCCTGTCAAATTTCAAGTCAATCGGACATCGGTTGACCGCACATCAAACCGCGACATCTTCATCGCGACAAAAAGCAAGTCTACTGGTGATAGGACCCCAAACGGCTTCAAAACTCAAACAAAAGCCTATGGTTGGTCTTATTTATTGCTTAGGAGGCTTCACACCAAATTTCAGGTCATTCCGACATCGTTTGACCCAGTTTCAGCTTTTGACAGAAATCGACAACTCTGCGCGACAAAGTCTTCGGCTTTCTCAGGAAATTGGAAACTTTGCAAAATAAAATGCAAGGATTCTCATCAGGTTTCCTACAAAGAAATCAGGCCAATAAATGATCAAAATGTCAAAGAAAAGTACAGAAGAAAAAAGAATCAAAAAAGAGCAAAAACGGACGCAAAACGGGACCAAAAAGGGGAAAAACCCCCCCAGGGTCGCAGACCCCTGCGACCCTGGGCCAGGGTCGCCGGCGACCATGGACCCCGGGGTCGCCGGGAAAGCCCCGGAAACCCCGTTTTCGCCGTTTTTTTCGCGATTCGAGAAGCCCAGCCTCTGGTACTTTCTAAAATTCATGCTTTTGAGACACCAAGTCCTCTGACATCCGTCCAAAACACGGGTAAATCATCAAGAGTATCGAAGACAGTATTGATCGCCACCCGGTCAACCAAAAAAGTGTGCTTTCCACCCGACCGATCGAGAAATCGACAGGACAGATGGCACCGACCCGCTGTTGGCAACAAACACCTGAAATTACATGGTCATCTGATGTCGATCTACATGAAGATCCATCGATGATCATCGACAGAAGAATTCCAAAAGACGTGGCACGGCCCGCGACTCTTCAGCTGCTCGGCGACCACTTAATGCGATTAATTGACTAGCTTTATTACAGTCATTAATCCATTTCTTTGGACGGCCCAATCAGAAGCAAGCATTCGGGAGTTACAAGTCAAGAAATTCATGGCATTTAACCCATGAAACTCCTCCCATCATGGCGATTAAAGGCGATTAAATGCCCTCAATCTCCTCCGGCCAATCAGAAGCCAAGAAAAAGGAGTTACAAAATAAACAATTCAATTTTGTAACTGCTCCCATTATGCGGCTTAATGACATTAAAAGCCCATAAACTCTCCTAAATGGCTACCAAGAGCCTATAAATAGGAGAGCACTCCAAAGGAATCCAGATCGAAAAAACACACAACAAACATCAGACAGCAGTCAGAAATCCAGAGAAAAGAAAAAGAGAGAAAACTCTGCGGAAGTTCTACACCGGCCACCGCAACAAGGTGACAAAAGTCCCTTGGGGGTACCCCCCCCCAAGGTCCTTGCCTTCTCCTCCTGCCTCCAATGGCTTAGATGTGGCTTTTCAGCCCGTCTACTCGGTTTTTTATTGGACATAGGACCTTCCTTTGGTCTTTGTCTTCTAAAAACCCGAGGTTATAGCCAAGCCAAGTGAATCAAATAGCATCCTCTGTTCTCATCTGCATGGATGATGGCGAAGCCCACATATGGCTTGCGACCGTCAATCTAAACGAGTCCCCCACAATCTCCTGAGAAGTTAGATCCTCCTTTTCTTGCTTTTCATTGTAGTTTGTATTTTTTCAAAAGAGACAAAAATCACAATTCTTGTCTTTCATTGTTGATAAGGATTGTAAATCGGCTATAAACGCCAAAATCGGCTATAAACGCCAAAAATCGGCTATAAACGCCAAAATCGGCTATAAATGCCAAAAAAATCGCCTTTCACGGTAAATCAAGAAAATGTCTCTTTTCTTAAATATATGTGCAATGGAAAACTTGAAAGAAGTTGATTTCCTTTTTACTTGCGAAGGTTGATCTCCGGATCACCACTTGCAATTCCAAGTAAAATAGAAAATCTGGCACACCCACAAAAAAAGAAATGTTGATGCACGCCCTTGCCCCCCGGTTACGAAAGGGTCGGACCCGACGGACTCCCACGTCCGCCGACCTCGGTAGAACCAAGCAGGAGCGCGGTCCATCATCATCAGCGCTAACTCTCTGTCTGTGACAATCACAAGGGTCGGAATGCATCCATCCATCAATTCCTTAAGCCTCTCCAAAGCTCATCTATAATTGGCTTCCCTCTCTGATTCAAGGTACACAAAAGCAACGGAGAACGTCAGTTGAGTAGATGCGACACCAACAATCTTAAGTAAGGGAAGTCGATATCCATTAGTCTTGTACGTGGAATCCATTATCAAAACTTCTGGAAATGCACGTAATAACTGAATAGATGATAGATGTGCCCAGAATAGGTTCATGATAACATCTGTAGCGTCCTTGCTAGTGTTGTAGTCAATGTAGTCGTTCTCCTCCAAATGCACCATGAGTTGCTGCATCTGTGATCGACCGGCCATCTCTGTCACCCTAAACTTGTGGCGAGCATTGTAGATACTCTTATTCGTAGTGGTGTTGTACACATCCCTTTCCTGTAATGTTCGAAGGATGTTCCTCGACTTCACCAAACTCTAAGACATATCAATCAAAACGTTGATTTCTTCCGCAGAAAGCCTTCCAGCAAATGAGTGCCCCTCGAGATGCTGTGAATTTGGATAATTGCGCATCCCACAAACCACTGTTAACATCCAATCATCGTCAGTTGCCAACTTTCGGCCCTTCAAAGCAAAAAGGGCAACTGCACTTCTTCATTCCCGTTGACTTGTTAGGATTTTTCTTTTCGAAGACCTTTGATGGACCCCTGTACCTACCACTTCTCTCAAAAGAAAAAAAGATTCTCGGCTTCCTTCCATCTCCACCGGCATCTGAAGTCTTGATTACAATTACCAAGCCATGTTTCTTTTCAACATCCCTTGTCCATTGGATTAGGCCCTCTCGGCTTCTGAATATCATGTCAGTGGTGAAAACATTTACAAAATCCAAAAGGCACTCACTGGCACGGGTTGACTCAACCTCCTACAAATATATAACAAATTCTTAGATTATCACTGCATGCTCATTTATCACCGTGCAATATTATACTGCACGGTATATATAGACCGTTCTTTATGTTTCTGCTCGGTTTAAGTTGACTGAATATAAGTTACTGGTGCGGTTTTATAGTGCCGTGCAATATAATGTTACACGTCTTATGAAAACCGAGCATATATTAAATGCACGGTACTGGAATTCCGGGTAGGAAGCGAGAAGAAAAAAGAAAATGAAGTGAAAACGTATACCTCATTTTCGTAGATCGTCAACTGCTTGTCCATATTGCAAATGCCTACTTTAAATACACAATGTGGTGCACGGATATTTGTACTTCCAAGCTCATTCAAGAAATGGAGGAGACTTGATGATATACTAAAAAAGAGTTGGGAGAAGATGATGACGAAGGAGATGAAAATCAATGAGGAGGAAGGAGTGCAGAGGTGCAGTGAGAAAGGAATGGATAAAAGGGAGCATGAAGAAGGAGAAGAAGAAGGAGAAGAAGAAGAAGAAAAAGAAGAAGAGAAGAGAAACGTTCTCCACTGCTGCTACTGAACCAAAGGAGGAAGATGATGGTAAAGGGCGATTTCATCCTTTCACCTGAGGCCCTTTTAGTAATTCAAAAAAAAAAAAATTAAATCGTGGGTGTGTTCAACACTTCTGGTGGGTGCATATAGAATTTCCCATTAAGGAAATCTCACCCACTATAGTTTGGGCGGATCCAACCTGAGCTCAACCCGACCCAATGCAAGCACCAGCAGGCGCTGGTACAGTGTGCTGACACAGGCTACGCAGACTGACGACATCAGCAGGTTGCTGATACAGGCAGGAAGATTTTTTAACTGTCAAAACTTTGCACTGCGATATCTTGAGCATCGGACTACGATTGACGAACAGTTTGGTTCTACGAAATCTTTATGTGCAGATCTACGTAGTGGCGGCAAAAGGAAGACGATCCACTTGTTCAGGAAAAAGGGTGATTTTCTCCTTTAACAGTTGTTGACAAAAAAAAAGAGTTAGTTTGCCTCCTCAACATCAAGAAAGCTCCATGAAGCTGCAGCCTACCACAAATGGGCGATGCTACTTCTCAAAAAACCAAATCTTCTTAGAATCAAACAAAAACTGCAAGATCCTTCAAGATAGTCAAAAGACGAGTACACAAGAAGTTTTAGGTCATTTCAAAATCATTTGACCTTACTTCGCTTCTCCGATAGCTGAACAGGAGCTCTCGGCAGCGACAGCATCGGAGACACCAAATCTTCGATCAGAGCCTATGGATAGTCTCAAAATACATCCAAAAGGCTCCACGTCAAGTTTCGAGCCAAACCGACAACGTTTGACCCTCCATCAACCCTCAAACAGCTAAATCAAGCCTCTCGGCGATGAGAATCACTAAGGCCATCACTCATCAAAAAGAGCACATGGGCGGCTTCAAGATGCTTACAAAGGGTTACACGTCAAGTTTCAGGTTATTTTGACAATATTTGACCATACTTTGACTCTCGGAAGCCAAATCAGGCCTCTCAACGGCGAATGTAAACCCCGACCCGAGAGACCTCGACTAGTGTTAATTAAGTTGTGTCTTAGCTATAAGTCTGTTTAGTGGATTTGGACTTAGTTTTGAGTTAGAATAGCTTTTATAATAGCTTTGGGGAATTTTGAGAGCCTTCTAGATTTGTGGGACCCTTTGGGGGTTCTTGTTATGGAATTGTGTGAGCTTGGGGGATTAATCATGATTTTATAAAATTGTTTTTTTGATCCCGTTTGACTTATCTTATTATTCCCTACAACTTTCGTGTTGACCTCGTTCTCATTCGAGGGCCCGAAACTCAACTTTTCTCAATTTGAGGGCAAAACAGTCTTTTTACCCAAAATCTGGACATGATTTTCAATGTCACCAAAACTTACAAAATATACACTTTTTGGAAACTAGATATTTCGTCGAACAACTTTGTCTTCTTCGTCGAAGTCATTTGAAGTCCCGAGACGCATGTTTTTAGCCCGATGAATGTTTTAAGTTGTGGGACCCACTCTCTCCTTTGTATATATAGAGAACCCACCTTCTTCATCCCATTTGCTTGCCCTAATTCCTGCACAAGAGAAGCTCCAGCAGCAGCCACCTTTCCCCTCTTTTCTTCTTGTTTTCTTCCTCACAAAACACCATCAAGCCTTGCCTAAATCAAGAGGAGACCTTCATCAATCTTTCTCCCCTTGTCAAGAGCTCTAGTTTGGTACCATTTTTGGAGGGATTCATAGATTTCGAATTTCTCTTTGGGCTAACCTTACTTATTTGAAGACCTTCTAGGTAAGAACTCCTTTCCATCTCCTAGGTTCTTGTTTGTTGAGCCTTAGAGAAGCTCCATTTCAATTATTGAAAGATTTCGTTTTGTTTTGCTTGGATTTTGATATTCTAGGGTTGGATTTGGAGGTTTTTGTATAGGTGTTTGATTGTGAGCTTAAGAGGTGATTAGAGCTTAATTTGCTAGCTTTGGACCCAAGGCAAGTAGATGAATTGATGCATTTAATGTGAAAATCAGATTTATGCATTTTCTTAATTTTCTCAATTATGATTAGATTTGCTTAAATCATGATTTAGACTTGTCTTCTATTGTTTCAAATGCACCTATTAATGTGGTTTTTCCATCCTTTGCAAATGTGCATTTCTCTATGGCAAATTTGAATGGCTTATGTTGTAATGGTTTCCAAGTGATTTGAATGGATGGAAATGGAGGTGTTGGGTGAATGTTTTGGAGATTCAATGGTGGAATTGAAGTGTGGAGAATGGGAGTTTTAATGTTGAAATGGTGGAGTTTTTAGCTCAATATTGTGTAGGGATCTAACTCTTAAAAATGAGAAAGATTTGGAGGAAAGAAGGACTGAAAACAGTTTCAAAAATCAGTCCCGTAGCAGTTTCGGTCAGAATTTCGGCTAACCGAAGGGGTTTTGGTTTGAATTCCCGAGAGCTGCAATTTCTGTCGAATCCTGATTGTGGCATTTCGGCTAGCCGAAAAGCTAACCGAAATGTTTCGGTTCGAATTCCAGAAAGCTGCAGTTTTTGTTAAGTTCTGATGGTGGAGTTTCGGCTAACCAAAAATCTAACCGAAATGTTTCGGTTTGAATTCCAGAAAGCTGCAAATTTTGTTGAATTTTGAATGTAGCATTCCGGCTAATCGAAAAGCTAACCGAAATGTTTTTGGTCAGAATTCCAGAGAGCTACTTTCTCCCTATTCCTATTCTAGGTCAGAATTTCGGTCAGCCGTGGGTCAGCCTTTCGGCTAGCCGACAGCCAACCGAAAAGCTGACCGAAATCATCGAATTTAATTGACTATGTCTGAAGAATTGTAAGACTATAGTGAGGAAGAAGTACCATCATTCTAATCTCATTATAGGTCTTGTAACTTATCAATGTGCGTAAGGTTTCAGGTTGTCTCGAATTCTTATGGAGTACCAAATAAATATTAACTTGACAAACGAGACCCTATACACATTGATTTAAATCTTGGACCTTCAACACTTGGCCCGGAGATTTATAGAATCCATTTGTACCTGATTTTACCGGATTTCACTTGTAGAATTTCAAGTTCCGTGTCTTGTAACTGGCCTTGTCTTGGAAATGGTTTCTAGCATAATTGCTATCTTGTTCTTGCTTGACCTGATGTAATATATTGTATGCTGATTAGCATCTTGCCCTGATATATATATACATATTATTTTGTTTTCTTGCACATGACCTATGAGTCGGCACCACTAAGCTTGGTTGTACCTTATCGGTTTGATCCACCGGTTTGGAGATCCCCCTCTTGTCCTGCCAGCTGTAGCTTGGGTCTTGTCTTGTATTGTTATCCGGTTCGCTACCGTGTTCCTGTCTTGCTATATGTATATGAATATATAAATTCGTTGACTCTCTTCACTTCGTGTGACTGAGGTCAACGTCGTTGAATCTCCTCACCTTGCATGACCGAGTGCAACGCCCTGATAACTCTCATCACTTTTGTGAGAGAGGATTTAGCTTTGTGTGGTTGCCACCTTGTCAGTTCTTTATTCTTGGTACCTTATTGTTTTATATTGTTCATGCCTTTACCTATTAAATGATGCATTGTCTTTTACGAAATTCATTATTTATACAGGTTTTGAATACGTTTTCTAAGCTATCATTATTTCAAATGTATTATCATATCTTTTCATCTACTTGCCAGACCGTCGTGTCTGATCCATTTATTTTGGTACTCAGGTCCCGAATCCATTACCATCGAGGAGGAGCCAGAGGAAGCGGTCGGTGAACCGCAACGCGTTATAGAGTGGCAAGCTGACGATGTCATGTAGACATTCGTTCAGGCTTTGAGAACGATACTTTTTGGGAGTTTGTGATAACATCTTTTGGGTTTAATTCTTTTGTTATGTACTGGTCTTTGTTGACCATTATTTTTGGGGCAACTAATCAACTGATCTTTTGTATATACATTTAGCCTTACTTTTGGGTAATATGCTAATGATCATTGCTCATTCTGATATCTCGTCTCATCAATTATAATTCAGTCTTGTTTATGGAATGGAATAGCACTACTATGATTTTCTACACGCTTCCGTAATTGAATATATGTTTGATATAATTACTTGTGAGATGATATTCATGGATAATCCTCTCCGCGGAACCCTGTGGGAAATCACGTGCACGGATAAATGTTTTCTCAATTCCGTGTACAGATTAGCCAAGGAGATGCATGTGGCGCGGCATCATTAGTCCTGATCCCGGATTTGTTTCCCCTAACCTGGTCCGGGGGTCGCGACAGACTGGTATCAGAGCGGGACATGTTTCAGGAAATTAAAAGAAACTAGAAATCTTAAGGACGTGGCGAGGATTCATTAGACTCTCGTTAGATAGGATCGTGTGTGCAATGTGTAATCACCCTGTACTTGATTTTCTATGCTAACAATTTGTTTTGCAGCGTTATGCCACCTCGCAAACGAGCATCAAACAGTAATCACGTTGCTAGTAACAGTGAGAATACAGGGCCTATTGCAGAGGATACATAGGACAACAATATGCATAACCAATTCCAACAGATGATGCAAGCCATGTTAGACCAGCAACATCAAGCCAATGAGAACCAGGCAAGGTTACAGGCTCAAGCACATGAGACACAGGCCAGATTGCAAGAGCAGATGGCCAAGAAGGACGAAGATCATGCAAGGGAAATGGCTAGAATGCAGGCACAGTTATTGGGTGTATTAGAAAGGAGGCCCGAGCAGATTCCAGTTGCACCACCGGGTCTGGTCAACAATAGGGCAAATGACCCCAATGTGTTGTACGAACGGTTCAGGAAAAGAGGCCCGAAGGAGTTCATGGGAACGGAGGATCCGATTACAGCAGATGACTGGCTTGAGCATACGGAGAACATCTTTGAGACCTTCACGTGTACGGGCATAGAACGAGTACAACTTGCAACTTCTATGTTCACGGGCTTAGCAGATATATGGTGGAAGACCATTAGGGCAGAGTACAGGACAATAGCAGATGCATAGCAATGGACTAACTTCAAGAAATAGTTTGGAGACAAATATGTACCAGCACATGTGAAGAAGCAAAAGGCAGCAGAATTTCAACAACTTGTCCAAGGAAATATGACAGTCCTCGAATACCTCACTAAGTTTGAGAGATTGTCCCGATATGCTCCATAATTGGTAGATACAGCGGAGAAAAAGATAGCAAAGTTCCTGAGGGACTTCATCCTATCATTGAGAGGGATGCCACCGGGATTACACCACCAGCAACATTTGAGGAAGCTGTCAAGAGGGCTTATAAGTTTGAGAACTTCCACAACAAGATACTCAAAGTTCAAGGAAAGGGTCAAGGCCACCAGCAGCAGAACAATCAGCAGAGGAAGAATCAGAATAAGAGGCCAAGGCAAGAGCAGAATGCGGAGAATCCATTAGTTTGCATCCACTGTGGGAAGAACCACGAAAGTGCCTAGTGCCGTACTATGTCAAGAGCATGTTTCGGATGTGGTTCGATGAACCACCAGAGGAGAGATTGCCCAAGGCATAACAGGCAGAATCAGCGACAACCGGGAGTACAGCATCAGGCACCACCTCAAAATGCACTAGTAGTCCATAATCAGGCAAGGCCACTACAGCAACAGGCACCACAACAGCAGTATAGGCCACAGCATCAATAACAACAACAGGCCTGTCAGCAAGGGCAAAACCAAAATCAAAATCAACGTCCTTAGAATCAGAACAGGAATGCACAACAGGGTAGGCAGCAGCAAGTCCAGAACAGGCCACACCAGAGGGCACAACTCTATGCTGTCAATAGAGCTGATGTAGAGGCAGAAGGCAACGTAGTGGAAGGCACACTTCTCGTCTGTGGTTTTGATGCTAGGGTTTTGTTTGACCCTGGCTCTACTCACTCATTCCTATCTCTAAAATTTGCTAAGTTGATTGATATGCATGTTAGAGAGTTGAGTTTCATTTTGACTGTGACTACCCCTTTAGGCAAGGAAGTTATTTGTAGGACTTTTTACTCTAGTTATCCAGTCAAAATAGGAGAAGTAGTGTTACCGGCAGACCTCATTTTATTGGAGATGTAGGATTTTGATGTCATCCTAGGGATGGATTCGTTGGCAGGATACCATGCTACTATGGATTGTTTCCATAAGACCCTAACTTTTAAGTTAGAGGAGACCCAAGCAGGGGTGTTGTTTCAGGGAGAGAGGAGTAATCCTCGTTCAGGGTTTATTTCAGCGTTGAAGGCCGATAGACTTCTAAGAAGTGGTTGTGAGGCTTATTTGGTGTTTATCACGGAGGATAAACGGTCCCAAGGGGTGGAGGAGATCCCTATTGTTTGGGAATTCCTGGATGTTTTTCCGGAGGAGATACCAGGTTTACCACCTATCAGAGAGATAGATTTCACCATTGAGTTGTTACCGGGGATCGCTGATATCTATTGCACCCTACAGAATGGCTCCAGCAGAATTGGGAGAATTGAAGATTTAGTTGCAAGAATTGTTAGACAAAGTTTTTGTAAGGCCGAGTATTTCACCGTGGGGAGCACCGGTGTTGTTTGTGAAAAAGAAAGATGGTTCTATGAGAATGTGCATTGACTACCGAAGATTGAACCAAGTGACCATCAAGAACAAGTATCCATTGCCAAGGATAGATGAATTATTTGATCAGTTGCAAGGAGCTGCTTACTTTTCGAAGACTGATTTGAGATCATGTTCCATCAGTTGAGAGTTAGAGATTCAGATGTACCAAAAACAGCCTTTCAGACAAGATATGGACACTACGAGTTTCTAGTGATGCCATTCGGTTTGACGAATGCACCGGCGGTATTCATGGCATTAATGAACAAGATATTTGCAGAGTATTTGGATTAGTTCACAGTGGTGTTTATTGATGATATTTTGGTGTATTCCAAGACCAAAGAAGAGCATGTAGAACATTTGAGGATACCACTCCAGCTTTTGAGGGAGAATTAGTTGTTTGCAAAACTCGGTAAGTGTGAATTTTGGTTGGACCAAGTCACATTTTTGGGTCATATTATCTCCAAGGAAGGATTATCAGTGGACCCCTCTAAGATTGAAGCGGTTATGAATTGGGAAAGATCGAAGAATGCATCAGAGATCAGGAGTTTTCTTGGATTAGCAGGATATTACCGTAGGTTTGTGCAAGGATTTTCGTCAATTGCGTCACCTTTGACGAAGTTGACAAGGAAGAATGCACCTTATGTATGGACATATAAGTGTGAAGCTAGTTTCCAAGAGCTGAAGAAGGGATTGACTACATCTCCAGTCCTTACTTTGCCATCCGGGAGCGGCGGTTTCACCATTTTTACCGATGCTTCCAATATTGGACTTGGATGCGTGTTGATGCAGGATGGGAAAGTAGTTGCTTATGGATCCCGGCAGTTGAAAGATCACGAGAAGAACTATGCAACACATGATCTTGAGTTAGCAGCGATTGTTTTAGCATTGAAGATGTGGAGACATTATCTTTATGGAGAGAAGTTTGAGGTTCACTCCGACCACCGTAGTCTACAATACTTGTTTTCCCAGAAAGAGTTGAACATGAGGCAGAGGAGATGGATGGAATATATCAAGGACTATGATTTTCCAATCAAGTATCACCCGGGGAAAGCGAATGTAGTTGCAGACGCCTTGAGCAGGAAGTCAATTAGCATGGCAAGTCTTCGGGAAAGTTATGTTTTTCAGCAGTTCGAGGAGTTGGGAGTAGATTTTCAGCCTCTAAGGAAGGGTGTTATGTTAGCAAATATGTCAGTGTCAGAGCGTTCTTTCATTCAGAAGATCAAAGAGAATCAGTTGCAAGACCCAGAGTGGGCCAAGATTTCAGAGCACAAAGCAGATTGTTCGGATTTTCGTGTTGTGGATGGAGTTTTGTACTACTGAGACCGTCTATGTGTACCTAACTTGGAGGACTTGAGGAATGATATTATGACAGAGGCTCACAATACCAAGTATTCCATACATCCAGGCAGCACAAAGATGTACCAGAACATGAAGAACAGATTTTGGTGGAACAACATGAAGAGAGAAATCGCAGCATTTGTCTCTAGATGTATGACATGTCAGTTGATCAAGGCAGAACAACAGAAACCTCCAGGGTTGCTACGACCATTAGAGATTCTGGAATGGAAATGGGAGCACATTACCATGGATTTCATCTCGGGATTACCGAAGACTAGTAGAGGCAATGATGCTCTTTGGGTCATCGTGGACCGTCTCACCAAGTCAGCTCATTTCCTACCGATGAAGACTGGGAAAAAGATGCATATGTTGCCTTTGGCACAGTTGTTTGTCACAGAGATTGTTAGTCAGCATGGAGAACCAGTTTCCATCACATCCAATAGAGACAGCAAATTCGTCTCGAGATTCTGGAAGACATTGCATGAGTCTATGGGTATGAAGTTACAGTTCAGCACAGCCTATCACCCACAGACCGATGGTCGGTCAGAGAGGACAATTCAGACACTTGAGGACATGCTCGGAGCTTGTGTGTTAGATTTCAAGACTCAGTGGGATGAAGCCTTACCATTGTGTGAGTTTGCTTACAACAACAGTTTCCACTCGAGTATCAGGATGGCGCCTTTTGAGGCTTTGTATGGCAGAAGGTGTAGGACACCTATTTGTTGGGAAGAAGTTGGCACTCGCAGTTTCCATGGACCGACCATTGTTAGTGAGACAAGTGACAAGGTCAAATTGATCCAAAAACGTCTGAAAGTAGCTCAGAGTAGGCAGAAGAGCTATGTAGATTCTCATAGAAGGGACTTACAGTTCAAAGAAGGAGATAAGTTTTTCTTGAAAGTGTCACCTACTCGTGGGACATTGAGGTTTGGACAGAAAGGTAAGTTGTCTCGGAGATACATCGGACCGTATGATATTGTGAGTAGGATTGGTGACGTGGCTTACAGATTAGCCTTACCACCCGAACTCTCCGGCGTATACAATATTTTTCATGTATCTATGTTGAAGAAGTACGTTCCCGATAGATTGCATATACTCCGTTATGAGCCGTTGGAAATCAGAGAAGATGCTACATATGTTGAGAAGCCTAAGCAGATTATTGACACCAAGGAACAAGAGTTGAGAACTAGGACTATTCAGTGGGTCAAAGTGCTTTGGGAGAATCATGGAACGGAAGAGGCAACTTGGGAACTACGGGATCAAGTTCAGAAGAAATACCCGCACCTACTATCGGAGGTGAGTTTATTTCATTTGGAGGACCAAATGTCCAAAGGGGTGGAGGATGTAAGACCCCGACCCGAGAGACCTCGACTAGTGTTAATTAAGCTGTGTCTTAGTTATAAGTATGTTTAGTGGATTTGGACTTAGTTTTGAGTTAGAATAGCTTTTATAATAGCTTTGGAGAATTTTGAGAGCCTTCTAGATTTGTGGATTATGGAATTGTGTGAGCTTAGGGGTTTAATCATGATTTTCTAAAATTATGTTTTTGATCCCGTTTGACTTATCTTATTATTCCCTACAACTTTCGTGTTGAACTTGTTCTCATTCGAGGGCCCGAAATTCAACTTTTCTCAATTTGAGGGCAAAACAGTCTTTTTACCCAAAATCTGGACATGATTTTCAATGTCACCAAAACTTGCAAAATATACACTTTTTGGAAACTAGATATTTCGTTGAACAACTTTGTCTTCTTCGTCAAAGTCATTTGAAGTCCCGAGACGTATGTTTTTAGCCCGATGCATGTTTTAAGTTGTGGGACCCACTCTCTCCTTTGTATATATAGAGAACCCACCTTCTTCATCCCATTTGCTTGCCCTAATTCCTGCACAAGAGAAGCTCCAGTAGCAGCCACCTTTCCCCTCTTTTTTTCTTATTTTCTTCCTCACAAAACACCATCAAGCCTTGCCTAAATCAAGAGGAGACCTTCATCAATCTTTCTCCCCTTGTCAAGAGCTCTAGTTTGGTACCATTTTTGGAGGGACTCATAGATTTCGAATTTCTCTTTGGGCTAACCTTACTTATTTGAAGACCTTCTAGGTAAGAACTCCTTTCCATCTCCTAGGTTCTTGTTTGTTGAGCCTTAGAGAAGCTCCATTTCAATTATTGAAAGATTTTGTTTTGTTTTTGCTTGGATTTTGATATTCTAGGGTTGGATTTGGGGGTTTTTGTATAGGTGTTTGATTGTGAGCTTAAGAGGTGATTAGAGCTTAATTTGCTAGCTTTGGACCCAAGGCAAGTGGATGAATTGATGCATTTAATGTGAAAATCAGATTTATGCATTTTCTTAATTTTCTCAATTATGATTAGATTTTCTTAAATCATGATTTAGACTTGTCTTCTATTGTTTCAAATGCACCTATTAATGTGGTTTTTCCATCCTTTGCAAATGTGCATTTCTCTATGGCAAATTTGAATGGCTAATGTTGTAATGGTTTCCAAGTGATTTGAATGGATGGAAATGGAGGTGTTGGGTGAATGTTTTGGAGATTCAATGGTGGAATTGAAGTGTGGAGAATGGGAGTTTTAATGTTGAAATGGTGGAGTTTTTAGCTCAATATTGTGTAGGGATCTAACCCTTAAAAATGAGAAAGATTTGGAGGAAAGAAGGACTGAAAACAGTTTCAGAAATCAGTCCCGTAGCAGTTTCGGTCAGAATTTCGGCTAACCGAAGGGGTTTCGATTTGAATTCCTGAGAGCTGCAATTTCTGTCGAATCCTGATTGTGGCATTTCAGCTAGCCGAAAAGCTAACCGAAATGTTTCGGTTTGAATTCCAGAAAGGTGCAGTTTTTGTTAAGTTTTGATGGTGGAGTTTCGGCTAATCGAAATGTTTCGGTTTGAATTCCAGAAAGCTGCAAATTTTGTTGAATTCTGATAGTAGCATTCCGGCTAACCGAAATGTTTTCGGTCAGAATTCCAGAGAGCTACTTTCTCCCCATTCCCGTTCTAGGTCAGAATTTCGGTCAGCCGTGGGTCAGCCTTTCGGCTAGCCGACAGCCAATCGAAAAGCTAACCGAAATCATTGAATTTAATTGACTATGTCTGAAGAATTTTAAGACTATAGTGAGGAAGAAGTACCATCATTCTAATCTCGTTATAGCTCTTGTAACTTATCAATGTGCGTAAGGTTTCGGGTTGTCTCGAATTCTTATGGAGTACCAAATAAATATTAACTTGACAAACGAGACCCTATACACATTGATTTAAATCTTGGACCTTCAACACTTGGCCCGGAGATTTATAGAATCCATTTGTACCTGATTTTACTGGATTTCACTTGTAGAATTTCAAGTTCCGTGTCTTGTAACTAGCCATGTCCTGGAAATGGTTTCTAGCATAATTGCTATCTTGTTCTTGCTTGACCTGATGTAATATATTGTATGCTGATTAGCATCTTGCCCTGATATATATATACATATTGTTTTGTTTTCTTGCACATGACCTATGAGTCGGCACCATTAAGCTTGGATGTACCTTATGTTAGATATCGCGATCACTGAGAGGGGGGGGGGGGGGTGAATCAGTGATTCCTTTAAAAACAGGTCCAATTTAACAACAAAAGCAAATCAAATCACACAAGGACACCAGATTTAACGTGGTTCACCGAAAGGCTACGTCCACGGTTCAAAGACTGTCCGAACACCAATCCGGTACAGATCTGAATCTATTTAGTCGCACCAACGACAAAGAGCACCAACCCTTAGTTTCAGATAGCACCAACTATCTAGGAAGCACCTACTCCCTTTAGTTTCAGATAGCACCAACTATCTAGGAAGCACCGACTCCCTTTACAATTTATCTGCACCAACAGATAGGATCACCAAACCCCAGACACCAAGCACCAACTTGATGTTCTACAGAATAAAAGTAGAAACCTTTTTCTACAGCCCTTCCCCTCTACAATCTCTCTCTCTCAATCCCTTACAAATTGAAAGTTAAAGCATAAACTGAGAGACACTTATCTTATGGACGAAACAACATCTTCAAGAGCACATCCTCGTCCACACTTGCTGTAGAAACTTGTAACAAGACTGCACACAGCAACAACACTCTCTTCTCTCCAAAACTCTCTCTTTTCTTCTCTCTTTTCTTCTCTTCTTTCTTGTCTCTGCTTAAAAACGAACCAATCATGCCTTTATATAGGTTATGGTAACCCTTAAGAGTGTTCAAAATAGGCTACAATTCGTTTAGAAAGAGTCCCAAACGAAATAAATAAGAATACTGAATTTTCGTGCAAGACTTCTGTTTTTGCGCAACTCTGGTTCCCGTGCTCGGTCGACATCCTGCCTTGCTCGGTCGACATCATACACAGTCTGGAAGCAGATAACTGTCGTGCTCGGTCGACATCCTGGGGTCCCGGTCGACCGACGACACACTGTGTCACGAAAATAACTGGGAGCTACCTGAAACTTTTTTCTGCAGGTTTCTCTTGCTCAGTCGACCGAATGGAGTGCCCGGTCGACCGCACACTCTGCTTCAGGAATTCTGACTTCCTGAACTGTTTCAACTCTGATTTTTCTTTTAAGCTCTATCAACACCAACCTACTAACATCATGCTTGTGACATTGTGTTGACAATAATTCCAACTCAAAACAATGCTTGAGATACTAATCACTTCAATTCTTTATAAAGCTTCTCAAGTCATCTCAAATTCCAACAATCTCCCCCTTTGGAATTGTTGGCAACACTTTTGGAACTTCAACACTTAGAACACATTAAACTAGTTGATCTTCATGAAGCTTCTTCAGAACCATAGTCTCCCCCTGTCTTTAAAAAAAAAAGAATCAAGATCTCTAACACTCTTGATACCAATCTCCCCAAAGTTATCATAGCATAACTTCTTCTAACATAGCTTTCTCCTAGCTTAAGTCTTTCTCCCCCTTTGACAACAAGTCCAAAGGGACCAACGAAGGAGCGAATAGGATATTCAAGGAATACTTTGCTCCCCCTTTCAAGCCCATCTCCTAAGGATTAGGAGAGTGAGTAACTCCTAATTTTTTTCGGAGATACTCGAAGACTTCCTTTGGCAGAGGTTTTGTGAAGATATCAGCAACTTGCTCAGTAGTTGGGACATATTCCAACTTTACCTCACCATCTGCAACCTTTTCCTTGAGAAAGTGATAGCGAATTGCAACATGCTTCGTTCTAGAATGCTGAACAGGATTCTTAGAGATGTGAATTGCACTTGTGTTGTCACAGAGGATCGGCGTAGGATCCGTTGTCGGAACTCCTAGATCAGAGAGCATTTGCCGCATCCATAACACTTGCGTACAACAAGTTGCCGCTGCAATATATTCCGCTTCCGCTGTAGAAAGGGATACTGAATCTTGTTTCTTACTATGCCATGCCACCAACCTGTCACCGAGATAGAATGCACCACCGCTTGTACTCTTGCGATCATCTATACATCCAGCCCAATCGGCGTCAGAGTATGCAACAAGAGTGAAGGATTTGCCTTTAGGATACCAAATGCCAAGCTCCATGGTACCTTTCAGATATCGAAATATCCTTTTTACGGCTGTGAGGTGCGTCTCAGTTGGTGATGCTTGAAATCGAGCCACCATACATACTGCTTGCAGAAGATCCGGTCTTGTAGCAGTCAAATAAAGCAAGCTTCCTATCATAGAATGATAAGTGGTGTGATCAACGGACGAACCCTTATCATCTTTGCTTAGCTTTGTGTTCGTTGTCATTGGTGTGCTCACTGGCTTGCTGTCTTCCATGTTAAAACGCTTCAGCATTTCCTTGATGTATTTCATCTGTGATATGAAAATACTATGTTTCAGCTGCTGAACTTGTAAACCAAGGAAGAACTTTAGTTCTCCAAGCATTGACATCTCAAATTCTTTCTTCATCTCTTCAGCAAAATTCCTGCACATTTCTTCATCATTGCCACCAAAGATTATGTCATCGACATAAACAATGACAACCAGCTGTTTGCTCAACTCTGTTTTAATATAAAGATTGCTATCAACCAGTCCTTTTCCAAAACCGATCTTGCGGAGATATAGGTCCAGCCTTGCATACCACGCCCTTGGCGCTTGTTTCAGCCCATAAAGAGCCTTTTTCAACTTGCACACTAGGTCTGAATTTTTGCTAATAGGAAAACCATCAGGTTGCTCAATATAGACCTCTTCTTCAAGTAATCCATTCAAGAAGGCTGACTTTACATCCATCTGAAATACCTTGAAGGTTTTGTATGCAGCTAATGCAAGAAACATACGAATGGCTTCCAGACGAGCCACCGGTGCAAAGGTCTCTTCAAAATCTATGCCTTCAACTTGAGCATAGCCTTTACAAACCAACCTTGCTTTGTTTCGTATGACCTGACCATCTTCATTCAGCTTATTCCGAAAGACCCATTTAGTACCAATAACATTCTTATCGGTAGGTCTAGAGACTAGTTCCCATGTGGAGTTCTTCTCAATTTGCTCCAACTCCTCATGCATAGCTTTCAACCAACTTTCATCGAGACTGGCTTCAGCCACAGTCTTGGGTTCAATGGTGGACACAAGTGAGTAATTGCTAACTACACTTTGTCTTGTTTTAATACCGGCCTCAGGATCTCCAATGATTTGATCCTTAGGGTGTTGCTCTACCCAAGTACTTTTCTTTCTAGGTGTAGCATCCTCTGAGTCATCCTGTGATTTCTCAGAATCATTAGGTTTAGCCACTTCATCATCAATCTCACTCGAGTCCTCATAAACTGGACTGTCATAATAAGTTCCATTCTTTGATTCATAGTTTTCATCAATTCTAACATCGGCAGTTTCTATGATTTTTCTGGTCCTTTTGTTAAGACATCTGTAAGCCTTACTAGATGAGGAATAACCCAGAAATATACCTTCATCAGCTCTTTCATCAAATTTGCCCGGATTTTGTTCAAGACGCTTGATGTAACACTTGCTACCGAAGACTCTGAAGTGCTTGACTGTTGTTTTTCTCCCAAACCATAGCTCATAAGGAGTTTTGTCTTCATGTGGCCTGATCAAGCATCGATTCTGAATGTATACAGCCGTATGGATTGCCTCCTTCCAGTATTTGTCAGCTAGCTTGCTCTCAGTTAGCATTGTGCGCGCCATCTCTTGCACGGTGCGATTTTTCCGTTCCACAACTCCATTTTGCTGTGGAGTTCTAGGGGCTGAATATTGTCTTTGAATGCCATGGTGCTTATAATAGTTAGTGAACTCTTCATATGTGAATTCACCTCCTCGATCAGACCTTAAAATCTTGATACGTTTTCCAAGCATATTTTCAACCTGTGCTTTAAACACTTTAAAACGATCAAGTGCTTGATGTTTATGCTTAAGAAACAATACCCATGTCATACGAGTATAATCATCAATGCATAACATAAAATACTTATCTCCATTGGTGCTTTGAGTTCACATCGGTCCACAGAGATCAGTGTGCACTAGCTCAAGAGGTTTCTTTGAATGATGCTCCTTTGACTTGAACATTACCCTCGTTTGCTTTCCCTTTTGGCAAGAATCGCAAATGGGGTTGGAAGGCTTTTCAACTGTAGACATACCTCTGACGTACAGCCTTTGAATTGCAAATCTTTGACATGTTATCAAAGTTTAAATGCCCAAGGCGTTTGTGCCACAACCAACTTTCCTCTGTCCGACTCATCAAACAAGTCTTTTCAGCTCCATCTGACAATGTATAGAGATTTCCAGCAGTCCTAGATCCAGTAGCCACTGTTTTGCCGTTGCTACACTTCTTGATAGCAAAACCATTCTTAGTGAAGACAACTTCGTGGCCTTTGTCACAGATCTGGCTCACACTAAGCAAGTTGTGTCTTAGTCCAGACACATATAAGACCTCGTCTGATCTGATCTTGTTTGCCTTTAGCTGAACAACACCTTTTCCGCAGATTTTGGCACCATCATTGTTACCAAACTTCACTGATCCGCCTTCATAGTGCTGTAATTTGACAAATTTTTCCTCATCACCTGTCATATGGCTTGAACAACCACTATCAAGGACCCATGGTGCTGTCTTCTTTTGTGCATTGAATGCCGTTTGCACAATGAGAGATTCTTTGGAATTATCTTCCCTTTTCTTTGCCCTCCATGCCTTAACTAACTTGGGTTTCTTTTCAACCTGAAATTGGTTAGCAATAGGCAACCTACAATCCCTAGCCAAGTGTCCATAATTATGACACATATAGCACTCAATTTTGTGGCTGTTTAGGATTGAAAAAGGGTTCCTAGTCACAAATGGGCTGTTTCTAACATAGAATTTGCAATCAGCTCTTTTATGTCTATATCTATTGCAATGAAAGCAATAACCATAGAATCTGAACATTCTTCCTTTCTTAGGTGGCTGGTTAAACTCCACAAACCTTTTCTTATTGACCATCTCAATACTAGGCTGAATTTGATGCTTTGTAGCCTTGAGAGGTATGGCACTTTGTTTCATAAACAAAGAAGATGCAGCTTTAGAGGAATCTCCGGTCTCAAATCCAATACCAAATTTATTGTGGAAGGGCTTTTGAACTTTCAGAATTTCATTGAGTTTCATTGTCCCTTCAATCGCTTGGAGTGCTTTGAGTTTTCGGCTACTTTCCAAGTTTTCAGCCTTTGCTCTAGCGATTTCAGTTTCAAGTTTCATAGCCTCTTCCTTTTTGATACTTATTTGATTTTGAAGGACTTCCACCATTCTTTTATATTCTTCAACTTGAGTTTTCAAAGCAATAATTGAACTTTCAGATTCATGAAGAAGTTTCAGATTTTTCTTACTTGTTTTTCGTTCCATGCTAAGCTCCTCAAGTACGGCAATGAGTTCTTCTTCAAGATTGACCTCAGCCTCCTCTTCTTCTTCCAGCTCTTGCTCCTCTTCTTCTTCAACAGTAACCATGAAGAGAGCTTCAGTTGCCTCGGCTGAATCATCATCGTCTGAAGTTTCAGACGTGCTGTCATTATATTGACTGATGAAGCTTTTTGCTTTGCCCCTCTTTCTGAAATTTTTCTTCCACTTACTCTTATCAACATAAGAGTCATCATCATTATTTTCTTTCAGCGGACACTTCGCAGCAAAGTGACCAACACCGCCACAATTGAAGCATTTAAAGGGTAGCTTCCCTTTGTACTTTCCATTGCTTCCTTTCTTCAGCTTTCTAACAAATTGAGCCTCAAGCTCATCATCATCAGTATCAGAATCATGACCAGCAGTCTCTTTTCCCTTTTTCTAAACTTTGAAGGCCGCTTCTCTATCAGATGAAGACGTCTTACCTATACGCATCTCATAGGCAGTGAGTGAACCATGCAACTCATCCATGGAAAATTCATTCAGATCCTTGGCTTCTTCTATGGCTGAGACTTTTGAATCAAACCGGGGAAGAAGAGATCTTAGAACCTTTTTGACGATGACTGGTTCTTTAATCTCCTCCCCTAGTCCACGAATGTCATTCGTGACTTCATTCACTCGTTGCAAATATGAGTCAACATTCTCGCTTTCCTCCATGCGAAGAGATTCAAATTGAGAGCGATGGGTTTGCAATTTTGCTTCTTTGATCTTCTCATCTCCTTCATGAATGCTTTTCAACTTGTCCCATATTTCCTTGGCTGTTTTGCATGCAATTACTTTGACCAGCTCGCTGTCCACAAGGCCACTAAAGAGTGCATTCTGTGCCTTAGAGTCGCTGTCTGCTAACTTCTTCGTTGCAGCATCATTGGGTACAATGGCAATATTGTAACCGACTCTGACAGTCTCCCAGACATCATAGCCAAGTGACTTAATGAAAGCCTGCATTCTGATCTTCCAGAAGGAGTAATTAGAACCATCAAACAAAGGTGCTTTCTTATTCCCTGTATTGGTTGCCATGTGATTTGACAAGAGATCACCCTTAGCGTGTTAAGCTTATCAAGGGAGCCTTACGCTCTGATACCAATTGTTAGATATCGCGATCACTGAGAAGGGGGGGTGAATCAGTGATTCCTTTAAAAACAGGTCCAATTTAACAACAAAAGCAAATCAAATCACACAAGGACACCAGATTTAACGTGGTTCACCGAAAGGCTACGTCCACGGTTCAAAGACTGTCCGAACACCAATCCGGTACAGATCTGAATCTATTTAGTCGCACCAACGACAAAGAGCACCAACCCTTAGTTTCAGATAGCACCAACTATCTAGGAAGCACCTACTCCCTTTAGTTTCAGATAGCACCAACTATCTAGGAAGCACCGACTCCCTTTACAATTTATCTGCACCAACAGATAGGATCACCAAACCCCAGACACCAAGCACCAACTTGATGTTCTACAGAATAAAAGTAGAAACCTTTTTCTACAACCCTTCCCCTCTACAATCTCTCTCTCTCAATCCCTTACAAATTGAAAGTTAAAGCATAAACTGAGAGACACTTATCTTATGGACGAAACACCATCTTCAAGAGCACATCCTCGTCCACACTTGCTGTAGAAACTTGTAACAAGACTGCACACAGCAACAACACTCTCTTCTCTCCAAAACTCTCTCTTTTCTTCTCTCTTTTCTTCTCTTCTTTCTTGTCTCTGCTTAAAAACGAACCAATCATGCCTTTATATAGGTTATGGTAACCCTTAAGAGTTTTCAAAATAGGCTACAATTCGTTTAGAAAGAGTCCCAAACGAAATAAATAAGAATGCTGAATTTTCGTGCAAGACTTCTGTTTCTGCGCAACTCTGGTTCCCTTGCTCGGTCGACATCTTGCCTTGCTCGGTCGACATCATACACAGTCTGGAAGCAGATAACTGTCGTGCTCGGTCGACATCCTGGGGTCCCGGACGACCGACGACACACTGTGTCACGAAAATAACTGGGAGCTACCTGAAACTTTTTTCTGCAGGTTTCTCTTGCTCGGTCGACCGAATGGAGTGCCCGGTCGACCGCACACTCTGCTTCAGGAATTCTGAATTCCTGAACTGTTTCAACTCTGATTTTTCTTTTAAGCTCTATCAACACCAACCTACTAACATCATGCTTGTGACATTGTGTTGACAATAATTCCAACTCAAAACAATGCTTGAGATACTAATCACTTCAATTCTTTATAAAGCTTCTCAAGTCATCTCAAATTCCAACACCTTATCGGTTTGATCCATCGGTTTGGAGATCCCCCTCTTGTCCTGCCGGCTGCAGCTTGGGTCTTGTCTTGTATTGCTATCCGGTTCGCTACCGTGTTCCTGTCTTGCTATATTTATGTGATTATATAAATTCATTGACTCTCTTCACTTCGTGTGACTGGGGTCAACGTCGTTGAATCTCCTCACCTTGCGTGACCGAGAGCAACACCCCGATAACTCTCATCACTTTTGTGAGAGAGGATTTAGCTTTGTGTGGTTGCCACCTTGTCAGTTCCTTATTCTTGGTACCTTATTGTTTTGTATTGTTCATGCCTTTACCTATTAAATGATGCATTGTCTTTTACAAAATTCATTATCTATACAGGTTTTCAATACGTTTTCTAAGCTATCATTATTTCAAATGTATTATCATATCTTTTCATCTACTTACCAGACCGTCGTGTCTGATCCATTTATTTTGGTACTCAGGTCTGAACCCATTACCATCGAGGAGGAGCCAGAGGAGACGGTCGGTGAACCGCAATGCGTTATAGAGTGGCAAGCTGACGATGTCATGTAGACATTCGTTCAGGCTTTGAGAACGATACTTTTTGGGAGTTTGTGATAACATCTTTTGGGTTTAATTCTTTTGTTATGTACTGGTCTTTGTTGACCATTATTTTTGGGGCAACTAATCAACTGATCTTTTGTATATACATTTAACCTTACTTTTGGGTAATATGCTAATGATCATTGCTCATTCTGATATCTCGTCTCATCAATTATAATTCAATCTTGTTTATGAAATGAAATAGCACTACTATGATTTACTACACGCTTCTGCAAATCTTGAATATATGTTCGATATAATTACTTGTGAGATGATATGCATGGATAATCCTCACCGCGGAACCCTGTGGGAAATCACGTGCACGGATAAATGTTTTCTCAATTCCGTGTACGGATTAGCCAAGGAGATGCACATGGCACGGCATCATTAGTCCCGATCCCGGATTTGTTTCCTCTAACCTGGTTCGGGGGTCGCGACAGCGAAGCTCCCCGGGACCATGGTTTCCAAGACAGAGCTTGTGGATCATCTCAAAATAACTCCAATAGGTTTCCTGTCAAATTTTAGGTCAATCAGACATCGGTTGACCGCACATCAAAGCGCGACATCATCCTCGCGACAAGATCAAGTCTACTGGCGACAGTACCCCAAATGGCTTCAAAACTCAAAGAAAAGCCTATGGTTGGTCTTATTTACTGCTCAATAGGCTTCACCTCAAATTTCAGGTCATTCCGACATAGTTTGGCCCAATTTCAGCTCCTGACGGAAAATCGACAGCTCTACGCTATAAAGTCTTCGACTTTCCAGGAAAATTAAAAACTTTGCACTCCAAAATGCAAGAAAAATACAGAAGAAAAAAGAATTGGAAAAGACCTCAAAACGACCGCAAAACGGGACAAAAGGGGAAAATTCCCCCCAGCGTCGCAGCCTGCAACCCTGGCCCATGGTCGCCGGCGACCATGGAGCCCCGGATCGCTGGGTTCGCCCCGGAAAGGCCTGTTTTCCGTCTTTTTCTCGCGTTTCGAAGTGTCCAACTCCTGTGATTTTCCAAAATCCATACTTTTGAGGCACTAAATCCTTCGGTATCCGTCAAAATCACGGGTCCGACTTCAAGAGTATCAAAATCAATACTGATCGTCAACCGATCAACCAAAAAGTGTGCTTTCTACCCGATCGATCGAGAAATCGACATGATAGATGGCACCGACCCGTTGTTGGTAATCAATGCCTGAAGTTACATGGTCATCCGATGTTGATCTACATGAAAATCCATCGATGATCATCGCTAGAAGAATCCCAAAAGACGCGGCACGGCCCGCGACTCTTCAACTGCTCGGCGACCACTTAATGCGATTAACTGACTAGCTTTATTGCTGTCATTAATTCATTTCTTTGGACGGCCCAATCAGAAGCAAGCATCTAGGAGTTACAAGTCAATTGATTCATGGCATTTAACCCATAAAACTCCTCCCATCATGGTGATTAAAGGCGATTAAATGCCCTTAACCTCCATCGACCAATCAGAAACCAAGGTCCAGAGTTACGAAATAAAGGAATTAAATCTTGTAACTCCTCCCATTATGTGGCTTTAAAGCCCATAAACTCTCCTAAATGGCTACCAAAGGCCTATAAAGAGGAGAGCATTCCAAAGAATTCTAGGATCGAAAGAAAGAGATTGGAAAACACTTCCATAGATCCCATATCAGAGAAAAGCACAGAAAATCCCGAGAAAGAAAGAGAGAAAACTCTACGAAGTTCTGCACCGACCACCGCTACATGGTGATAAAAGTCCCTTGGGGGGCACCCCCTCAAGGTCCTTGCCTTTTCCTTCTGCCTCCAATGGCTTAGACGTGGCTTTTCAGCCCGTCTACTTAGCTTTTTATTGGACATAGGACCTTGTCTTGGTCTTTGTCCTCTAAAAATCTGAGGTTATAGCCAAGCTAAGCGAATCAAAAGTATCCTCTGTTCTCATTTACATGGATGATGGTGAAGTTCACACATGGCTTGCGACCGTCAATCTGAACGAGTGCCCCACAATCTCCTGAGAACTTAGATCCTCATTTTCCTGATTTTCATTGTATTTTGTATTTTTCTAAAAGAGACAAAAATCACAACTCTTGTATTTCATTATTGATAAGAATTGTAAATCGGTTATAAACGCCAAAATCGGCTATAAACGCCAAAAATCGGCTCTAAATGCCAAAAAATCGGCTTTTCATGGCAAATCAAGAAAATGTCTTTTTTCTTAAATATAAGTGCAATGAAAAACTTGAAAGAAATTGATTTCCTTTTTACTTGCGAAGGTCGATCCCCGGATCACCACCTGCAATTACAAGTAAAATAGAAAATCTGGCACACCCATACACAAAAAAATGTTGATACACGCTTTTTGCCCTCCAGGCATGAAAGTGTCGTACTAAACGGACTCCCACGTCCGCCGACTTTGGTAGCACTGAGCAGATAGGCGCGGTCCATCAAGCTGGCACACCCGGTTGGACTCGTTCATTTGAGAACGCGATGCTAGAATTGAAATATTTGCATATCATATCTTTTGCTCTATGCTTATACTTATTTTCTGGATTCCTTGGCTACTTTCTAATTGGTGGCCTATGATGGATTCCGCATCTAAAAAAAATGAGATGAGATTTTTTGGAAATTTCTAATTCTTTGAATTTACTTCATCTCTTTCTCTTTTAAAAAAAAAATCAGATTTTTGAGTTTGGATTCAAAATTGAGAAACCTTGATCATCTCATCGTGCTTGCAGAAATGTTGAGCCTGTTCGACTAAGGATTTGGGCCAACGTTTCTCTTCGATGAGTTCATTAGAGATCTAAAAAAAAAAACAAAAAAAAAATCAGATTTCTCAGTTTGGATTCAAAATTGAGTTACTTTGATCATTTCCTATCGTTCATCGTGCTTGCAGAAATGTTGAGCCTGTTCGATTAAGGATTTGGGCCATCGTTTCTCTTCGATGAGTTCATTAGAGATCTAAAAACAAAAAAATCAAATTTTTCAGTTTGGATTCAAAATTGAGAAACCTTGATCCTCTCCTATCCTTATCGTGCTTGCAGAAATGTTGAGCTTGTTTGACTAAGGACTTGGGTCATCGTTTGTCTTTGATGAGTTTATTAGAGATCTGAAAAAATTTAAAAAAAAATAAAAAATCAGATTTTTCAGTTTGGATTCAAAATTGAGAAACCTTGATCCTCTCCTATCGTTCATCGTACTTGTAGAAATGTTGAGCCTGTTCGAATAAGGATTTGGGCCATCGTTTCTCTTCGATGAGTCTATTTAGGAAAAAAAAAAGACATAGACCACTAAGGTTAAACCAATTGCATTCTTTGATCACGGTTGATTCAAGAAAAGCCTCGTCCAGAGTGTGGAGACAGCTTGACTGTTCTAGGCAAGGGTCCTCGAAACGGGTTCATTACGTAATCCTACCCTTACCTGTGCGCAATTCTATCAATCGAGATTTCATAAGACCGGGTTAGGAGGCTTATGTGTACTCTCTCGTCTTTTAAATTAAATAAAATCTTTGAAATAAAAAAATAAAATGAAAAAATAAAAAAAAGATTTTTCAAAAAAAAAATCTTAAAAATTAAATAAAAAATAAAAAAAAATATTTTTCAAAAAAAAATCTTAAAATAAAAAATAAAAAATAAAAAAATAAAAAAAGTATTTTCAACAAAAAATATTAAAAAAATAAATAAAAAAAATATTTTAAAAAAAAATCTTAAAATAAAAAATAAAATGAAAAAAAGTAAAAAAAAAACTAAAAAAATAATAAAAAAATAAAAAAAATAAAAAAGGAGATTTAAAAAAAATCTTAAAAACAATTTCAAAAAAAAAAAATTCTGTCATTTTTGGGTTTAGATCTGAGAAATTTTGGACTCTTCCATTCTAGGCACCGGTGCTCGCGTAAATCATTGAGCCCGTGTTTAGATTGGAATGCCGTTTTCTCTCTTTGATGAATCCGATCTTGGCCTTTAAAAAAAAAAATCTCGTCATTTTTGGATTCAGATCCGAGAAATTATGGTTCTTTCCCTTCTGGGTACTGGCGCTCGCGGAAATCGTTGAGCCCGTATTTGGATCGGAATACCATCTGTTCTGTTTGATGAATCCAATCTTAACCTTTCAAAACAGAGAATCTCATCTCATGGATACGGTCTCTAAACATTTGTGCCTAGCAGTTCTGGTACGCCCTTTCAGGGTCTACTGTATTTGCGACCGGCACATTTGTGACTCCAACCTTATATTCTTCTTACCTCGAGCAAGCTCTGCTTCTCAATAAGTCGAATTTAGGTTCACAATTGCTTCTAGCAGTCACTGGGACGCCTATTCTGGGCTCACCATACTTGCGATCAGAACAATCGTACCCTCTATGACTTTTTGTCTTTTTCATATTGCTTGAGTCATATCCTTCGAGCGATTTGAAAAGACGAAACTATAGAATTTTCTATTTATGATCATTATATTCTTGTGATTATTAATGGATGTGGTCTTGTTTTAGAAATTTTCAAAACTAACAATGGCAGCTTCCTTGACCATTACTTTTGATGAGAACAAGCACCAGCTCATGCTTCAACATAAACAAACCACGCGCACCTACAAGCGCCCTATTAGCTGCTGAAACGTCAACTCCCTCGGCAACTCTCTAAACTCCGGGTAAACCTCGACTCCCCGGACTATCGTCTTTGTGACGCTGGGACCAATCTCACTTCCCGAAGAACAAACTGCTCATTCCAAGAAGCAGAAGCTCGCCTCCCAACGTGTCACTACCATGACACCAAAGGCGAGCACGAAAAAGCCCGAAGCCCGTGGCACCCCCACGAAGCCTCGACTCACAAACGACCAGGTCTATCCCAAGACTTAGTCCCCAAGACCTTCACCAAAATGAAAAAAGGTCCCAAACATCCACCAAGCCAGCATACCTGGCCCCACTTAAGGAGAACCAGTTCTACCCTCTTGCTTACATAAAAGAGGAGAGGCCCATCTCCAACCTGACTCCCAAGTCAACCCAGCATGAGCCGGCTTGTTCCTACAAGCCCAAAATCAAGTCATGCATCGCAAGGCCTCTGCAAGCACCTGCCAAGGCCTACAATCCTTCGGTTCGACCCTTCATATCTACAAGGGCCGAACTCGAAATATTCAAAACTTCGCTGCAACAGGCGAAGGACTGGGTCCGCATCCTGTCCTTGCCCAGCTACAAAGAAGACATGCTTGGCTGCTGCGCCAGAGGGAGCACATCTTTCATTGTCAAAGCCGAGCCAGAGCTGACCGAAGCTCAAATTGCTTGTCGTATACGCCGCCGTGCGTCGTATCGACAAAAGAGACTAGAGAAGCAAAGGACCCAGTCTCCTACACTTCAAGTCTCTCACAATTGGGTCGAAAAAGAAACCCGACCAAGTTGCTGTTGTCTATATGGTTGGAAAAACCAGAAGACGCCAAAAGTCAGCAACAAAAATCCATGTCCGAGTCCGATGACTCGCAACGCCTCCAGGACAAGAAGACATTCAGAAGAATCCCCTGCTCCCTCAAGCCAAAGGCGACAGAGTGATCGTTCCTCAAGCTCTTCATAAAAAAGAATAAGCCCCAGCTCAGTCACTAGGACAATTTCTTCGTTCGAATCTCGAAGGATGAACGTCCTGGCTACAAATTCTAAGCCACCACCTCGCAACCCACCTCAAGATGATGCACTCACATGCATCCGACATTTGGAACAAGGCCAATAGAGGATTGAAACTCTGATGGAAAACCTTCTCATCGCCTTCCAAAATCAGGCGAACAATGAACCTCCTCCGAATCATTAAGACGATGAGGTAAATGGAGAAGAAAATGAGTCACGCGCCCTCACCAAAAAGGACATAGACAGTATCCTCGCAAAAGCTAAAGAAGAGGCTATACTCAAATAGCATGGGATCAAACCTCCATACCCCTTATGGATGGACTCGGTCTCATTCCCTATAAAATTCAAGCATTCTACTCTCCAAACATATACGGGGAAACGATCAGCCCGACAGCACGTCATCCACTTCAATATCTTGACGGGAGCCATCGTGGATCAAGATGCACTTAAGATCCGCCTCTTTGCAGGTAGCCTAAAGGGTACGGCCTTCGACTGGTACTCCACTCTTTCGGAGGACTCCATCCAAAATTGGGCCATCTAGAGACACGCTTCCTAACTCACTTCAAAGGTGAGGACCATCCCGCTACTATGGCTCAGCTGTGTAGCCTAAAACAGGGGGAGAATGAGTCAACAGATGACTTCATTCACAAGTGGAAGGCAATGGCATACAAATGCTCTGATGTACTGCCTCAAGCGTTGCTAGTCGACATCTGCCGAAACAACATGAGAGCTAGAATCAGCTCCATGATCATCGACAACAAATCAAAAAACCCGGGAGAACTCCTAGAAGCTTCCATGGAGGCTGAAACGGTGATTAAAGTCCTCAACAATCAGAAATCATCAAGAAAAGAGCCAACCGCCATCGGAACCTCAAAACCAAAGAAAAAAGAGGTCCTCAATGTGCAAACCAAGTCAGCTCTTCAGCTACCAAAGAAAGTTGAAAACAAAGCTGCTGGTAAAAGACCTGAACTCTCTGACGCCTTCAAAGAGCGAGTAGAAAAGAAATACCCGTTCGATCAAGATGTTGATGAAATCTTCAGGGCACTCGTGGCAAACGACAAGCTCACCTTTCTTGAACCCAAAAGACCGGGTGATTTTGGCAAAACCAACGATCTGCGGTACTGTCCATACCACCACCAGATGATCTCGCATCCTCTCTATCAATGCTTCGTTGTGAGGGAGAAAATAAACGAGATGTGGAAAAATGGAGTCATCACCTTTGACAAAAACTTTGGATCTGCCTCCGTCAACATGGTGTCATGTGAAAAAAAACAAAAATCACCAAAGAAGAAGATCACTACTTCCTTCAAGGTGATAAACAGAATTGAAGCGTCCGAAGAGCTGGTTCCTTACCCGACACCAGATGGACAACCCATATGGGTACATCCCGATCTCCTGGAAGATGAAAATTAGGGGGTCGTGAAAACAAAGCCTATAGCTCAACAGCGAAGGCAGGCTAGGAAACATCTCCTCAAGCTCAAACGACAAGAGAAGAACCAGCCAAAACAAGAAGTCCAAGAAAAGGCAGAGGCCTCCTCTACCGCTTCACTGGGGGCAACAAAAACATCCCTTCTAGAGACTTCAAAGGGGGTAAAAAAATTCACTCTAAGTGATTTCATGCCACCTCAATTCAAAGAAACCACGCAGGGGGCATCATACTCTTGCAATTCGGTAGTTGGATTCTCCATTGATGGATACAATCCAGCGACACCGATGATGGATTCGATCCAACTACACCGACGAGTGGGAGGAATCCCTTGAAACGTGAGAATATCTCTCCGATGAATAATGGGTTCCTGAAACTCACCTTACGCCAGTAATCTGGTATAACCCCTTACAGCCATAAGGATCCTGGTTTGATGATGAAGAAGACCAAGAGGCTGTACAAGAAAATCCTGCTGAACCAGCACTCGTCATTGCTCCAGTGGAAATCAACAATGTTGAACCACGAAGAGCAGATGAAGAAGAAGATTTGGCTCCCACGCCTGATCTTGAAGAATATGCAAGGATCTTGCAGCATCTCGCTCTAGAACAAGAGCAAGACCGCATCAACGAGCTTCCTCGCAATCCAGAGCCTGAAGTCCTTGAAGACCATTAGATAGATCCTCCCTTAACTCCTGAAAATGGAGAAAATTTTTGGATAGACGATCCTCTTACATCCGAGGATGAGTCTGACTCCGAACAGGCAACGTCTCCTATCAGAGCTTCCTGTAATGTGATAATTCGGGATTATAGCTCTTCGGAAGCATCGTCTAATGAGATCAATTATACTCCAGCTGGAGCTACCTCGTTTCATGTGACTTTCACAGAGATGGCACCCTCTCAGGTTTCTTCTCCTGAGACTGTGACTTCAGAGCTCACACCCTTTCTGACTGAAGAATCCCCAACTATTGATGCTTGGGATGATGAATTGGTCAACGAAGAAGAAAGGTTGCCGGATGCTGTTCAGGACTTATTCCCGGAAAATGCTCCGCGCAACACAATCACTGAGGATGGCAACTCCGCTGCAGATACATCCTCAGCAAATGAAAAACGACAGCCTCTTGATCTTGAAGACAATCTTTCAAACGAAGACCTTTCTCAAGAAGTTCTTGAAGTTGGTAGAGGCACCCGCTCTGGCCGGGACTACTACAAGAATCACAACCAATCTTCCTTTACTTATGTAAATCCTTCGGGAAAAGAAGTTGTAAGCGCCCCTAGTGGCAACCATGATGAACATGCAGGCCCCAAGGAGGCTTTCAAGTATGACTTGATCGAACATTTCAAGCACATAACCGCACATCTGCACATCCTAGACTTATTGCGAATGTCTCCGTGCACTCGTGATAATCTCATTTCAGAATTACAAAAGCTGAATGAGGATGTCGACAAACATGCCCCGCAAGTCCTTCAAAATGAAATGGACTATCGGGTTAAAAACTCATAAACTTCCTCAAAGGGAGAAAAGAAGAAAACTGAGGGATCATGCATCGAATGCCTCTCGGTTCAAAAGGCAGCCAGTGCAACCATCGTCTTCACTAAGGAAGACCTCCTACTTGGCAAAATAAGGCACAACCGACCCCTGTACTTCACAGGGTACGTCAAGGAAATGCCTATGCACAGAGTTCAGATCGACCTAGGTTCTGCACTCAACCTCATCTCCACTTCGGCTCTCGAAGAGTTGGGCATCCCACCCAGCAAGTAGAGCCATACATTTATATCCATCTTTGGATACGATGGTAGTACTCAAAGGCCTATTGGCAAAATCAGGTTCAAATTGCAAATCGGTGATCTTATCTCTGAAGTCACTGTGTATGTAATAAAAACCCCTTCATGTTACAACATTCTTCTCGAACGCCCCTGGATCCACAAGAATGGTGTTGTCCCTTCAACTCTACATCAATGCATCAAGTTTGTTGGCGACGATGGCATGGTACATCGAGTCTTTGCAGACAAAAAACCCTTCAAAGGTAAAGAAGTCCACTTTGCAGACTCGCAGATGTATGACGGTGAAAAAGAAGAAGAGGAGAAAGCACCCTTTGCCGAAAATCTCCAGAAAGATAAAAGCAAGGCTCCTCAACATTCACTGAAAGAAAACAAACCCTCCGGTAAATCCAAAGTGAGCATTCAAACTCCCTTCGTCATTTCCCTCAAGACTTCAAACCTTTAGTCATCACGACTAAAGTGTAAAAGATAAAGCGAAAGCCTGGGGGCAAATTTGTTGTCTCCTTCGTGTATATCATGCAAGACATAGATTCGGATTCAGAGATAGAAGATGATCCATCGTCAAGCCAAGGTGACACTTAACAAGTTCAGCCTGCTCTTACTCCAATGGAGACACCTGCTGATGCAGAAGATCCTACATCTGCTTCCTTCGTTGTTCCAGCAACTTCAGGAAAGGAAAAGCCGATCTTCTCCCATAGATCGGGTGCTTCTTCATCAAACTCCATGCTTGAACCTTTCCAAAATGAAGGTATGCCTCAACTATCCTTATATAGTCCTGTGCCACAAGCTATTATGAAGAAAATGGGCTATGACGCTCAAGAACGAGTCGGTTTGGGAGAAGGACGCGGTATTCTCACACCATTGGGGCGCGCCTTGACCAAAAGCCAGCTAGAAGATTGGAGACTCTACGGCCATGTAGAAAGTCTTCATACAGGTTAGGGTATGACCCCGACACTCCTCTGAGACAGTTGACACAAAGGCTTAAAAGTCGACTTACTGACCAAGCCTCACATCTCATATCCATGAAGACATCGATCTCCCTGGATATCTCTTCAATGAGTCACCTGACAAAGATCCAGGAAGCTCATCCAATTGGTACGATTTCTCTGACAACGAAGTGGAATTGTCTGATGGCACAGACGTGTGGTCTTCTGACCCAGAAGAACCATCGTCTCCAAAAGAAGTACCTTACTTCGACTCGGTTTCAACAGGCGATTGGGACCATCTCATAGCAAGCCTTGAGAAGATCACCAATCAAGAAGACCCCTGAAAAGGAACAAAACCTTGGTCTGGAAATGCCCTTGAAACCCCAGAAGGTTTCGTTGAGCTGGAAGCCTCCAAAAATATTGTGGAGGAACCACCTTCGAACCTTCCAACAGAAGATCCTGTTCAAAAGATAGACTTGGGAACACCAGATAACCCACGTCCTATATTCATAAGCAAGAATATAAAGGATGATGAGTTACCTGAGTATATCACCTTTATTCGTGAGTTCGTTGATTGGTTTGCATGGTCTTAAGCTGAAATGCCTGGTTTAGACCCCAAAGTAGCAGTCCACAAGCTCAATCTTCAGGAAGACATCAAGCCTATCGAGCATGGCCAAAGAAGGTTCCGTCCAGATGTGATGGATAAAATTGAACAAGAAGTTCAAAAACTCAAAAGCCTCGGCTTCATCCGTGAGGAACAACATCCTGAATGGTTGGCCAACATTGTCCCCGTGACAAAGAAAATCTTGCAGATCAGGGTCTGTATTGACTATAGAGACCTGAATGGCGCATGCCCTACAGATGAATTCCCGCTCCTCATACTAGAGGTAATGACTGATAGTACCTGCGGATTCGAGCGAATGACATTCATGGATGGCTTCTTTGGCTACAATAAGATAAAGATGCATCCTGAAGATGAAAAACATACATCCTTTCAGACCCCATTTGGCGTGTATTGCTACACTGTCATGCCATTTGGTCTAAAAAATGCTGGTGCAACATATCAGAGGGCTATGATGAAATTATTCCAAGATATGCAGCACAAGATGGTCGAATGTTACGTTGATGACCTCGTCGTCAAAAGCAAAAGAAAAGAAGATCATCTCGAAGACCTTCGAGAAGTCTTCCTCCGGCTTCGCAAAAACAAACTGCGGATGAGTCCTCTCAAGTGCTTCTTCGGTGTCTCGTTGGGTAAATTCCTCGGATTCCTAGTTCGGAAAGCTTGAATAAAGCTTGACCCCATAAAAGTCAAGGCATTCTAGAAATGCACTCTCCAAGAACCTTGAGAGCACTCAAAGGGCTTCAAGGGAGATTGGCCTACATCAGACGGTTCATCTCCAATCTTTCGGGGAAACGCCGTCCATTCTCCCACTTGATGAAAAAAGGTGTAAACTTTGTCTGGGATGCTGACTGTGAAGCTCCATTCCAAGACATCAAGTCATACCTAACCAAACCTCTAGTGTTGGCTGCTCCTACCACTGGAAAACCATTCATCTTGTACACAAGAGTCCTTGATCACTCTTTGGGCGCTCTGCTTGCACAAGAAAATGATGAAAAAAAAGAAGCTGCTCTATACTACCTCAGCAGCATGCTAGTAGGTGTAGAGCATCGCTACTCTGCAGTCGAAAAAGAATGTCTTGCAGTGATGTTCGCCATACAAAAGCTACGCCACTACTTTCTTTCCAACACAGTCTACCTGGTCTCGAGGATCAACCTCTTGAAGGTCCTTGTCACAAAAGCAGGTTCTCTCAATGCCCAACTGGTAAAATGGTCCATCCTTTTGTCGCAATTTGATATTAGGTTTGTACCGCAAAAAGCAATGAAAGGCCAAGCTCTAGCGGACTTTCTTGTAGAGCATCCATTGCATAAAGATTCTCCACTCAGAGATGATCTCCCAGACAAACTAGTCTACAATGTGGAGACTTTCCCGCAAAATGCCTCCTGGGACATGTAGTTTGATGGTGCAACCAGGACAAATGAAAAAAGATAGCTTATCTCAGGAGTTGGCATCCTCTTTGTTAGCCCTGACAAATACATGATTCCACATCCTCTCTCGCTATTGGAACCATGCACAAACAATGCAGTTGAATATCAAGCTCTGATCCTGGGATTGGAACTCTCCATCGAATCTGGCATCACCATGCTGGAAATCTTTGGAGACTCTCAACTGATCGTCAACCAGATGAATCAGAAATTTGAAGTCAGGAAGCCTGATCTGCTGCCTTATTACAACAAGGCACAATCGCTTCTGCAAAAGTTTAACATCTGTCACATCACCCAGATTCGTAGAGGTGAAAACATACGTGCAGATGCTCTGGCTGGACTTGCCGCATCTATGGCAATCTAGGAAGGGGAAAACATGTAAATCACAGTATACGAGAGAAGAATCCTTCCTCCTCTTAACACACACCAAGCAGTTGCTGAATGCCACCAAGTGGTTGGAAGTCGGATTTTTATCCTTCAACCTTCAATCGGTGACTGGAGGGATCCGTTCATTGATTACACTATGTTCGGAATCCTACCTGAAGATCTAAAAGAACGGGTAAGCATTCAAAGGCTAACTCAAACTTTCATATGGATATTCCTTCAAAAATCCTTTACAGGAAATCCTTCAATGGGGGTACTTCTACACTGCTTGTCACAACAAGAGGCCGAAGAAACACACAAAGAAGTTCATGTTGGTCTTTGTGGAGCTCATTAGGTTGGTCCCAAGCTCTACGATCAGATAAAAAGGTTAGGTTATTACTGGCCTACCATGGTAGCTGACGCAATGCAATTTGCTAAGTGCTGCCAACAATGCCAAGTTCATGGAGATTACATTCACATGCCTCCACAATGGCTACATCCTACAGCGATCTCATGGCTTTTCGAAGCCTAGGGTATGGACTTCATACTTCCTATTTCTCCCTCTTCAAGCAAAGGTCATCGCTTCATCTTCGCAGCTACGGATTATTTCTCCAAGTGGTCAGAAGCATTTGCGCTCAACAAAATCAAGACCTCATCAGTCCTTCAGTTCCTGCGCACCAACATCGTTTGTCGTTTTGGCATACCTAAAAGATTCATCCATGATAACTGACCACAATTCCGGGATCATCGATTCTACAGGTTCTGCGACAAATATAAAATTCAAAGTTGTCCTTCGACTCCATACAATCCAGCAGCAAGCGGTTTAACAGAAGCCTTCAACAAGACACTCTGCAAAATCCTCAAAAATATGGTCTCTAGTCATAAAAGAGATTGGAGCGACAAACTGTCTGAAGCTTTGTGGGCCTATCGAACCACCGTTCAAGGACCAACCTATAGCACACCATTCTCCTTGGTCTATGGATGTGAAGCTGTCGTACCCTTGGAAGTATCCTTGAGGGTCTCCTTGCAAAATGACATGACTCAAGAAAGCAATGTCAAATTGTGACTCCATGAGCTGGACAATCTCGATGAGACACGGCTCGAAGCTCGACAAATCATTGAACTTTATCAAGCACGCATGGCAGGATCTTTCGACAAGAAGGTTAGGCAATGCGCCTACAAAAAGGATGACTTGGTTCTTGCGGTAAAAAGACCAATGGTCTTCGCTCATAGGTCCAAAGGCACAAAATGGGAGGGGCCTTATGTCATCGACAAGGTTTTCTCTAATGGCGCATACGCACTCCTAAACATAGAGGGTGACAGATGTATGCTGCCCATCAATGGCAAGTTCTTAAAGCGGTACTACCCTTGAAGACTTACCCAACTGGGTAAGAGCAATGCCTGTACGACCAAAACCTATTTCCAGGTACTCGCTCGTCAAACCCACTCTTTTTTAGAATTTTTATATCAAATGTTGAAATTTCTAGAAATTCAAACAATGCTTACTTTCATTGTTTCATTGTTAAAAAATTCCAAGTTTAGGAACCTTTCCCTAACTTGACCAAAATTTTCAACCCTTGAACCCAAAATTCATGGTTTGAAACAAAAACTGGATTCAGGGATTTCCACCCTAGTCCACCCTGCGTTTTACCGCCAAAATGGTTTTAGGTCAAAACTTACGACCCTCGTGTCTTTAAACAGAAAAAAATGGTTTTTCAAAAAACCACGGGGAAGTGACGCTTAGTCGATATTTGCACAAATCGAAAGAATATGAACCACGTTCAACGCTTCCAAAATCGCAGGGAAGCGACATTTCGTCGATACTTGCAAAATCAAAAAAAAAAAAAACATGGAGACACAATATTTCAGTTAATATCCACAATCCAAATTTCAAAGGTTCAAAAAAACCTAAAATTGTGGAGACGCAACATTTCTGTGGATATCCACAGCCCAAATTTCAAAGGTTCGAAAAAACCAAGAAATCATGGAGATGCAACATTGCAATTGATATCCACAATCCAAAGTTTTGAGAAAACCGTAAATTTCAAAAATTATGGGGAAACGACATCAAGTAAGTACCTGCAAAACAAAAATTTCTGAAAAGTAAGGAAGCGACATTCCATCAATACTTGCACCCAAATCCATGAGGATGCGACATTCCATCGATATTCGCAACCGAATGAGCAAGAATGCGACATTCCATCGATACTTGCAAGACCATTCAGCAATGACGTGACTTCTAGTCGATACTTGCATTTTTTGAAAACCAAAACCTACTATAAATGCCACCAAAATCGGCTATAAATGCCACAAAAATCGGCTATCAATGCCACTAAAACTTGCTATCAATGCCATAAAACCAAATCGGTTATCAATGCAACAAACCAAAACTTGGCTTTTAAAAAAAAAATCGCGACTATCAATGCCACAAATCGGCTATAAATGCCACCAAAACCGGCCATCAATGCGATAAAATAAAACCAGCTATAAATGCCACCAAAACTGGCTATCAATGCCACAAAACAAACAGGCTATCAATGCCACAAAAACTGGCTCTCATGCCAAAATCGACTTTCATGCCACAAACAAGATCTGGCTCCCATGTCAAAACAATCATTTGACAAAAGATTTTCACATAATGACAAACTTTTAATCAAATCCTATTTAGCAATTGCTTTCATCACAAAAAGATTTAAGTGAGCATAGGGAAAACAAAAAAAAAACCAAAAAATACCTGGGTACCAAAAAAAAGGGTATTTACAAGCACTACACAAAAAAAGAAAGAGTACAAAAAAAAAAACATTTGGTACAAAAAAAAAGAAGGATAGTTTCTACTACAAAAAATCAGGAGCTCAGCCAAAAATGGTCTCTAGCCAAAACTTCAGCTCCTCAAGCAAACTCTTGGCCTCAGCCGTCATAGTTTCAAAGGTACGCTTCTTCAGGAACTTGCCATGAGATGCTGGAGAAGGCTGTAACCCTTCTTTTATACCGAGAAGCTTATCTCGAGCAGTTTGCCATTGTTCGTCTTCTTAAATCTTCCTTTCGAGAACTCGATCGACATCTACAACCCGGTGAATCACTCTACAACTCGATCGACATCTACAACTCGAGCAGTTTACCGAGCACTCTCCCTATCACGAGCCTCTGTTATAGTGGCCTACTTGGCAGCGACTTGTGCCTTCAAATGCTCAAGACGTTTCCTGGCCTTATCGACCTCCCTATCAAGGATGTTAAGGTTGTGCCTCAGCCCGATGATGGCTAGCTTTTTTAAGTTCTTCTCTCAGACTTCCTGCTTCCCACTCTGTGTAGCCTCATTCAGATCAGACTTAGCCCTGTTAGCAGGATCCAAGAACATCTCCTTGAAGAACTGGTCATCAGGGAAGTCCTGGTCTCAAACCACTTGTCACCTAGTGCAATGATCATATCAACGATCGCCCTGACACCTGTGATGTCCCGACCAACTTCTTCGGCATTAGTGAGAATCTCCTGCTCATGCTGGATCATACCAAATCCGGCATAAAAAAGGAGAGTCTCAATCCAAGAGCTCAAAACCCGTGTCAACACCTTCTTCATAAATAGAAGAGATGGCCCAGATGAAGATTCGCTCCGCTTCGTCGGTCGGCTACTCATGTCATGACCCGTTGGAAGAGTAACAAAAGAACTATTTCCAGTTGGAGCCACTGGGGAAGGAATCTCTGGACGAGATATCTCATAAGCCCTGTCAGAACTGGTTATACGAGTCTCTACCTCTGGATCAACCTCTGGCATCCCTTGCTCTGGTTCCGAAAGAAGCGATGGACTCTCTTTTGTCACTTCAAAACCTGCCAATGAAACACAAAAAGGTATGTATGAATATGATCCTGTTTAAAAAATCATTATCAGGGTTATTACTATAAAATACCTTCTTCGACGACTGGCGGAACACTCTATTCCTCCATGAACTCATCGGAAGCATCATCAACATTTACGTTCATCGATGGTTCAAAGTCATCGGAATCCTGTGGCAAGTCAGTTGAAAAAAAATGTGTTAGCAAATCAAGTCATAGACACAAAAAAAAAGGGGAAAGCAAAAAGAAGTTATACCACTTGGGGATTCTGTGTTCACTCGAGAGCCCCTTGGTTCTTCTTCAGGTGCCTCCACAGGATCTGTCACCACCTCATCGGTCGGAACCTCAAGCATCGCCAAGTCTTCTTCTTCTGCTAAAAAAAAAAAAGAAAAGCAGAAACAGAAAGCAAATCAGAACATGGAAAAAATTCCATGAAAGAAATTGAGAGAAAGAGGAAGAATCATACCTTCATCTACGGTCTCTTCTTCTCGGCTCCTCTTTTCTAGAGGCTCGTCAGCATTCTCTGGCACCTCCTCATTGATAGTAAGAGGGACTTCTATATCAGGAGAGACTTCGTGTTGCTCCTTCCTGCGATGCTGGCTCCTCTTCCTCTTACCTCTAAGGGCTCGCTTCCTAGAAGAACCTGCTCCACTGTCAGAGTCAGGTCTCTCACATGACTCCTCGGTGGATGGTCTACCCTTATCAGTAGACTCCACAGAAGCTCGCTTCTATGCTGCTTGCATCCAATCATCAAGCTTAGTTTCTTTCTATTCTAGCTGCTCCAAAGCCTCATCAGGTATTTCTCGAACAGCTTCAGAACCAATGACGCCCTGGTCACCGAGAAAGCCTATCTTGTGCTTCTCTCTAGAAAGGAAGGCCCAAACTTCCTCTCGCCAGACGCCATCCGACTTTCTAAGGCCTTTTCTAGATGACAGCTTCACATCAAGCTCTTTCTTGAAAAGCCCCTGAAATGCCAAAAAGCTCTATGCGAACCACTTCGCGAAGCCGGCAGTCCGGATAGTTGACAACAAGGATAAGAAATCATGGCAGTAGTGTCTTCAGCACTATAGAAAGCCCATGTGTTTCTCCTGTCCTGCAAACCTCCAAAGCGCTTCACCATGCTTGAAGGCGCTCCAACAATGCCTTGAGAAAAGCCCAACTGCAGCGCAAAGTGAGAAGGTACATACGGCTGGATGTTGACGAAAAGATGTCGCAGTACACCATCGTGCCGACACGTATGCTGAAAAATCACTCATTCTCTGCATTTGTCAAGGAGTAATGCCTTCCTAACCCTGCCTTGGTAGAGTCTCAGGAGGCTCCAAAGTCAAAAGCCTTCTTCCGCAACTCCGGAGAAAGCTTCACTGAAGACTGCCCCATCTAGACGTCCCTGAACCGTCGGTTCCTCATGCGGGCAAACAAAAGTGATATGGATACGGCTTTCCCCTTAGCCAGTCGAATCATCAGAGGATCATCATCCTGTGCAACACCCAGCCGATGGAAGCCAGGAAAGTGGTATACAAACCACGAATAGAAGATATGGGCTGAAAACACCCTGTTCATGGGAAGCCCAAGCCGAACCAAGAAAGCAGCAGCTTGCAGTTCGGTGCACAAGTAGGAGTAAAGAGCAGGCACTAAAGCAAGCCACTCTCCAAACGCCATCTGACAAGCTGGAAAAATACAATGCAGCCTGATGTGCATTCCATCTCCTCCAGCAAAAATAGCCTCACCTAGCCAGTAAGTGAGGTTAACAGCAAGATCTCTCCGAAGTGCAATGTCAAAACAAATGGCGTCTGTACTCGCGAAGAAACCCCTTAACTCTTCTTGCATGGCCGAAGTCTTCTTCGAACCTGGATCCTGACCCCTGGCTTCCCGGGTCACGCTATCAGAAGACTCCTTACTGTCAAAAAAGTTGGGAAACGAAGAGCCAAAACTCTTCCAACTACTGGATCTAACTTTCGAGCCCTCCTTCTCCTTAAAAAAAATCATAGAAGGCGACAAGCTGAAAGTATAGGAGCCTGAACACCTCCGACTGCTCCTTAAGGACGCTGTCAATCGGCATGAACTCTTCATAGAGTTTGCCAAGGATAGGCAATCCAGTAATGGCGCTCAGCTCCTTCAAAGAAAAACCAATCTCACCATTCGTGACAACGAAGGTATTGGTTTGTGGAAGGAATGACTCCAACATAGCCATGAAGGCCTTGTCAGAAAAGATCACGATCTCCCTAAACGCGCGGACCGCATCAAAAATCCTAGATTCCTTCAAAACGGTGCCACCAATCAGCAGGATGCGATCAGTGCACGACTTCCACTTGGAGTAAGCACTGAAACGGCCACAAAGTTGAAAAGGATTCACCCAATTACTGCCGTCACCGCTGAAAATACCAAGGCCCACCGGTCCCAAATTGACCGATGGATAATCAGTCCTGGTAGCCGCTGGCTGGCATCAACATGTCCATGTCGGCAAGCGATTTCTCCACATATCCAGGAGAATAGCCAACAAAAACCCCGGTCCTGATTACATTTGTCCTTTTCACCCAGCTTGGAGGATCTTCCCTCTTAGAGCACGTGTGAACGAAGCTCATAATCGAGATGGTGAGATAAAATGTTGACTGGGTAACAATAGTTCTCTTCTCACCATTAGCTATGTAAGAGAACTGAAAACATCTCCTCTGGTATGTCGCGTCGTCAGGGACTGCATCACTAAAAAAGAAGGTAGGCCTGGGCAAAACCCTCTGATCATCCATCACCCAAGGACGGTTGCTTACCATGATCTGATAAAACTCCTTACTCTTAAGAGTGATCAGTCGCTGCCTCATCTCATCTCTGTTGAGGGAGTCGCACTCTTCAATCTTTTTCTTAACATACTGGACCTTTTCCTAAGCCTGCTGAACGGCCGGATTAGAAGATCTAGCAGATCAACGAGGTACGCTTGTAGCAGGCTCTTTACCCTTGTTCATTCTGGAGGAACCACCTACAAAGGTTGGAAAAGAAAAAGATTAATCATCAAAATGACAGAATTTCGCTAAAAAATATCTGGTGGGATTTTGGAATGGCTCCGAGGCAATTCCGAAGAAAAAGGAAATACCCAGAAAGAAATAGAAAGCTTGAAGATGAGCTCAACATTGCTGCGAGCTCCAAAACTCCAAACTTTAGAAACCTCAAAGTCTCCACAAAATCAGGAAGGGCTCAACATCACTGCAAGCTCCAAATTCCCAAATCTGTAAAAATTTTCAGGTATGCTATCACATCATGCTACCAAATTCAATTTTCAAAAAAAATACATGCATGAACATCTTGGTTTGCAAAAAAAAAAAAAAGGCATTATCATAATGAGCAAAAAAAAAAGAGACAAAACTTTCTAAAAAAAAAAGAACAAAAAGGAAAAAAAAAAGGAGGGGCTGGCCCACAAGCCACGTGGTTGTACGCCAGATCCGTACACAAAAAAGAAGAGCGTGCAAAAAAAAAAAAAAAAAAAAAACAGAGAAAAGCACGAGAGAAAAAAGAGAAAAAACACGTGTAAAAAAAAGAAAAAGAAAACATGTGGAAAAAAGAAAAGAAAAAGAAGAAAAGAAAGAAATAAAAAAAAACACTTTCTTTTTTTTACCATCCGACTTTCTTCATGGAGTTTTCTTGAGAAAAAGAACTTACTTGAAGCCATTGATGGAGAAGAAGAAGAAAAGTTTGAAGATTATTGAAGAACTCTTGGTCTTGGAGCACTCTTGAGATTTCTTTTTTGCAAAAGAAATTAATAAGAGCAAGAGATCCAACCTCCCCTTGCTTTTATAGAAGAGAGCAAACCAAAGAAGGAAACAAAAAATAGGTAAGCGTTACTAATTAGTAACCTTACCAAAGGAAAGAAATTAGAAAGATTTTTTTCCAAAAGAAATATATCTTGAGGGATTCTCTCCAAAAAAGAAATCAATGAGAGATTTTCTCCCAAAAGATAAGAGATTTGAGATATTCTCTCCCAAAGAAAGATATCTTGAGATATTCTCTCCCAAAATAAAGGGAACATGAGAGATTCTCTCCAAATAAAGATATTCTTACATATTCTCTATCCAAAGGAGATATTTTTAGATATTCTTTATAAAAATGACACCATATGAGATCTAAGCCATTCCAAAAGCTTAAGGTCCCATGGGTTAGATCATATGAGCCAGGTTTGACCACCTAGGCACTTAAAAAAAATAAAAATTTTGGGTTTTTAGTCAAAGAGAAATCCCTCTTACCAAGAGCATACAAAAATGGTTTCATGCCTCTTTTGAGTTGATTGGACCATACAAAAAAGAATTCCAAGCCCCATGAGCTTCAAAAAATAAACCATCCAGCCTCATATACCAAATTGAGTAAAAATCTTGAAATTGACATTCCACAAAAATCTAAACCAAATCCTGGTCTCCTAACTTGCCACATACAGCTTGTTAGGTCACGAGACCAAAACCAAAAATCAAAACCTGATCCTCTAACTTGCCACATACAGCCTGTTAGGTCACAAGATCAAAACCAAAAATCGACTCCCCAACATTCCACATACAGCTTGTTGGGTCACACGGTCGAAACCAAACCTGACCCCCTAACCTGCCACATACAGTTTGTTAGGTCACAAGGTCAAAAATAAAAACCTAAATCCACATCCCTGATGTCATCTTCAAAACTTTGCCTCGAGATGGTACGTGATCCCTTTCACTACCATAAAATCCCCCTGGAAGCTCAAAAGGCGACTCTACCAAAAGAAAGACTGCTCAAAGACACTTGTCAAGTAACAAGCTCTCCTTCAAGAATCTCTTCGAGGCACATCGACTACAAAAGTTAAGCAACAGGTCACTGTACCTCGAGGGGGCACTTGTTGACAAAAAAGAAAGAGTCACTTTGCCTCCTCAACATCAAGAAAGCTACATGAAGCTAGAGCCTACCACAAATGGGTGATGCTACTTCTTAAAAAATCAAATCTTGTCAGAATCAAACAAAAACTGCAAGATCCTTCTAAACAGCCAAAAGAGGAGTACACAAGAAGTTTCGGGTCATTTCAAAATCATTTGGCCTAACTTTGCTTCTCCGATAACTGAACAGGAGCTCTCGGCGGTGACAGCATCGGAGACACCAAATCTTCGATCAGAGCCTATGTATAGTCTCAAAATACATCCAAAAGGCTCCACGTCAAGTTCGGAGTCAAACCGACAACGTTTGACCCTCCATCAACACTCAAACAGCTAAATCAAGCCTATCGGCGGCGATAACCACTGAGGCCATCACTGATCAAAAAGAGCACATGGGCGGCTTCAAGATGCTTAGAAAGGGCTACACGTCAAATCTCAGGTCATTTCGACAACATTTGACCATACTTTGACTCTCGGAAAACAAATCAGGCCTCTCGGCGGCGAAACAACCAGGGACCATGGTTTCCAAGACAGAGCCTGTGGATCATCTCAAAATGACTCCAGTAGATTCTCTATCAATTTTTAGGTCAATCAGACATCGGTTGACTGCACATCAAAGCGCGACATCATCCTCGCGACAAGATCAAGTCTACTGGGAACAGGACCCCAAATGGCTTCAAAACTCAAAGAAAAGCCTATGTTGGTCTTATTTACTGATCAATAGGCTTCACTTCAAATTTCAGGTCATTTCGAGATCGTTTGACCCAATTTCAGCTTTCGACGAAAAATCGGCTACTCTACGCTACAAAGTCTTCGACTTTTCTGGAAAATTGAAAACTTTGCACTCCAAAATGCAAGGACTCTCGTCAAGTTTTCTACAGGGAAATCAGGCCAACAATTGTCCAAAATATCAAGAAAAATACAGCAGAAAAATGAATTGGAAAAGACCTCAAAACGACCGCAAAACGGGACAAAAGAGGAAAATTTCCCCCCAGGGTCGCAGCCCGCAACCCTGGCCCAGGGTCGCCGGCGACCATGGAGCCCCGGATCGCCGGGTTCGCCCTGGAGAGCCCCTTTTTCGTCTTTTTTTCGCGTTTCGAAGCGTCCAACTCCTGTGATTTTCCAAAATCCATACTTTTGAGGCACTAAATCCTTTGACATCCGTCAAAATCACGGGTCCGTCTTCATGAGTATTAAAATCAATACTGATCATCAACCGGTCAACCAAAAAGTGTGCTTTCTACCTGATCGATCGAGAAATCGACATGATAGATGGCACCGACCCGCTGTTGGCAATCAATACCTGAAGTTACATGGTCATCCGATGTCGATCTACATGAAGATCCATCGATGATCATCGCCAGAAGAATCCCAAAAGATGCGGCACGGCCCGCGACTCTTCAACTGCTCGGCGACCACTTAATGTGATTAATTGACTAGCATTATTGCAGTCATTAATTTATTTTTTTGGACGGCCCAATCAGAAGCAGGCATCCAGGAGTTACAAGTCAATTGATTCATGGTATTTAACCCATGAAACTCCTCCCATCATGGTGATTAAAGGCGATTAAATGCCCTTAACCTCCATCGACTAATCAGAAGCCAAGGTGCAGGATTTACGAAATAAAGGAATTAAATCTTATAACTCCTCCCATTCTGTGGCCCTAAAGCCCATAAACTCTCCTAAATGGCTACCAAAGGCCTATAAATAGGAGAGCATTCCAAAGAATTCCAGGATCGAAAGAAAGAGATCGGAAAACACTTCCACAGATCCCAGATCAGAGAAAAGCACAGAAAATCTAGAGAAAGAAAGAGAGAAAAATCTGCGAAGTTCTGCACCGACCACCGCTACAAGGTGACAAAAGTCCCTTGGGGGGCACTCCCCTCAAGGTCCTTGCCTTCTCCTTCTGCCTCCAATGGCTTAGACGTGGCTTTTCAGCCCGTCTACTTGGTTTTTTATTGGACATAGGACCTTCTCTTAGTCTTTGTCCTCTAAAAATATGAGGTTATAGCCAAGCCAAGCGAATCAAGAGCATCCTTTGTTCTCATCTGCATGGATGATGGCGAAGTCCACACATGGCTTGCGACGTCAATCTGAACGAGTCCCCCATAATCTCCTGAGAAGTTAGATCCTCCTTTTCTTACTTTTCATTGTATTTTGCATTTTTCTAAAAGAGACGAAAATCACAACTGTTGTCTTTCATTATTGATAAGAATTGTAAATCGGCTATAAACACCAAAATCGGCTACAAACGCCAAAATTAGCTATAAACGCCAAAAATTGGCTATAAATGCTAAAAAATCGCCTTTCACGGCAAATAAAGAAAATGTCTCTTTTCTTAAATATATGTGCAATGGTTTTTTTTTTTTGTTTTTCTCGAGTCATTTATTTCCCTGTGCATGCATCACAATTCACAAGGGATGTCAATGGCATCTTATTTCCTGGCTAAAGGACCAGTTCTGAAAATCTGGGTCCAGATCCAGTTGGCTTCAGTACCCGAATACCCCCATTTACATGAGTTATATGCATAAAAGTAATACCTGTTATGTAAGATATATTGATAAGCACAGTAATAAATTTGTTACATAGAATTAGAAAGCACTGTAGCACATGTGGTAACACTTCTTGGTGGCATCTCTGGTTTAGGGTTCAAAGCCATTCACTTCTGGTTGTGTTTGGGGTGACATTTGTGGTTTTGATATTTCTGATTGGATGACTGCTTGTGATTGATCTAGTTCGTTCATTGGTTGTGTGTTGATCTGAGTTTTACCATACCCAGGTGTTTCATATTGCTCATAATTTTCATTAAGCATATCATTAAACTTCTCAGGAGGCATGTCTTTAAAGATGGGATCGTAGATTTCGTCAGAGGATTCAAAAGTTTGGTCATATGGTGGGTAATAGGTTACTTCAGGGGCTAAAGTTGTCAAATATGGAGGATCATAGGTCCAATTCTTGATAACATGATCTGGTGAGCTATCAGTTATGGGATACGGTGTGTCTATGATTTCTTCACCTTTGAGTTGATGGAAGGGAGGAAAATATGTTCTAAGAATTCGTATCCCCTCTTCTACTTCGTAGCCTTTCCATAATGTCGGGATCTTGATCTCTTCGGTCATAAGTCTCCTTAGAGTTTCTGAGATTAATCCAAGTTCCCATTCTAGGTATTCACCACCTATCAATTGTTCTTCTATGGACTTCCCTGTGTTTGCATATGGATCATTTTTCGGAGTGATGCTCTTAAACCAGTCGAGGTTGGGCAACTCTAGCTCACTTATGTCCACCATTTTAACAAACTCTTCCTGGATCTGTTTTCGAGATACTTTGGATTTGCGTGGTAAAAATGGATTTTGGGTTCTAGCATTTGTGGGTGAGTTTCTTTCGTGGTTTTGATTAGATGTCTGACTAAGTTGGTCGGTCGGAGCGTGAGTGGATTATTGATATATGATCATTGGAGATTGGGTTAGTGGATGGATTGAGTTGGATGGTATGGTTGGGCGTGGCTGGAATTGGTCAACGATTATGGCAGGTGGTGTTTTTTGGTTGAATGGTGAGGGTTGGGTGGGATGATGGCTTTCATTGGATGGCGTGGATTGGAATGGTTGATAGGTCGGATAAGGATGCATAGTTATGGATAGTTGGATAAGTTGATTGAATTGATGAGATTGGATGGTTTCGATTGGTGAAGGAATTTGATTGGATGGGATGGTTTGGATGGACTGGTGGGTTTGAATGGGCGAATGAATTTGATTGGATGGGATGGATTGGTTGGATTGGTAGGTTTGATCGGGATGGATTAGGATTTGGTTTGTCGTTATATACTGTGTGTTTTGGATGTAGATCGTTGATCATTAAGTTGTAAATTCTTATTTATGTCATGATTAATGTTTTGATTGTTTAAATTTATGTGCATTGTGTTTTGATTAGATTGAGCGCAATATTGTTGAGTCGGTTGGGAAATAGCTTGATATGATTGGGGATGATGGATTGGGCCATGGTTTGGTGTTGTGTGTTCGTAAGAGGCATGATTGTTTAAGTCTTCGTTTGCATAAAAGTGTTGCATAGATCTGAGGGAAGAGGTTTGAGTCGTTACAGTTTGGTTGGGAAGGTATCGACAATTTTGTGTTTCGTTGTGGTAGTGTTGGTTTATATTCGTGTATGAGTTATTTAAGTTTTCAAAATCTTGAGTCATGTTGTTCGTGTGAGATTGGTAATTTGAGTCGAGCATGTATGATCTTTGGGATGCAATTGTTCAATGTGGGTTTTGATAGGCCATCTTATATTCGATTTCCAAAGCAATGATCAAACAATATCATGTAGCACCAAGAGAAATATTTTTTTTTTTTTGGTTCAAAATAGAAGGGAGGGAAGAGGAGAGAGTTTTTTTTTTTTTGGAATTTTATTTTAGTGATGAAAGGGAAATATTTAATGATGGTTTATTTCTTAAGTTAAAATTAGAGAAGGCTTAGTGGGCGGTCCAATCAGACCTTAGTTTTATTTTTCGGACTGCACTCATAACAACCCTAAACTGAATGGGATACGGACATCTAATCATTGATTGGATGTTCGTGTCCTAGAATAAAACCCCAAAAAGACCCAAATAAATGACAGGAAAACAAAAGAGGTCCCATCACGATCGCCAGGCTGTCGGATGTGAATTTCGACCCCCCTAAAAGGAAAGATAGGGGAATTTTGCATTTTGCGTGGGGAAATCTCCATTCGTCTATATATGCTATTTAAATTTTTACATCGAAAATGAGGATTCCGACTACCCTCAAAATCAATGGATCATGATCGCCAGCTACGGTAACGGCCGTAACACCGTTCTTCAACTAAAGCCGAAGAAATGTAGGGAGAAAATAAGTGGGTGGGTTCTTCCTCTCGTCTAATGTGCTGCCGGCAACACACAACGGTTGTCCTGTCACATTAATTTGGGTCTCTTTGGGTTTTTTTAATATAGGGTCAAATTAGGGTCATGAGTTTAAGTCCAAATAAAGGTTAATCCTCACACGGCATAATCATAATAAATCCAAGTAAAATAAAGTAACAAAAATAAAGAAAATAAATGGGGGGAGGTGCCAAATATTTAAGAAGAGGATTGGCCCCGTTCCCGGGTACCCCCTTCAGATCCCTTGACAAAATAAGGTTTAAAGGCTGACTTTTCAAATCAAAATGATGATGCAAATGAGATTTTGACTTGTGATTTCTGTGTTTTTCGTGTGCGATACACGAGTGATAAAAATGAAAGGCCGATGGGCCGTAATTGATTGGAGATGGCCGATGGGCCAGTGTTTGTTTAAGGGTGGCCGATGGGCCGTGATTGTTTAAGGGTGGCCGATGGGCCGAAGTAAAAAGTGTGTGTGAAATCACTCATCTCATCTCGTCATTCTCATTTATTCAATTTTAGAAGTTAGTTCTTCATTTCCTTTTATCATTAAGTTCAATTAAATATCTGGCACCTGAGGTGGAGGAAGAAATAAAGAGAAAATCTTTTTGGGTTTATTTTGTTGGTTTTATAGTTTTTATGGATTTTTGATATGGGGCTAGAAGGGCCTAACTAGGGGATTTACTTGGATTTACGTAATTAATGATTTATTACTGATCATCGGATTAACCCTAACCTAAGGTCCTATACCGCCCACATCAGCTTTCCCAATTCCCTAACTTATCAGGAAGAGTGATGGGACCTAACTTATTAAAATGAGAGAAACTAAAGGTAGTGTAACCTGGCTAGGAGAAGACCTAGATCTGGGTCTGGGGTCTGACCTGGTCAGCCTAAACCATTATTTAGTTTCTAACTTTATTAATTTTAGATTTTTAATATTTTTTATTTTGTTTTTGGTATTTTTTTATAAATCCTAAAATCTCCTAAACTAATTTTTCTAATCCTAATGAAAGGGAATGAGGAGAAGGAAATAAATTGCTAATTTTTATTCATCAATTAACCTAACCGATTTAGAATTTTTTTAATTAGTTTCCCTAATCCTAATGAGGGGAGAGGAGGAGAAAGAAATTAATTATTAAACCTAACTTAATTGTTTTAATTAATCTAATACTTGGAATTCTACTTTTTGATTCTTTTCTGTTTTTGTCCTTTTGGTTTTTTTAATGAATTATGCAGTTCTAATATGATCAAAAGACAATAAAAAGAAACAAAAAAAAACTAAGTTATATAATGCATGGGCATGTTAGATGCATGGGCATGTTTTAATGGATTGAGAACAAATTAAATTAAAAGAAGCTATGAGATGGAAAAATTGCTAATTTAAATGAATGAGCATATTAAATGCATGGGCATATTAGGATGTATAAAATACCATAAAAAGAAACAATAAATAAATGTAGTATTAAATTTAATGCAAGAAAATAAAATGGGCATGCATGGGCTGGATTGGGTTTGGATAGGTGGGTAATGAGTGCAACTGTGGGCTTAGCCTGGCTGCAGTTGTAATTGGGCCCGGTTTAAAAGGGATTCGGTCGAGACTGGGCAGCAGGGGTGTTGGATTGAATGGGTTCCAGTGACTGCATGGGCTGCATGGCTTCGGGCAGATTCTTGGAATGATGAGAAGTCGAGTGTAGCTCAGTGGGTGCAGTGCAAGTGCAGGCGAGGAGAGGGTGTGAGGAGGTGAGAAGAAGAAGGAAAAAGAGAGAAGAGGAAGAAGAGTAGTGCAGGTGTAGCTGGTGCGGAGTGTGTGGGGGGTAAGGGTGGTGCGCAGGCCCGGTGTGAGGCGTGGTGAATGCAGGGAGAGAGGAGGGAAAGGAGGAAAAGAAGAAAGAAAACGAGATGGGTTCAGGGGGGTGCGCATGTGGAGAAAGAAGAAGGGAAGAAAAAAAAGAAAAAAAAAGGTGATGGTGCAGTGTGTGCTGCTGGGTAGACGTGAGGAGAGAAGAGAGGAGGAAAGAAAAGGAAAGAACGGAAAAGAAGAGGTGCAGTGTGTTGTGCAGGTGGAGGTGAGGAGAGAAGAGAGGAAGAAAGAAAGAAAGAAAGTGTAACGCCCCAACCCTTACCCATGCACGATATTGTCCGCTTTGGCCCACTGGCCTCACGGTTTTGTTTCTGATGGGCTTCAACCCATCAAAAGGCCTCATGCAAGGTAAGGGTGTAGGCTCTACATATAATCCCAATCACTTTCCTCTCTATAGTCGATGTGGGACTCCGGGGCGTCACATTCCACCCCCCTTAAGGCTGCACGTCCCTGTGCAGTAGCCTGCCAGCCCCTGTAGCCTGCCAGCCCTCTTGGCCCGCCCACATGGAAGCCCGCCCACTTGCACCAGACCACGGCAGGGGACCCACACTCGAACTAGTCGAGAGTCGGCTCTGATACCATTTGTAACGCCCCAACCCTTACCCATGTATGATATTGTCCGCTTTGGCCCACTGGCCTCACGGTTTTGTTTCTGATGGGCTTCAACCCATCAAAAGGCCTCATGCAAGGTAAGGGTGTAGGCTCTACATATAATCCCAATCACTTTCCTCTCTATAGTCGATGTGGGACTCCGGGGCGTCACAGAAAGAAAAGAAGGAGAAAGAAGATGGATGCTCGATGTGTGCTGTGGTGTGGATGGGCGCTGTGGGTGTGCAAGAAAATGTGCAGTGGAGGAAGGAGAAGAGGAGGAAGAAGAAGAGAATTAAAGAAAAAAAGAAAAGAAATAAGGGTGTGCAGGTGGGTGTTGTGGCTGTGCGTGGGGTGTAGGTGTAGGGAGAAGAAGAAGGAGGGAGAAGAGGAAGAAAGGAAGAAAGGAAGAAAAGATGGGGCGTGCAGGTGGGTATTGTGGCTGTGCGTGGAGATGGTGATCTGCGCTGGGAGGAGAAGGAGGAAGAAGAAGAGAGAAAAAAGAAAAGAGAGGAAAGTGGGAATGTGCAGTGGAGTGTGGTGCGCAGGGAGGAGAAGGAGGAAGAAGAAGAGAGAAAAAAAGGAAAGAGAGGAAAGAGGGGATGTGCAGGCGGTGTGTAGGGGAGAAAGAGATGAAGATGCAGCGCAGGGTATTACAGGTGGGGCGTGTGCGTGTGTGAATGGTGATGTGGGTGTGCAAGTGGGTGCACAGTGTAGGTAAAAAGGGGAAGGAGAAAGGAGAAAGAAGCGAAAGAAAGAGAAAAGAAAGAAGAGAAAGAAAGAGAAAAGAAAGAAGAGAAGGGAAGAGTGCTTGTGTGCAGATGGTGTGAGGTGGGTGAAGCTGGTGTGGTGTGGTTGCGTGCAAGGGTTGACAAGAAGGAGATGGAGAAGAAGAGGAAGAGGAAGAGAATAAAGAAGAAAGAAAAAGACGTGGGTTCAGGGGGGATGAGAAAGAAGAGAAAGAAAGAAAAAGAGATGGAGAGTAGAAGAAAGTGGAGCGTGCAGGTGCTGTGAGGGAGGAAGAAAAAGAGAAGGAGAGAAAAAAGAAGAAGAAGAATGAGAAGGAAGATGATGCAGATGTAGTTGATACGAGGTGAGGAAGCGCCTACCTGGTTCCGGAGTCCGGCTGCAGGAGGATAAGCAATCCACATGAGGAATATGGAGAGGGCGATGGCTGCAAGCTGGCGCTGCCTTCGGTGGAGATGGCTGGTTCCGGAGATGGCTTGTGCTGCGTGAAATGGAGGTGCAGAGCTGAGGAGGAGCAGGGATGGCTTTGGGCGAGAGAGATGGTGAAGGTGGTGAGGATGGGCTTCCACGGTGGTTGGGAGTGCGCAGGGAGAGATGAGATGGGGAGTTGTGTTGGGAGATGGAGAAGATGAGAGGATGATGGTGATGGGAAGGGTGGATCTGCACAGGGCGGTGATGGAGAATGAGAGAGATGGAGATGATGGGAGGATGGAGAGGTCCATGTGGGCTTGGAGATGGATCGAGAGATGATGGAGGTGGAGTGAGGGATGGAGAACGTTGGTTGAGATGGTGGACGCAGAAGGCTGTGAGGGAGATGATGATGGGTCGTTAGGGATGGAGTCCTGGGATCTGCGCAGGGGAGTAGAGATGAAGATGATGGATTTGGAGATGAGATCTGCACCTGTCAAGAGATAGAGATCGGGGAGAGGTTTTTAAGGGAGAGAGTTAGAGAGAGATCGGGATCTGGGACTCTCGTTTGAGATTGAGAGGGAGAGAGAGATATCAGGAGGATGGGAGAGTCCAGATCTCGTGGACTCTCCATCCCTTATCCAGCGATGGGCCATGCAGCCCGGGTCAGGTTGATGGGCTTGGGTTAGGTTGGGTCAGGTTGACCTGGGTTGGATTGGTCATAAGTTTGGTGAGGTTGGATTTGGGCTCGATGGGTCAGCTTGATCGGGCCAAATTGGGCTTGGATATGGGGTCCAAGTCTGGGGTCGGACTCCGGTCAGAAGTTTGGGGCCCAAAAAGTGGGCCACAATGGGATTTGACCCGGGCCATTATCACTAGGACCCAGGTTTCACAGATTTTGATATGTTCGCCGGATTTCGACGTTCTACACATCAACGGAAAGCCCCGTGGTTGTGGGACCTGCTTTTATGATTTTTTTTTATCTGCCCGTCGGATCTCAGAGTTCTATAAATGAACGGAAAGCCCTTGATCCAAGGGTCCATCTGTCCTAATGATTAGCGGCTCGGAAAAAAGGGACCTCTTGGATCAATGAATGTGGCTTCCTAACTTAGGGTAATCGGGTGGTATTTAGGTAAGCTAGGTGCAATCTTTGTAACAATTAGCCTAAGCATGTCTTAAGTGGTCTGGAATATGTTTGAATGGTGTAGTGGTCCACTCCTTGTGTGAAAGGTGAGTTGGACTCGAGATCTCAATGTGATTCAACTTTTTTCTCATGAATTTCTAGGAGTCGTTGAACTAAGTCTAAAACTATCAAAAAAGCATCTTCATTGTCATTAATTAATCTGAATTATGCCATTAATCATTCAATTATGGGTGAAATGGGGACATCACTATATATGACAGGTATTTAAGGCTATCATAGGGGGGCAAATGAGGTGTCTACAGCTGGGACCATTCCCACTTCCCGAGGACTAAACTGCTCCTTCCAAGAAGCCGAAGCTCGCCTCTCAACGTGTCACTACCGTGACACCAAAGGCGAGCACCAGAAGGCCCGAAGCCCGTGGCACCCCCAAGAAGCCTCGACTTGCAAACGACCAGGTCTATCCCAAGACTTGGTCCCCAAGACCTTCACCAAAACAAAGAAGTCCCAAATATCTACCAAGCCAACATACCTGGCCCCACTTAAGGAGAACCAGTTCTATCCTTTTGCATACATGAAAGAGGAGAGACTCATCTCCAACCTGACTCCCAAGTCAACCCAGCATGAGCCGGCTTGTTCTAACAAGCCCAAAATCAAATCATGCATCACTAGGCCTCTGCAAGCACCTGCTAAGGCCTACAAACCTGCAGTTCGACCCTTCATCTCTACAGGGGCCGAACTCCAAAAATTCAAAGCTTCACTGCAGCAGGCGAAGGACCGGGTCCGCATCCTGTCTTTGCCCAGCTACAAAGAAGACAGGCTCGGCTGCTGCTCCCGAGGAAGCATATCCTTCGTTGTCAAAGCCCAGCCAGAGCTGACCGAAGCTCAAATTGCTCGTCGTATACGCCGCCGCGCGTCATATCGACAAAAGAGACTAGAGAAGCAAAGGACCCAGCCTCCTACACTTCAAATCTCTCCCAAATGGTCGAAAAAGAAAGACCCAACCAAGTTGATGCCGTCCATATGATTGGAAAAACTAGAAGACGCCAAAAGTCAGTAACAAAAAGCCATGTCCGACGTCCGGTGACCCGCAACGTCTCCAGGACAAAAGGACACTCAGAAGAACCCCCTGCTCCTTCAAGTAAAGGACGGCAGAGTGATCCTTCCTTAAGCTCTTCATCAAAAAGAATGAGCCTCAGCGCAGTCACCAGGATAGTTTCTTAGTTTGAATCTCAAGGGATGAACGTCCTGGCTACAAATTCTGAGCCACCACACCGCAATCCACCTCAAGATGATGCGTTCACACGCATCCAGCAGTTGGAACAAGGCCAGCAGAGGATTGAAACTCTGATGGAAAACCTTTTCATCGCCTTCCAAAAATCAGGCGAACAATGAACCTCCTCTGAATCATCAGGACGATGAGGTAAATGGAGAAGAAAATGAGTCACGCGCCCTTACCAAAAAGGACATAGACAGTATCCTCACCAAAGCGAAAGAAGAGGATATACTCAAGGAGCATGGGATCAAACCACCATATCCCTTATGGATGGACTCGGTCCCGTTCCCCACAAAATTCAAGCATCCTACTCTCCAAACATATATGGGGAAAGGATCAGCCAGACAGCATGTCATCCACTTCAAGATCTTGACGGAGCTATCGCGGATCAAGATGCACTCAAGATCCACCTCTTTGCAAGTACCCTAAAAGGTACGGCCTTCGATTGGTACTCCACTCTGCCGGAGGACTCCATTCAAAATTGGGCCATGCTAGAGACACGCTTCCTGACTCACTTCAAAGGTGAGGATCATCCCGCTACTATGGTTCAGTTTGCAGCCTAAAACAGGGGGAGAATGAGTCAACATATGACTTCATTCACAAGTGGAAAACAATGGCGTACAAATGCTCTGATATACTGCCACAAGCGTCGCTAGTCGACATCTGCCAAAATAACATGAGAGCTAGAATCTGCTCCATGATCATCGGCAACAAATCAAAGAACCTGGGAGAACTCCTAGAAGCTTCAATGGAAGCTGAAATGGTGATTAAAGACCTCAACAGTCAGAAATCATCAAGAAAAGAGCCAACCGCCATTGCAACCTCAAAATCAAAGAAAAAAGAGGTCCTCAATGTGCAGACCAAGTCAACTCCTCAGCCACCAAAGAAAGCTGAAAACAAAGCTGCTGGTAAGAGACTTGACTCTCTGATGCCTTCAAAGAGTGAGTATAAAAGAAATACCCGTTCGATGAAGATGTTGATGAAATCTTCGGAGCTCTTATGGCAAATGGCAAGCTCACCTTGCCTGAACCCAAAAGACCGAGTGATGTTGGCAAAACCAACGATCCTCGGTACTGTCCATACCACCAGATGATCTCGCATCCTCTCAATCAATGCTTCGTTGTGAGGGAGAAAATAAATGAGATGTGGAAAAACGGAGTCATCACCTTTGACAAAAACTATGGGTCTACCTCCGTCAACATGGTGACATGTGGACAAACATCAAAATCACCGAAGAAGAAGATCACTACTTCCTTCAAGGTGATAAACTCAATCCAAGCATCCGAGGAACTAGTTCCTCACCCGACACTAGACGGACAACCCATATGGGTACATCCCGTTCTCCTGGAAGATGAAAATTAGGAGGTCATGAAAACAAAGCCTACAACTCAATAGCGAAGGCAGGCTAGGAAACATCTCCTCAAGCTCAAACGGCAATAGAAGACCCAGCCAAAACAAGAAGTCCAAGAAAAGGCAGAGGCTTCCTCTACCGCTTCACTGGAGGCAACAAAAACGTCCCTTCCAGAGACTTCAAAAGGGGGTAAGAAAATTCACTCTCAGTGATTTCATGCCACCTCAATTCAAAGAAGCCACGCAGGGGGCATCATACTCTTGCAATTCGGTAGTTGGGTTCTCCATTGATGGATACGAGTCCAGCGATACCGATGATGGATTCGAATCCAACTACACCAACGAGTGGGAGGAATCCCTTGAAACATGAGAATATCTCTCCGATAAAGAATGGGTTCCTGAGACTCATCTTATGCCAGTAATCTTGTATAACCAACTACAGCCACAAGGATGCTGGTCTGATGATGAAGAAGACCAAAAGGCTGTACAAGAAAATATTGTTGAACCAGTACCCCTCATTGCTCGACTGGAAATCAACCATGTGGAGCCACAAAGAGCTGATGAAGAAGAAGACTTGGCTCCCATGCCTGATCTTGAAGAATATGCAAGGATCTTGCAGCGTCTCGCTCTAGAACAAGAGCAAGACCGCGTCAATGAGCCTCCTCGCAATTCAGAGCCGGAAGTCCCTGAAGACCATCAGGTACATCCTCCCTTAACTCCTGAAAATGGAGAAAATTGCTGGATAGACGATCCTCTTACATCCGAGGATGAGTCTGACTCCGATCAGGCAACGTCTCCCATCAGAGCTTCCTGTAATGTGATAATTCGGGATTATAGCTCTTCCAAAGCATCGTCTAATGAGATCACTTATACTCCGGCAACTCCTAGCAATGTATCTTCTGGAGCCACCTCATCTCACGCGACTTTCACTGAGACGACACCCTCTCAGGTTTCTTCTCCTGAGACTGTGACTTCAAAGTTCACACCCTTCCTGACTGAAGGACTCCCAGCTCATGATGCTTGGGACGATGAATTGGTCAACGAAGAAGAAAGGTTGCTGGATGCTGTTCAGGACTTGTTTCCGAAAAATGCTCCATGCAACACAATCACTGAGGATGGCAACTCTGCTGCAGATATATCCTCAGCAAATGAAAAACGACAGCCTCCTTATCCTGAAGACAATGTTCCAAACGAAGACCCTTCTTAAGAAGCTCTCGAAGTTGGTAGAGGCACCCGCTCTGGCCGGGACTACCATAAAAATTACAACCAATCTTCCTTTACATATGTAAATCCTTCGGGAAAAGATGTTGTAAGCGCCCCTAGTGGCAATAATGATGAACATGCAGGCCCTAAGGAGGCTTTCAAGTATGACTTGATTGAACACTTCAAGCACATACCTGCACGTCTGCACATCCTAGATTTATTACGAATGTCTCCGCACACTCGTAATAATCTCATTTCAGAATTACAAAAGCTGAATGAGGATGTCGACAAACATGCCCCGCAAGTCCTCCAAATTGAAATGGACTACCGGGTCAAAAACTCAGAAGCTTTATCAAAGGGAGAAAAGAAGAAAACTGAGGGATCATGCATTGAATGCCTCTCGGTTAAAAAAGCAGCCAGTGCAACCATCGCCTTCACAAAGGACGACCTCCTACTTGGCGAAACAAGGCATAACCGACCCCTGTACTTCACAGGGTTCATCAAGGAAATGCCTATGCACAGAGTTCAGATCGACCCAGGTTCTGCACTCAACCTTATCTCCACTTCGGCTCTCGAAGAGTTTTGCATCCCACCCAGCAAACTGAGCCACACATCTGTATCTATCTTTGAATATGATGGGAGTACTCAAAGGCCTATCGGCAAAATCAAATTCAAGTTGCAGATTGGTGATCTTATCTCTGAGGTCACTGTGTATGCAATAAAAACCCATTCATGCTACAACATCCTTCTCAGACGCCTCTGGATCCACAAGAATGGTGTTGTTCCTTCAACTCTACATCAATGCATCAAGTTTGTTGGCGACGACGGCATGATACATCGAGTCTTTGCGAACAGAAAACCCTTCAAAGGTAAAGAAGTCCACTTCGCAGACTCACAGATGTATGAAGGTGAAAAAGAAGAAGTGGAGAAGCACACAGCACCATTTGCCGAAAAACACCAGAAAGATAAAGGCAAGGCTCCTCAACAATCACCGGAAGAAAAAAAACCATCCGGTAAATCCGAAGAGAGCATTCAAACTCCCTTCATCATCTCCCTCAAATCTTCAAAGCCTTTGGTCATCACAACTAAAGTGAAGAAGGCAAAGCAAGAGTCTGGGGGCAAATTTGTTATCTCTTTTGTGTCTATCATGCAAGACACGGATTCGGATTCAGAGCCAGAAGACGACACATCGTCAAGCCAAGCTGATAGTCAGCAAGTTCAGCCTGCTCTTACTCCAATGGAGATAACTTCTAACATAGAAGATCCTACGTCAGATTCCTTCGTTGTTCCAGCAACTTCATCAAAGGAAAAGTCGATCTTCTTCCATAGATCGGATGCTTCTTCATCAAACTCCGTGCTTGGACCTTTTCAAAATGAAGGTATGCCTCAACTATCCTTATATAGTTCTGTGGCACAAGCTATTATGAAGAAAATGGGCTATGATGCTCAAAACCCAGTCGGTTTGGGAGAAGGACGCGGTATTCTCACGCCATTGGGGCCCGTCTTGACCAAAAGCTAGCTGGAAGATTGGAGACTCTACGGCCATGTAGAAAAGTCTTCACAAGGGTTGGGGTATGATCCCGACACTCCTCTGAGATAGTTGACACAAAGGCTTAAAAGTCAATTTACTGATCAAGCCTCAACATCTCAAGTCCATGAAGACATTGATCTCCCTGAATATCTTTTCGATGAGTCACCTGACAAAGATCCAGGAAGCTCATCCAATTGGTACGATTGCTCTGACAATAAAGAGGAGTTGTCTGATGGCACAGACGTGTGGTCTTCTGACCCAGAAGAATCCACGTCTCCAAAAGAAGTACCCTACTTCGACCCGATTTCAACAGGCGATTGGGATCATCTCATAGCAAACCTTGAGAAAATTGCCGATCAAGAAGACCCGTGGAAAGGAATAAAACCTTGGTCTGGAAATGCCCTTAAAACCCCAGAAGGTTTCGTTGAGCTGGAAGCCTCCGAAAATATTGTGGAGGAACCACCTTCGAACCTTCCAATAGAAGATCCTATTCAAAAGATAGACTTGGGAACACCTGATAACCCACGTCCTGTATTCATAAGCAAGAATATAAAGGATGATGAGTTACCCAAGTATATCGCCTTTCTTCATGAGTTCGTTGATTGCTTTGCATGGTCTTACGCTGAAATGCCTGGCTTAGACCCCAAAATAGCAGTCCACAAACTCAATCTTCAAGAAGACATCAAGCCTGTCAAACAGGGCCAAAGAAGATATCGTCCAGATGTGATGGATAAAATGGAACAAGAAGTTCAAAAACTCAAAAGCGTCAGCTTCATCCATGAGGAACAACATCCTGAATGGTTGGCCAACATTGTCCCCGTGACAAAGAAAAACGGGCAGATCAGGGTCAGTATTGACTATAGAGACCTGAATGGCGCATGCCCTAAAGATGAATTTCCGCTCCCCATACCAGAGGTAATGATTGATAATACATGTGGATTCGAACGAATGACATTCATGGATGGTTTCTCTGGCTACAATCAGATAAAGATGCATCCTGAAGATGAAAAACATACATCCTTTCGGACCCCATTTGGCATGTATTGCAACACTGTCATGCCATTTGGTCTGAAAAATGCTGTTGCCACATATCAGAGGGCTATGATGAAAATATTTCAAGATATGCAGCACAAGATGGTTGAATGTTAAGTTGATGACCTCGCCATCAAAAGCAAAAGAAAAGAACATCATCTCGAAGACCTTCGAGAAGTCTTCCTCCGGCTTCGCAAACCCAAATTGCGAATGAATCCTTTGAAATGCTTCTTAAGCGTCTCGTCGGGTAAGTTCCTCGGATTCTTAGTTCGGAAAGCTGGAATTAGAGCTTGACCCCATAAAAGTCAAAGCCATTCTAGAAATGCCCTCTCCAAGAAGCTTGAGAGAACTCAAAGGGCTTCAAGGGAGATTGGCCTACATCAGACGGTTCATCTCCAATCTTTTGGAGAAATGCCGTCCATTCTCCCGGTTGATGAAAAAAGGTGTAAACTTTGTCTGGGATGCTGACCAAACCTGTCACGTCCCCAAAGTCGAGACCCTGCAGCGATCCGATCTCGGGGAGCGTGAACTTGGGGTTAATTGAAAATTTTTACTTTCCCCAGGATCCGTGTGTGTGAGGATTACAAAATTCCACACAATCTGAATGTTTCGCGGAAGCTTACGTGGTGTTGCGACCCGGAGTCCGTGGCCATCGGATTCCACGTCGCACCTAACCCATCAGTGTAAAGCTGTCATAGCAATGTCCAAACTCAGACTGGAACAAACCAAGATAATACATATACAGAGCTGACAGTAACAGGCTATTCATTACCCAAACATATTCAAGTTACAATTTAACAAGTTTCTTAATTACAATCCCAAAGAAAAAGGCTAACAAAAGCCGTACAAAAATAACAAGCTAAGGACAATTACTACCCAAGTATGTAACGTAACTCCGAGGTCAAGCACGACGTCTATATGACATCGTTGATACAACAAGCCTGCAAAACTCATGGCTCAATAGCCCTCTGCACACGAACTAGCTCAAGTCGAGAACCTGCCACCTAGAGCACCAAAGTAGTATATCAGACACGATGGTCTGGCAGGTGAATAAATTGGGCATAAATATATACAAAAATCAAAGTTTAAAAGAAACAATATTCAAAATAATTTACTGAACTTTAAAACAAGTACATGACTGAGATATATTTCACCGATACAAAATCCATGAACGAAATACAAAACAAAACTAGCATGAGTACATAATATATCATGAATCGTAAATCCACATTGAGCTAAATCCTTTCTCCATCATACATGATGATAAGTGTAAGCGAGCGAGCGGGCACCCAAGCCACACAAGGTGGGAGGGGAAAAATTTCCGGCCGCGGAACCGGAACGAGCTAAAATGTGTATAAATACACTACCAATCTGCAGATGGTCCTTACTTATGTTTAAAGACCCCCTAACTAGTGGATCAGGCTGAGAGGGTAGTCTAAGCTCAGTGGTGTTCACTTAAATCCATAAATGCACAAAACAAGACAATATACTTATCGAGCTTATCAAAATAAAAAGGGGAAATCACTTATCAAAACGAGCGAGCGAGCGGGCAAAAGGCATAATATATATGCATAACGAGCTTAGGAGGTGATCCCCTTTTTCCTTCAAAAATCAAACCTTCAAACGAGCTTATATATACTTGAACTTCAAAGCAATACACAATGATACTCTGGCTAACAAAACTAAAGCTCGAAAAACATGGTTTATCAAGCATATGTTAAAGACTTCCATTGATCCTTGTGTATTTGAAACTCAAATGTCAAAGAAGTAGAAATGGGATTGGTGCCCCCGAAGTTAGGACATTTAAAATTTCAAATGCACAATATTCATTTAGAAGACTCACAACATATTCTAATTGTTTAATCCTCAAGAAATCCACGAAAACAATGGAAATCAATTCAAGAATCATTTCAGGTCCATAATTAGTGAAAGAATATCAAACAGGCTTCAAAATCATCAAATGTGTTTCAACTTTCTCCTTATTACTTCCGAGCAAGTTTTTGGATTAATAAATTCATCCATTAGTGAGAAGAGGGAATTCAGCCCATACCAATAATAGGACAGCAAAACAGGCCCAACCATTTAAATAAAAACATCAAAACAAGCCCTCAAAAATGAATGAGCAAAGACCAGGCCCAAACTATGAAAAACAAGTCCCAAAATTCATATGAAACTATGGCTGGGCTTAACCATTTTATAAAACATCAAAACAGGCTCAAGCTATATAAAACAAGCCTTAAAAATTACATGAAACAGTGGCTGGGCTCAACCATTTAATAAAACATCAAAACAGGCCCAAGCTTGTAAAACAAGCCTTAAAAATTTCATGAAACAGTGGCTGGGCTGAACCATTTAATAAAACATCAAAACAGCTCCATCTAATTCAAGAAACCATGCAGAAACAGGCCCAAAACAGAAATGGGCAGTGGCTGGTCACGCCGGGGCTGTTTTCTGCACTATTTTGGATCTCTTCTTCCACTCTTTTCCAACCAAATTTCAAAATCAAATCTGAGTTCTTTCAAGCCTCAATCAATCATCTATTCAACACTAAAAATGTTTCATTCCATGCATAAGCTTAATATAGAGATTAAGCTCTAATCATAGGAAAATACAAGAGAAATCCAAGATAGCAATTCTATGTACAGATTTCTTGCAGAAATTCTGATAATAACCAAGATGAAAGCAGAGGTTCAGAGATGGATTTCCAGCCTTATAAAACCATTAGTAAACCAGGAATTTTCATTCTAATACAAACAAAATCATATAAAAAAACTGAACATAAATCCAATGCTAGAAAACTTTATGAAATCAGAATTTACATGGCTAAGTTAATCATTCAAATGAACAAATATTTCAGATCAGGATTTATTTAAAAATCATGTATACAGCTGAACATAAAACATTCAAAGATAAGAGTTTTCAAATTGTGATCATAGACGAATAAAAATTCTGTATACAGCTGAATATAAAACATTCAAAGATAAAGAGTTTTCAATGTGATCATAGACGAATAAAAATTATGTATACAGCTGAACATAAAACCCACTTTACTTGGACAAACAAAAATCCTGCATACAGCTAAACATAGCTTTGATACTAGAGAATTTCTCGAAATCAAACCTTACATAACTAAGGAAATCATTCAAATGAAACCACATTTTCAAATCAGAAATTATAAGTAGATAAGATTCAAATGCATGCATTCCAAACAATTTATTCACTTACCTCCACTCCAAAAGGATCTAAGGTTTCCTCCCAGAAATCTCTTCCCTCAGCCCAACTCCAAGCTACAAAAACCATGGAAAAATCCATCTCAAAAGAAATCCAGATTTTTGAAATAAAAGGGTTCTTCAAGAACCACCTTGCATGCATGCTAAAAAGCTTCAAAAGGGTCTAAAGAACCCAAGGCTAGGAGGAGAAAGCCAAGCCTCACCTGAAAGTGCAGAGATCAGGAAGAAAAGTTTGGTGAGGAAGATGGGTCCAGCTGAAATCCCTTGAAAATGGTATCAATAGAAAGCTTAGGTGATGAGGGAGAGATTGGTGCACTCAAAGCTTCATTTTTGGCCAAGGAAGTTCAACATGCAAAGGAGAGAAGGTGGTTGTAATGGAGAAGAAGAAAGAGCTCTCTTAGCTGTTGTGTTGCAGGAAATCAAAATGGGGGAAGAAGAACCCACGTTGGGTTAGTTTTAAGTGGGGAAGTGGGTCCCATTTGGTCTCAAACTTGACATGGCTGGAACAGTCATTTGTGGGTCCCGGACGAGATCGACGAAGAAGAAAAAATTGATCGTCGAAAAATATATTTTCTAAAAAGTATAAATTTGACATAGTTATGGAATTTCGAAATTTGAGTTCAGATTTGGTGTGAAAAAGCCATTTTTGCCCTTTTTCTCGAAAACCGCAATTTCTGAGTTTCAATTCAAACGGATAAAAGATGAAAGTTGTTAAGATCAATAAAACGAGTCGAAAGGAGTAAAAATTGGATTATTTTGAAATCAAGAGTAAATTCTCAGAAGAGTACTAAACACATGGACCACCCCGGGCCAGGTCAAACTAAACTCAAGGACTCTCAAAGTTCTCCAAAGCTATGAAAAATCTAACCCAACTCACAAACGAAGTCAAACCAACTCTAATCTCACTCAAAAAGCTAAAACACATCTAAGACAACACAAAACACGAGGATTAGGGGTTGGGGTCTTACAAAACCTCCAGTGCTAGCTGCTCCTACCACTGAAAAACCATTCATCTTGTACACAAGAGCCTTTGATCACTCTCTGGGCGCTCTGCTTGCATAAGAAAATGAAGAAAGAAAAGAAGCTGCTCTATACTACCTCAGCCGCATGCTAGTAGGTGCAGAGCATCGCTACTCTCCAGTCGAAAAAGAATGTCTTGCAGTGATGTTCGCCGTACAAACGTTGCGTCACTACTTGCTTTCCAACACAGTCTACCTGGTCTCAAGGGTCAACCTCTTGAAGGTCCTTGTTACAAAAGTAGGTTCTCTCAATGCCCTACTGGCAAAATGGTCCATCCTTCTGTCACAATTTGATATTAGGTATGTACCGTAAAAGGCAATCAAAGGACAAGCTCTAGCAGACTTTCTCGCAGAGCATCCATTGCCTAAAGATTCTCCACTCAAAGATGATCACCGAGACGAACCAATCTACAATGTGGAGACTTTCTCACAAAGTGCCTCCTGGGACATGTACTTTGATGGTGCAACCAGGACAAATGAAAAAAGACAGCTGATCTCGGGAGTTGGCATCCTCTTTGTTAGCCCCGACAAATACATGATTCCACACGCTTTCTCGCTATTGGAACCATGCACAAACAATGCAGCTGAATATCAAGCTCTGATCCTAGGATTGGAACTCGCCATCGAATCCGGTATCACCATGCTGGAAGTCTTTGGAGACTCTCAACTGATCGTCAACCAGATGAATTAGAAATTTGAAGTCATGAAGCCTGATCTGCTGCCTTACTACAACAAGGCACAATCGCTTCTGCAAAAGTTTGACATCTGTCACATCACCCACATTTGTAGAGGTGAAAACATACGTGCAGATGCCCTAGCTGGACTTGCCGCATCTATGGCAATCCAGGAAGGGGAAAA